>CAWUFW010002202.1:1800000-2355770 GCA_963921515.1 Calotriton arnoldi
AGAGTGTAAGTGACATGTATGATGGTCCTGTTAAAGATTTTGCTTTTCAACGACTAAAGAAAGATGCACAGTACTCATCAAGGTCTAACAATTTCTAGCTGACCAGGAAGCATAGAAATATATAAATCAGTCAATAGATAAAGATGAGCTTCAAAATAGTGTGCCTTGTTATGCTGCTTGGGTACAGCCTTAAATACTTGTTAAAACCATAAAATATTCTTTATGCATGGATGTGTATGCTGGCCTTAATGGCATTGACACACCAAAATGTATCAGCAAAAGAGGCATTGGTGGGTCTAATTTCCATGGGGCAAGTATATCAGCAATTCCTGCTTTCAGTTCATAGGCAGTGGGCATAGGCCCTAATTACAAGTAAAACCCTATGGAATGGAGAATCACTGTGCAGAGCAAACATTCCAGCCATAATACCACATGGAATATTCTATGCCATGCAGTTTTATCACATAAGTTTGCCACCTGCTCTTATCAGGTGGCAAATGTATGAGGAAAGCAGTGCATGTGGTGGTGAGGTAAGGGTGGATTGTGCTGGACCTACAGGAGGAAAGGTGAACGTTTTTTTTTTTATCAGCGAGGTAAGCATAATGTGCTTTTCCCTATTAGAAAAGTGCCATGAGACTTCACTGCTGCTTCAGCAGCATGTGCCAGAGCCTCATATGAGTTTGTGGGCTGTTTTGTCCCAGACAGAAAAATTAGATGAGGTTCTTTCACACCCGGTACCTCCATATGCCAGGAAATCTAACCCTAAAATTTAGGAGAAGCCAAATTAACACATGCAAGTGTGTGTTTATTCATTCCCCCGACTTGTAATCAGGCTCATATTGTATGTCACAGCAAGCCACTGTGTAATGGATGCTTCTAGAACACATAATACATAACACTGAGGTTCAAGATTTCATGAGTTTAGAAATTCAAAACCTTTGACTTTTGTATAGTGAATAGATCATGCATTCAGGAACATATACAGAAAGTAATAATCCTCATTGGCTACAGGCAGCAATGAAAATCTATGGCCACAGGAACTATTCCAGGGGTTTTAACCATAGTGGTAGTGCTTAAAAAGGACAGTGAATGAGCTGTACTCATCTGTGTTGATATGCGTCAAGCTAACAAGGCAAATGAAAGAGACTGACATCCAGGGCCACATAGCGCCAATATGATCACACAATGGAATGGTACCAAAGTCTTTTGTCACCTTGATCTAAAAACAGGATATCATCAATTGGGAATAGAAGAAAATTACAGGTACATTACTACTTTTTCTACCCATATTGGTTTGTTCAGATATAAAAGATTAAGTTTCGGCATGTCATCAGCTGCAGAACTGTTCAAAGATGTCATTTGTTGCATAATACAGCCTGTCACGCATTCTTTCAATTACAGTGATGATATATGTGTCTTTGGGGCCACACTAAAGGAACATGATAAAGCTCTTTTGCAAATGTGCTGTTTGCTTGCTGATGCAGGTCTCAATTTGAATACACAAAACCAAATTCAAATTCTTTGGCTTCATTTCTCTGATGGGAGAATGACTCTAGATCCGGATAAAGTACAGGCTTTGTCAGCCACCTGTCCCCCACAAGCTGTTTCCATGTTACCCGCTTTTCTTGGCATGGCCAGGTACTGTTCTAGGTACATTGGTGATTTTGCCCCATAAGTGCCCCATTAAGAGACTTGACGAAACAAAATGCTTCATTTCAATGGTCACATGAATCTGACCTAAGCTTTAAGAAAATCAAACATGCAATTGAGAACACCACTGAAATGGCCTACTTTGATCCAAAGCTACATACAGAAGTTGTTGTTGACGCAAGCCTGGTAGGGTTGGGCACGATCCTTGCCCACCACAATGGACATCCAAAGGCACAAAGGCATATTATACCTTATGCTATGAGAAGTTTGTCACAAACTGAATGTGCCTATTTACAACCAGAAAAGGCTAGCAGTGTGGGGTTGTGAACATTGCCACGTGTTTCAGTCTCATCACAGATCATTAAGAATTCCTTACCATCTTTGGCAATCCTAAAGACAAGATGTTTCCTCGCTTTGAGAGGTGGGGGTTGTGAATGCAGAAACACTATTGTGCACCGACCAGGGAAAGATCAAAACCCTGCTGACTACTTTTCACGAGTACCAGTACAGTGTCATAGTATCACTTCCAAAACCGCAGAAGCCTACATTAACTTCATCAAAAAAGTCCAATACACCTGCCCCTATATCAGTGTAACAAATCATTGCTGCCACGAGCTCAGACAGTGATATGCTAATACTCAAAGACATTATTGCACATCAAACCTGAAAAGAGCACACTCGACTTCTTAGAAATGATGGTGAATGTCAGAATTCAAAATGTGAAAGATGAACTTTCTGTTACTCAAGAAGGTACCATCTTACAAAGTCCAAGAATTGTCATACCGGAGAGTCTGAGACAGCAACTCATTGAAGTGTCACATGAGGGACATCGTGGAATTGTCATCACTAAGCGAGATCTCCGAGACCGAGTTTGGTTTTCTCATATTGATGCAAGAGTTGAAAGGGAAATAAAGACCTGTCATTTGTGCAACTGTTTGTCTCCCAAATCATCCCAGCATTGAACATGTCTGATCATCCAAACAATGTGTGAGAAAGAATCGCTGTTGACTTCTTTAGACTCCTTGACAATAGGCATCACGTAATGGTAGTGATCGATAGTATTCTCATTTTCCCTCAGTAGAAGACTGTGAGAGGCTGGCCTGGTATATGATGTCCACCAATGTAAGTGGGCACCTTGCACCAGTCCAGACAACCCTTATGGTGATTTAAGAGGTCTCAGACAACCTTAGAAAGCTATCCAAGTGGTAGCTGTGGAGAGCAGCCTTCAGGCTTAGTCTTGAAGGAGTGTAAAGCAGCTTGTCTTACCAGAATGAAATCTTATAGTATAGATTAAATGAAAGAGAACCACACAAGGTATTTATAAAAAAAATATGTGTTTATTATATAATACTCTCTAGTACGTTATAGTATCTCCTACATGGAGATATACACACAGCACACAATACTATGGCAAATAATTCACAGTAAACAGCACTAATACACAGCGGGCCCCACGGGGGGATCAAACCATATACTAAGAAAGTGGTATGAGAACCACAACTCGAGTCAGGACAATGTCGAGAGGATGTAGAATTGCTGGCACCCCAAGGAACCACCCAAGGTGAGTAGATAGAGACCCCACAGAGTGCGTGTGCAGTGTGTGAACACGACAGCGTGCTCCGTACAAGTCTATGTGCAAGTCGCAGTTCAAATTTTTAAGATTAAGGACCCTTCCCAGTGGACCCTGAAGAAACCCCGTGGAAGACAGAAGGTTGGAGACCCGTGGATACCGTGGCACCCAAGTTACCTATCCCAGGGGAGCCGGGTGCATAGGTGTGAAGTGGCGTCAGAAACCGCCATCGAACCCAATGGAGGACTTCAAGAATGTGGATTCTTGATGGAGAGTACCTGAAAGCAAAGGGAACAGAGTCTGGGTCACTTGGGAGTGACCAGGGCCTCGGTAGACAGTGGCGGCTCACACAGGTAATGCTGTGGGGAGGCAGGGCAGGGATGGATGGGGGGGTAGTGGAGTGTGACATACGACGGGAAAGTGTAGAGTAAATAAATAAAAGCACTTACTTTGCGCTCGCAGCATCGCAGAGTCAGTGGTTCTGCCAGGACAGGCCTGACCACCTCTGGGGCAGTTCCTTCACAAGGGGTAAGATCAGTTCCCTAGGAAGCTGACCCTTACCTATAGTCTGGGGGGGAAAATACTTTTCTTCATCCCCTGTGCTCTCTGGTGGAGCAGAGTGGGTCATTCTTTCAGGCTCCACTGCTCCAGAATTTCCCTGGGGTTGGACTGGGGCCCTACGGGTCACACCAACTTTTTCATGGAGGCCTAACATCAGCCCAGGCTGAAGTTTCCAAATCATTGCCCAGGAGGCATTCTACAGGCAAGTTTGGAGACACTGCAACTCTTTTAGGACCAGTGACCCTACCCCAGCTGAGATTGACTATGGCCATGGGATGATCTGTTCTAACACCATCAGTGTTGGTCACCTAGTACTTGTACTCAGGTAAAAGCTGAAGTGAGGGCACTAGCTTTCCTGTCACCATGGTGACACTAGCCCCTGTATCCCTATAGGCTACAGCTTTCTAACCATTTATCAGAGGCTCCAGTCTATACTTGCCCAAGGAATTGGGACTGACAGTAAAGGTTGCGAATCCCATGGCACCATCACAGACTAAGGTGGCCGGTGTGGGGGACCTGGCTGAGCCAGTGTCCACTCCGGTTCCCCATGAGAACCCAATAACATTTTTGGGTGCACCACCACTACCTGGATGATTACTACTGTAGTACCAGGGGGTGTGGTAGTAGGAGTAGGAGGAGGAACATTTTCCTTACTGCTGGCCTTAGGACAATTGGCAGCATTTTTCCTGTGGCCTGGCTGTTTACAGACAAAGCAATAAGGTTTCTTGTTAGGGGAGGAAGGAGTTTGGGACCCACCCCAGAGGAGGACTTTTGGGGACCTTCAGAGGACTTCTTTTTGGACTTATCCCCACTTCTTCTGGTCACCACCACCCTGGTTCTTCTTTTTCACTCTGGTTCTGACCCATTTATCTGCCTTCTTTCCCAATTCTTGACGAGAAGTCATATTTGAGTCACCAGATACTGGTGCAAAAGCTTGAAATCCCTCAGTCCAAAGCCATGACCCGCATTGACGACTACGTGGAAGAGATGCTACGGTCCCTGTTCGGAGACTCTTTGTCTGTGGTCTGTATAGTCGAGCGAGCCCATAGATCCCTTGGCCCGAGACCCCCCACCCCAGGGCCCCTTGCAAAACCGATAATTGCATGCCTATTAAAATACAGAGACCTCGATGTTGTCCTGCGCAAGGCCAGAGACCTACAGGAAACAAGATATCTAGGCAACGCTGTGTCTTTCTTCCCCGACTTCACTTTAACTGTTCAGGCCGCTATTAGAGAGTTTGTGCCGGTGAAAAGACTGCTGCAACAACAGGACATTAAGTACAATTATTAAGGATCTGCTCCCTCATAATCAATTTGTACAATCCTAAGTAGTCATGCACTTTGCTTCCATGTAACCAACCTTCTAGAGCCTTTGTAGCACTATCTACAAAGTCTACCCAGTCTTGATTCTGTGCCTTCTGGGTGTCTCTGAACTTAATCCTGTACTGTTCAGTGGCTACCGTGGTACCCAAGTTACTATCCCAGGGGAGCCGGGTGTATAGGTGTGAGGTGGCGTCGGAAACCGCTGTGGAACCCAATGGAGGACTTCAGGAAAGTGCCACTGCTGGAAGAGTAGAAAGTGTCCGGAGGAATACAAACGTGGATTATTGATGGAGAGTAACTGAAAGCAGAGGGGACAGAGTCTGGGTCATTTGGGAGTGACCAGGGCCTCGGTAGACAAATGCCCACCGATGTCGGGTGCTTCAGGATGGATGTTGATGACCTTGACTTTGCAGCTGTGGGGACCAGGTGATGCTGAGGATGACCAGGAGCCCGATATGAGCTGTACCACGAAGGAAGACGAGAGCTGAGGGGTCGGTGTCCGGCGGGAGCACCAACAAGCCTTGACAAAAGCAACCCATGCAGGAAGTCAAGAAAGTGTACGGTTTGGACCAGCAAGGTTCAGGAGACTCGCCACAAGCAGGGGAGTCAGGGCAGGCCATGAGCAATCAGGGGAGCCCAAGGAAATCAAAGGTAACCCTCAAATGGACCCACAGGCCAACGGCACAGGAGTCGCGAGAGGACCTCAAGCAGCTCACCAAAAGAGGCAGGCCATGATGCACATGATGTGGTGTGGCTGAAGATTCTGGTCACAGGAGGTGCTCAGGGTTGGGGCTACTTGGAGCCCAGAGATCTTCTTGCAAAGATGTCAACAAGTCTTTGCAACTGCAAAGGTGATGAGGTACCCAGGGGTTCGGTTATTGCAACCCCCACTCAAGCTGCTGGACTCAAACTTTTGGTCAGAGAGGAGAGCAGGCCTTGGGGCCTGAGAAAAACCACCACCTGTGTTGCAAAGCCCACGGAGTCCAGAGGAGCTTGGGATCTGCAGACCGGTCGTCTTTGTTGCAGTGCCTGCGGATGCAGGGGAGTGACTCCTTCACTCCAAGGGAGATTACCTCAGTTGTCCTTGATGCTTCACAGGCCTCAGAAGGTTCCTGGAGGATGCACAGGCACAAATGATGCAGCAGACTGGAAGGGAGACGAAGTCAGGCCCAAACGAAGTTCAGCAAAGTCCAGAGTGCCCAGACGGTCGAAGTGCAGTGGTTTCAATTCTGAATCTTGGCCATGATGAATCTAGGGTCCTACAGCCAGGTAAGCCCTTAAATACCCACAGGAAAGGGTTGGAAAGATTCAGGGGACCCTCCCAGGGGAGGGTCTGGACAGGAGGGAGGTTACTCTCATGTCCTTTGTCCAGTTTTACACCAGAGTGGGAGCCAATGGCTCCCAGGACTGGTTTGAACTGGACTATGCACAGGGACAGCAAATGTGCCCCTCATGCAGACTTTCAGGCGCTGGCAAGCGCACCCACCCAGCCCTAATACAGTAAATCCTGTCTGGGAGGTGGTCACACCTCCCTGTGACAGGGTGCCTATTGTCCTGCCTTCCCCTGCTCGAGCTTGGCTCAGCAGCAGGACGGCAGAATGTGTCTCTGGTTGTCAGCAACCATTTTGTGCTGTCCGGGACTAGAAGGCTGGTACCGGGAACACAGAGAGCTTAACGAAGGGCTCTCCCGGTGGGTGAAATCATACCTCCCACACCGGTTGCCGGTGTGGGGGTATGATTCCAATATGTTTGACACCAAACACGATAGGGTTTGTGGCAGCCGTTTTCGAGATGGTCATCACCGGGTCGCGTAATGCCCCTCTATATCAGTATATGGCTGCTTCACTGACAACCCGGGAGAATGGACTACGTAGGCTGCAGGGGTGTCCTGCTCATGCAGGGGCACCCTCTCACTTAGCACCAAGCACCCTGCCATCAGAATTGCTAAGGCCTGCTTTAGGGGATATATAGGTTTTAAGGGCAGTGACCCGCAGATATAGTAAACCTATATCTTTAGTAAGTGGTGCATGCACCAACCTACACAGGCTGCAATGCCAGGCCTGTAGTTCCATTTTGAATGGTTTCTCATGGGTGGCATAATACATGCTGCAGCCCATGGGAGACCTCTGGGGTACACATGCCCTGGGTACACGGGTACCATATACTAGGGACTGACAAGGGTACCCCAGTATCGAATCTGGGGTGTACCTAAGTACATAACACAACAGTTTAAGGAGAAAGCAGATAGACTGGGGTCCTGATTAGCAGGATCCCAGACAGAGTAGTCAAAAACCAGCATAGCACCAGGCAAAAAGTGGGGGTAACCATGCAGAAGGATCCTACCTTTCTACAAAGACCTCTTGTCGAGCACTCAGGAAAAGCTAATTGAGAGGCTAGATGGTATTTTTGCAACATGGGGCGTTCCTTCAATTCTGTAGTCCGACAATGGCCCACCTTTCAGCAGTCGAGAATTTAAAGACTTTCTTACTCATCTGAACGTCAGGCATCAGAAAAGCTCACCTCTTTGGTCACAAGCAAATAGCGTTGTTGGGCGTTTAATGAGCACACTAAAAAAAGCATGCAGCATGCTGCACAGGAAAAGCTTGACCTCAAATCCGCTCTTCATTCTGCACTTCGTGCATACCGGCCGAATCCCCATTCAAATACAAGTGAAAGTCCTAAAACCCTAATACATGGGAGAGTCATGAAGACCAAGTTGCCACAATGAACCACTAAAAGAGTGATTGATGATGATGAACTTTGTCCAACAGATTCATGTCACTAATACAGAATGAAGACCTATGCAGACAAACGCCGATGTGCGAGGAACTCTGTCTTTACAGGAGGACACCGAGTCCTTGTCAGACAAAAACAAAAACGCAAGTCTGATGCTCCTTTTGATGCTGATCCATTGAAGGTTGTGAATAGTACAGGATACATGGTGACTGCTTACCGTCCTGGAAAGTCCATTACATGAGATTCTCCACATTTCAAGCACCTACCTCGACATTCACCAATTCCAGATGTTAGAAGTGAGACTTTTTCACCTGAGAATCCTGAGAGCCCAAAGCCTGCACCTGTGTCTCTATCACCAATGCCAATAATGGACACTTCTCCTGTATCTCTGCAGCCTCACATGACAAGATCTGGGCGATTTATTCAGGCACCAACACAACTTATTGAAGAGTTATGATTTATATATGTATTATTTGTACTTTTTTTAACAAAGGGGGAGATGTAGTGTCCTGTGAGTTAGAGATGACGGGACCCTTTTGATTCATGATGGACTCCCTAGACCAGTGATGTAAGTGCTTGAGTGTCATGATATAGAATGTTCAGTTAACAGTTATACGCTAAGGAATAAAGATATGTAATACCAAACTCTGTGTGTGGCATAATCATTTACATGCTTCAAGGCTGAGGAGGACGCTACAAATTGTTGCAGGCAGGAAATAATAAATAATGTCAATCACTCCATTCTGTAATTATCATATGTGTACCCAATCACTCATTCCTGCACCCATTCATATAATGTTTTCGTAAAAGTCTCTCATTTATTTTGCTTACTTCTCTCATTTTACACATTTTCGTTTTCATTTAATTAAAGACAGACCTATTGGTTTTGTCAAAGCTTGTTTATTTTTTGGCATAGTGGAATGTAAGAATAATGACCCCCAATCTTCAGCCAATAACAAGGGTTAGAAATTGGGTTATTGGTTGACTGGGGTTTCAGCCTCAAGCAGCAACCACAGTTCTAGTCAGGGTTAGGCACAAGCAAACCCCACATTAACCTGTGCTCAGCCCCCTGGCAGCTTGGAAAAGAGCAGTCCGGCTTATCTTAAAGGCAACACTTCAAACAGTAAAACAGTAAAAACACCACACAAAAAGATCCTTCAACAGGTTAGAAAATTAAAGCTGAAATTAAGTTGAGTAATACCTCAGTAGAACCGGAATTATGAACTTTTAAAATGATAAACTATAAAAATAGCACCTAAAAGCATAAAGCACCAACCATGGTTATCTGGTTGCACTGGACTGGGTCAAAATCAAAAGTTCAGGCTAACGCAATGGTTTGTGGGTCAGATACATCCCCAGATTAGTCCAGCTGAAGTTTTACCTTCCCAAGGTTTGTGCCAAGAGTTCTGTTTGCATTGAAGAGAGACACAGGGAGCAAGGAGAGTGTTGCAGGCTTTGGTTGTTGTGGCACGAAGAGCAGGCAGTGCGTCATGGGTGGATGGGCTTGTGCTTTGCAGTAGCAGTCCTCTATAAGCAATTGATGCATAGTGTGCAAAGAGACAGCCTGGCGGCAACTCGAGCAGAATTTTGGTGTGATGGGCCCAGTTCTGGTGCAAATGGGCCCGTCTGCAGTTGTGGAAAGCCCAAAAGCTTTATTTCAAGAGTCGGAGAGCTACACCAAGGGTCCAGGACATGAGAGGCACCACTGGGGGGGTGTCAGGAACTCGCTGCAGCTGAGTCCAGGAGCTGGTTGGGGAGCCTTTTATGTCCTTGACGCACAGATCAGGAGGCAAGCAGACTAGCCCTTTGACTCACTCTGTGGTCCTGGGTTCAAGATGAAGTTGCAGTTCCAGTTCTTCTTCCCCAGGCAAGAGGACAGCAGGTCAGCACAGCAGGGCAGCAGTTCCTTTAGAGCAGCAGTCCAGCAGAATGGCAGTCCCTTTAGCAGCACTGCAGTCCTTCTTCCTGGCACAGTATCCACAGGCCAAGAAGTGCAATGAGGTGGTGGTCTGAGGTCCTTCTTTTATACACAGTTGTACCTTTGAAGTGGGGAACAGCTCTAGGCCTGCCTTCCCTCCCCTGACTCCAGACTAACTAAAGGGGGTATTCATCCCTTTGTGTGGAGACAGGACACAGCCTATTCCAGTGTAAGTGTGGCTGTGCCTAGCCCCTCCCTCCCATCCTGCCAGTGATAGCCCATCCAATCACACCTAAGATCCCATTTTGTGTGGGTGTCTACAAGGAATAGGCAAATCCTAGCTGTCTCGCACGCCTAGTCATGTGACCCAGAGACAGGCTGCAGCCGCCAAATGGCTATGGCAAGAAAATGCCAACTTTCTAAAAGTGGCATTTTCAGAATTATAATTTAAAATCTGACTTCATCATGACTTAGGATTTTAAAATAGGATTCCAGAGACACCAAACATGGACTGCCTATCTCTTCCCATTTGTAAATGACACTTATAAAATGTAATAAGGCATCTCCAATGTTATCCTATGGGAGAGGTAGGTCTTGCAGTAGTAAAAGATAATGTTAAGAGTTTTTCACTACCAGGACATGTAGAACTTGAAAGGACTTGTCCCGCACGTTACATACATTGCACCCTGCCCTCTGTGCTGTCCAGGGCCTACCCTAGGGGTGACTTATCTGTATTAAAAAAGAAGGTTTGGGCCTGGCAAAAGAGTTATTTTGCCATGTCAAAATGACAGTTTAAACTGCACATTCTGACTCTGCAATGGCAGACCTTAGACATGGTTAAAGGGCTACTTAAGTGGGTGGCACAATCAATGCTCCAGGCCTACTAGGAACATTTAATTTACAGGCCCTGGGCACATGTAGTTACCATGTTTTAAGTAGAGAGTATAAGCACTTTAGCAGTGTTTAGAGGTGGTAAAGGGCACAGAGTCCTAAGCCCAACAAAAACGAATTCAGCAAAAATGGAGGAGTGAAGGCAAAATGTTTGAGGATGACCCTGCAGAAAGGATCAGGTCCAACAACAAGTAACGATTGGGGTGCAAAGTTTTAATGTAAAGTCTTCCATACATCTACATTATTAGCAGATAATGCCGAATGTGTTATCTGTGGGAGTCCTTTGTTGCTTAATTGATCAACTGTAACACAAAGTTCGAGTTTTGTGGCAATAGCACTCAAAAATATTTACTGTACACTGCTCCCTCCAAATCGTCTCCAGCAAAATAGCACTGGAACAGCCTCAAGAGACTAGAGCACCAACTCAACAACATCAGTGAAGAACTGAAAAGCATCTGACGTACCTTAATATACGAGCTTCAAATATGAGTATGTAGAAGTGATTAGCTCTCACTAATTCAGCTCCCACCCCCACACACCTAGGGCCCATCAGTCAATCATAGACATCCATCACAGCGCCGAATGATAACAATATACCCAAAAGAAAACTCAACAACTCTCCATGACAGAAACTGAAGCCCTGCTAAAAGAATAAATACCAAGCAACTTCACAGACAACTCCACAAACCAACTCCTCACTGTCCTTTGACATTCCAGTAATGGTACACAATAACCAAAGAAGAACACCCTGGAAAGCCTGGAATTTTAACCTGGATAACCTGGCTCAGATCCAGTTGATCCCAGACTATACATCCATGTCCAGAGAGAAAGAATATTTGCTCAAGTGTATGCCACACAATTTTATGGCAGCGGCTAAATAGGTCACCGATATGGAAAAAACTATCCTTCATCTTGACATTGACATGATATTCCTAACCAAAACTTGGCTAAAACAATCTTTCGCTCCTCTCATGGATCTTCTAGCATACCTAGTCTTCACAATCAAATGGCCAATTGTCAGGAGAGACAAGTCAGAAAATGAGCCATAATTCACAGAAAATCCCTACATATTTAGCCTTTCCCCGTGGATTATCTGTCCTACTATGACTATGTGGGAGTCGAAATCCTCACCGCCGGCAGATCACTAGTTAAACTGTATCTTATATACTATCCACCTGGTGATAACTTGCTATTCCTAGAGCAACTAATGGAAACTATTACAGTAAAATCCATGGTTCACTCGAATGCCATACTTTTGTGGGATTTTAACTTACACTGGAATGATGAGAATAACTTACAGGTCTCAACACCCAAAAAATCTCATCACCGAAATAAACTTTGTACAGGCATGGATAGGCCCAACGCATGCTAAAGGAGCCACACTTAATTATAGCAAAAGAAGGAGTGACAGTCATTAATTGTATTATTCCCATTGACTGGTCGGGACATCATTAAATCATATTCTGTATATCCACTGGCATACAGAAAAAAAGAAGCCAAGAGATCAAACAGAAACACTGGAGAAGGAACACCTGAAATCTATACAGGGACGATCTCTCCCAGCTATGGCAGAGCAACCTCCTACCCCCATGTGAAATGCGGGACTTGAAAGAATTAAAAGGTCACTAAAACTGAACAATGACTAGCCCCACTTTGCTTCAAAAGACTGAAAGATACATTATCTCAACCTCTATAAACAATAACTTGAATGAAGAAAGGAGGAGACTCAAAATGCTGGGAGGCGATGGAGACATGAACCCTCCCTGATTCCTTTGAAACAGCTCAGGGAGCAACGGAACACTAACAAAAAGCTCATATGGAAAGCAAAATTATCTTTCTTCAAAACTCAACCCAACTCAAGAATCGCCCACTTACACTCTTTGAAATGATCAAATAACAAACTGAACCCAGCAATCCCACGGTGAACTCCAATTGTGAAGCTTTTCCATTCTTTTTCTGGCACAAAATATTGAATATTGAAAAACAAATTGGCATAGATAATGATCGATAGGAGATAGGAATAACAATATACTCTCTTTCCAAAAGGCAACTACATCAACTAACATACCACAAACACCCAACCATCCCACAAAGACCAAAAAGGAGGCTACATGGTACAAATTCAGAACCCTAAGCAAGGAAGAGATATGTGAATTGATAGTGTCAATGAAACCAACCTAGTTTGATGACCCCATACCATCTTCAATCATCAAGGAACACAGTCAACTCATTCTCATCTTCTGGACTAAGATTGTGAACTTATCCCTAACACAAGACTCAGTCCCAGAATGTCTGAAGATTGGTCAAGTGATGCCAGTTCTGAAAAATTCAGAAGCTGAACTAAATGACCTAAATAATTTTTGCCCATTGTCTAACATCCCCTTCCTAGCAAAACCGCTAAAGAAATGTGTACATAATCAACTATGATAAAACATTGAGTACTTCAAATTGTTGGACATGTCCCAATCAGACTTTAGACAAGGTAACAGCACCGAAACAGCCACCCTACACATCCTACATGACGCACTCAAAATCCTGACCCAGAAAAGTTCATGCTTACTCATGCTTCTCGATCTATCATTGGCACTCGACACAGTCAATCATGGCACCCTCTTAAAAGTACTAGAATATGGAGTGGGGTTATCTGGTAACATCCTCAAATGGTTCACTTCAAGATTGCAAGATTGATCACTAGGAATCAACCTGGGTAACTTGCTTTCTAACAGGTCACTAGTTATTCTTGGAGTCTCTCAAGGATTCGTCATCACACCTACACTCTTCAACCTTTAGATGAAACCGCCAGGGATCTTCCAAGCTATGTGGAGAAGCCTCTGAGATCATTATTCTCGTATTGTGACTTTGCAAAGCTACTTCAGAGGGTCACTGGTAACTCGTACACAAAAACTAATTGCTCGAGGGATAAGATCCTTTTAGGGAGGCGGCCATAGCATGTTTTAATCCTACTGACTTAAAACTGAACTTTGCAAAATTTCTCCGGCTGGTGGAAAAAGCGTTCTGGTCAAAGAACGCAACGAAGCAGTCAAGGCCCATTGAGTATGGTGTCCTTTTTGTACATTTGGAGCGGAGGCACATTGGAACACTTTATACAGCACTAAGGCATTTTAGTGAATATGCACAATTGCAGTTTATACTTGGTGTTCTTCAATAGCATGATGCTTGTAGAAGGTGCCAGAGAACTTCATACAGATCTAGAAATTCCTTAAACTTGCCCCCCCCTTAAACACTATGGGGCTTATTTACAAGCCCCTTGCGCCACCCGTACGTCACTTTTTCCATGTTAAAAATGACGCAAAAGTGGCGCAAGGGGCTTGTAAATAAGCCCCTATGACTCTGTCACAATCCTTTGGGTATTGTATTGTATTGTAATTGCATTTATATAGCGCTCACTACCCCTGACGAGGTGCCGAAGCGCTTTTTCGGCAAGTAGCACGCTACTCCGGGACCCATAGAGGATTAGTGTTGAATTAGTATAGTGAAATATGAAAGTAATTTTAAGTGGTGGATAGGTTAGTCAGTTATTCGGATTCGGAAGGATAGCAGAAGGATAGAAGAGGAAAAAAGGTTTGTATTTATATACCCCCTGATGGGGTGTTGAAGCGCTTTTTTTTTGGCGAGTAGCACGCTACTCCGGAAACCCATAAAGGATTAGTGGTGAATTAGTATGGTGAAATATGAAAGTAATTTGAGTGGTGGATATTAGTCAGTTATTTGGAGTGAGAAGGATAGCGGAGGGATAGAAGGGGAAGAAAGATTTGCATTCATATAGCACCTGTTACCCCTGATGGGTGTTGAAGCACTTTTCTGGCGAGTAGCACGCTACACCGGAACCCATAAAGGATTAGCGTTGAAAATTAGTATAGTGAAATATGAAGTAATTTGAGTGGTGGATCTGTTATTCAGTTATTTGGATAGAGAAGGGTAGGCGGCGGGATAGAAGAGGGAAAGAGGTTTGCATTTATATAGCGCTTGCTACCCCTGATTGGGTTTTGAAGGACTTTTTTGGCGAGTAGCACGCTACTCTGGAACCCATAAGGATTAGTGTTGAATTAGTATGGTGAAACTTGGTGTTGAATTAGTATGGTGAAACATGAAAGTAATTTGAGTGGTGGATATGTTAGTCAGTTATTTGGATTGAGAAGGGTTGGGGAGGGTAGAAAAGGGAAAAAGGTTTGCATTTATATAGCGCTTGTAACCCTGATGGGGTTTTGAAACGCTTTATTGGTGAGTAGCACACTACTCTGGAACCCATAAAGGATTAGTGGTGAATTAGTATAGTGGAATATGGAATTTGAGAAGTGAACATGTTAGTCTGTTATTTTGATTGAAAAGGATAGTGGAGGGATAGAAAAGTGAAGGATTTGGATATTTTTAATTTTTATTTTTTTGGGAGGTCATAGCAGTAGGAGGAGGCTTTTGGATGAGTAAACAGGGGAAGAGTCAGAGGGAAGAGTTTTAGAAAGGTTTGTTTTGGGGGATCGGTATAGTAAAAGAGGTGTCAGATGATGCAAGGAGGGGTAGAGTAGGGGAGAGTCTAGAAAGGTTTATTTTGGGGATCGTAGTAGTGGTATGGGGTTTGGGATAAATGAGAGAGTGGATTTAGAGGATATATTGATAGATGTATAGGGTGAGAAATAGGGTAGTGCATTGGAAAGAGTAGTAGAAAGAAGTTTGAGATGAGTCGGAAAGTTAGACTAGAAGATATATTGAGAGAAGTCTAGGCTGAGAAATAGGGTAGTGCATTGGAAATGCTTAATAAGAAGAAAGTGATAAATATATAGATCCATAAGTACATTGAAAGTATATAGATGCATAAAGGAGGTAAGTATATGTAGATTAAAGATATTGATAGAGGTAAAAGCTGAGAAATAAGGTAGTGCATTGGATATGCTTTTTCAGGAGAAAAGTAACAAACACACAGATCCAAGTACATGGAAGGTACATAGATGCACAATGGAAGCAAGTACATGTAGTCCAAAGATGCACCAGATAAACTCCGGTTTTCAAGTGTTATTGTCAGGGCCTGATTACGATGCTGGTCAGATTCCGACCGGCAAGGCCGGGAAAGCTCCGCCCGCCGTATTATGATGTAACCACTGCTACAGTGGAGGTCTCATCGTTGGCAGTGCCCCACTCCCTGGAAGTGTTGCTGCAAGTGGGTACAAATGCACAGGAAACATGTGCAGTTGTACACACCTGCATGACACATGTGGGAACATGCCTTGTGTATCATGGGGGTGTAGCGATCATCCATAAGAACTCTCTCTCATGCTCGCCATTATCAATTGCAGAGTTAGAGGGAGCTGAAGGTCTTGGTTTCCATCTGACGGTTTCCGCTCACCAATCTATTGGTGGAGTGGTAATGTACCGACCACCAGGGCTGGCAGGATGGTTCTTGGAGTCTATCGGTCATGCTATCGCTCCTATTGCATCCAGGTTTAGTCAGTGCTTGGGGATTTTAATATACACTTAGACCAAGTAGATGACCCGGAGGCTAAGAAGCTGTGTGAATCCCTCAGTATTTTCAATTTGATCCCTTATGTCTCGCTCCCTACTCATGAAAAGGGGCACACTTTAGACCAGATCTTCTCTACAATTAGGATTGAAGCAGCTGCTCCTCTTCCTATTGTGTGGTCTGATCATTTTCTGCTTACCTTTAGGCTAGAAAAGGCCCGGGGAAGGTCACAGACCTATTGCAAACAACGGGCTAGAGATTTTAGATCTTTTAAACTGATTACGCCAGAGTCCTTGGCGGCAATACTTAGTCGCCATCCCATACCCACTAAAGGTGCCTTAGAGGATGATGTGTTTTCATTGGAGGGCTGGCTTCAGGAATGGACGATGCATTTAGCTCCACCCAAGACCCGAGTCACCGAACATGGTAGAGCCTCGGCCCCATGGTTCACCGAGGCTTTAAGAAAAAGTAAAAGTGCATGTAAATGCCTAGAACGACTATGGAGAAATATTTTAGACCCCCAGAGCAAGAGTCCCTATAAACTGGCACTTAAAGAGCACTATGCCAAAGTCCGAGAGGGAAAAAAACTCTTTCTGGCCTCAAAATTGAACAAGCCGGGAATAGCAGTAGAGAACTGTTTAAGATTGTCAAGGACTTTTCCTCCCCTAACTCCATAAAGAGCCCTTCATCCCTACCCAGGAATGGACGAATCAGGTTGCGCAATTTTTCTTCGATAAAATTAAATCCATCCAGGATTCGTTTGGTGGTCTGTCCTTAGTCAGTAAGGACAACACTCCATCTTTTGTACGCCCACTTCCTGATGTAACCTTTCAGGAATTCCCCCCTATTCCTATGGACACATCACTCAAAATCATGAAGACCCTAAAATCCGGCTCTCCTTCCGGCTCTTGTCCTGCCAAAATAGTGGCATCTGTCGCCGAGGTATTGAATCCGGCCGTCAACCGGGTCTTGAACCTGTCCTTGTCGGAGGGACTGATGCCTGACAGATGGAAGCATGGAAAAATCCTTCCGCTCTTAAAGAAACCATCAGCTGATCCAGCAGTAGTCAACAACTATAGACCGATATCACTGCTACCCTACTTCTCCAAGGCTTTGGAGAAGTATGTGAATGTTGCCATCACTGATTTCACTGAGGCCACCCATGTCTTACATCCGAGCCAATCAGGTTTCAGAGCCAATTTCAGCACAGAGACGGCCTTATTGGAAGTCTCAGAAACTATTAAGATTACTCTGGATAAAGGAGGAAAGGCAGTGTTGATACTGCTGGACCTTTCGGCGGCTTTCGACACCGTGCCACACGATCTACTTTTGCGCAGACTTCAGGACTGCGGCATCGGTGGCACGGTCCTTAGGTGGTTTTCCTCCTTTTTAGAAGGTTGACAGCAAACTGTCTGGTCCCCTCCCTTTTCGGCGCGTATTCCACCGCTGAATGTAGGAGTACCACAGGGCTCTGTTTTAAGTCCAACCCTGTTTAATATATATATGGCCCCACTTGCACCCCTAGCAGAACAACATGGGGCTAAAGTTTTATCATACGCCGATGACACCCAGTTGTTGTTCACATGCGAGAAGGATGAGGTGTTAAGAGGAAACGAAATTAACACGTGCTTGACGAAAGTGTTTGCCTGGTTCAGGCAAAACCAACTGTTGTGCAACTCTGACAAATCTGAAATCCTTTTCTTTGGTCACACTCCTGGCGACG
Source organism: Calotriton arnoldi (assembly GCA_963921515.1). Taxonomy (NCBI): domain Eukaryota; kingdom Metazoa; phylum Chordata; class Amphibia; order Caudata; family Salamandridae; genus Calotriton; species Calotriton arnoldi. Next base: position 1,817,845 of record CAWUFW010002202.1, read on the forward strand.
AATGGCACCAATGGTGGCCCCAGAATTTGTCTCCACCCTCTAGCCCAGTCACCTCCGTAAAAAATCTCGGGGTGATACTAGACTCTGACATGTCTATGAAGTCCCAGGTCCAATCTGTGGCCGGTACTTGCTTTGCGCTGTTAAAAATGATGAGGAACTTCCTCCCTCTGCTCCCTATTTCTCATAGGAGGACAGTGGTCCAAGCCCTGATTACCTCAAGGCTGGATTATGTTAATGTGTTTTACTTGGGCCTGCCTAACTATTTATTAGGCTGCCTACAGGTGGTTCAAAATGCGGCTGCTAGGGCCGTACTTATGATTGGACTCAGGACACACATGACCTCTTACCTGAAATCCATGCATTGGCTCTCAGTGAAAAAAAGGGTAAACTTCAAAGCCCTTGTGTTGGCCTTCAAGGCTTTCCACAACATTGGGGCCCCTTATATTAGAAATAAAATCCAACCCTATGCCCAGGCCAGAGTCCTGAGGTCGTCAACCCAACACTTGACGATTGTGCCAAAGTTCCTTCGGACAAGAAAGGGGGGACGCTCCTTTCAGGTGACAGCTGCAAAGCTATGGAATAGTCTGCCACTCTCTTTGAGACAAGCACAGGATCTCCTCAGTTTTAGGCGCATCTTAAAGAGCTGGCTGTTTCGCCAGTAAAGGTGACTGTGCTATTAGGGCATGCACTGTTCTGTCAAGGGGAAACGACAGCGCAGGGACACTCCTTGGAGTAGCCGAGCGTTCTACAAATACCCCTTAACATAACATAACATGTACCCCATTGCTGGCGATATGTGCACAGTACAGTAAATAAGGGTACATGCCACATGTTAATGTTAATGTTATATCTATTTGTACAGTGCTCAAATATCAAAAAAGGTGTCTCGGCACTAACTGAATGCTGCTCACTGATAGCTCAGCCAAATTAAATAGAGGAAAATAACTATGCCGTCAGGAGTTTTCTAAACATCAAATAATTAGGTATGGCTCTGAGATGTGGGGGTAGGCCTTTTCAGGCCTTTGAGGCTCCCAACACGAATCCTCTTCCTGTTACGTAAGTTAGCATTTGTGGCGCCATTTTGTGTGTAGGCGCCATTTTGTATTGTGATTGAAGCTAATTTTTTGGCTATTTCCGAGAAACGGCCTTATCTAGGTTATGTTTCTTCGGAGTTTGGTTATGCCACACTAATGAATGCACTGTTCTTATTAGCGCAGATGTAAGCCTTCTCCCAATTGTCTAGTGTCGGGCACAGGCAGAGTAACCTTGAAAGATAGATAATGTGTGCCCGGCCTCAGATTCGAAAATTACTCCTTTGTAATTTACTGTCCAGCTGCATCTCTCTGGAAAATTCCATTGTAGGCGTGCCTTCATTGGTTCTGAAATGTACATAATGTATCGTTAAGCTTGCTGATGTCAGTCCCTCTGCAGCACTCCTTAGCGACTGGGCAGATAGGGCTCCGCTCTGAGCGTACTCTGAATAAACAGATATTGGTTTGTATTCCCTACTGTCTGACCGACTCTTCATTTGTATGGAAGGCAGAGAGGTGGTCATGAGTGACCCGAGTGACCTAATCGGGCCACTTCCTTCATTCCTCCCCAAATCAGCCGTTTAAATCTGGCAATTTCGATCAGGTAGGCTGAAGCCGAACGTACGGACCTGTTTGGTGTGTACGAGGAGTTACTCTTCCTTGAGAAGAGGGGGCTCTGATGGTGAAGTACCTTATGCACTAAACAAAGAGCTTTGAAAATAATTCTCTTCCTGACTGGAAGCCAGTGTAAGATCTTAAGTGCTTGGGCGGCTGACTGGTACTTAGGAATCTTAAAGAGCACCTGAGCTGTCGCATTCTGCAAGATCTGTAACTTGTTCAAAACATGCTGGTGTTCATGCATATACAAACCATTGCAGTAGTCAATCCGTGATAGTACCAATGTTGTAATAACGGTCTTCTGTAGACTAACCGGAATGAAAGGCAACACTTTCTTAGCCATTTTTAGAATGGCAAAAGCAGATGAGATAACCGTGGTAGCCTGATTTGCATAAGACAATTTGTCATTGAGAACAACACCCAGGTTCCTAGTTGATTTAACCAGCAAAGGGGGTGTTCCAAATCCCATAGGCCACCACAGTGGAGACCAAAACAATGGATGGGCCCCAAACAACAACACCTCAGTATTACTGCCATTTAGCTTGAGACAGTTCGCAGCCATCCAACAGTTAACTTCTCTCATGCACTTGCAGAAATTACAAGCCACTGCTTGGTCATCCGGAATTAACGACACAACAATTTGTGTGTCATCAGCATAGGATGATAATATGAAGCCAAAGGAATGAATTGGGGCAGCTAGGGGCATAACTTAGATGTTGAAAAGTGTTGGACTCAGCGGGGATCCCTGAGGGACCCCGTATGGAAGAGAAAAAATAGCTAAAGAAAACTCTCCTAACACAACCAATTGCTCGCATCCTGTAAGAAAGGAGTTGAGCAAATTCCATGCAGACCCCATCACCCTGTTCCTACCCAGCCGATCCATATGACTCACCGTGTCAAAGGCTGCTGACAGATCAAGCAGGATCAGGGCGGCTCTACCTCCCAAACTCCATTGCCTTGATAAGGGCCGTCTCGGTGCTGTGTCCTGCCTGAAACCCAAATTGGGTAGCATCCAGGAGATTGTTTTTCTGGACATAGTCCACTAGCTGCTCATTCATGACTCTTTCAATGATTTTTGTAGGTAAAGAAAGGCAAAGGATAGGCCGGTAGCTACCTGTGTCTGAAGAGTCGAGAGTAACATTTTTTAGCAGAGGTCTGACTGACACTGTTTTCTATACTGATGAAAAAATTCCTGATTGACACATCTGGCTAAACATATCTGCCAGTATGGGCCTTAAGATCTCAGCAACCAGAGATGCCACTCTTGGAGGACATGGGTCTGTTGGTGAGCCTGATTTACAAGATGTAATCCTCTTCATGTCTTTTTCAGCCAGTGGGAGAATTAAATGAGATAATAAAGGAACTGCAATGTCCTGTGAGGAGAAATCTACAACTCCTGACAAGAAGAGGTACAGTTAGAAAAATTATTACAGCCGTCCTCAACTTTACGGTGAAATGTAATAGCTTGAGAGTCACAAAACGTCTGGCTACATTCTGTCATTGCAGAAACTGCATCAACAGTAAGATTTTTTATAGTCAGAAATAATTTGTTTGAAGAGTTCCCTGCTAATTAATTTTTCCGAATAAAGTAGGAAGACTTCGCATAGCGGATCATAGTTTTATATGTGGCCATACTTTTCTTATATCTGACCCTCGTATCCTCAGTGCAGCAGATTATTCACTTTCTTTCTTGTTTCTGGCATGCCTGTTTAAGGGCCTTTAGATCATCTTAAAACCAAGGAGCCTGTGGATGCACTCACTTCATTCTCGCCCTCTTTAATGGGGCCAAGATGGTAGTGGCTGATTTTATCCAACTTGAGTACTTTACACTGCCTTTTCAGCGTCATCAGTAAGAGTCGGCCGTGTGTCCCTTAAGAGCTGAGAAAGGGCTGGCTCTTGGATTTTATATTATGCCTGAGACGATAACCATGCCAGGCCAGTCAAAGAAACTCTCAATGCTTGTTTAAATCTAATATAAAAAAGAATGGCACTATGATCGGATCAGATCAGAGGGATTATTCTAATATTTTCGAGTGCAGAATTGTTAGAAAAAATGCCATCTAATGTGCTGCCTGCCTGGTGAGTTGGGTCGTTAATCTGCTGGACTAAGCCTAATGCGTACTCAGTAGAATGTAGAGCCACTATGTCAATATCCTTCTCTGCCTCAAGATAAAAAGTAAAATCACCAAGGATTGTGTAATTACTTAACAGAATATCAGTATGCAAAAGGTTACCGATCTCCTGTGTAAAAATACTACGTGAACCGGGTGGACGATATACAAGAATATGATTCAAATTCTGAGAAGGATATAGCTTCAGCTGAAAACCAACCGCCTCACAGATGAATGAGAAGCACAAAGTTTGTCTTTGTACATAATTGCGAAGTCTCCTCCTCTTCTTACTGACTGGTCCAGTCTACAAATCCTGAAACCAGATGATATGGTTTCAAGGATATCATGCTGGGAAGAGGAATCTGCCAAAGTCTTGGTGATAAAAAATTAAAGATGGATTGCGGGTGTCAACAAAATGTGCAAATTCTTCCTAGTTTAACTAAGGAACGCATGTTTATAAGCATGACCAGCATAAAAGGCCTGCATTTGGAGGTAGCCTCTGGCATAGATGTACCGTTTTCAAGCCTAATTGCCCTTTCTGGATCAGTTATTGTCAAAGGCCTTTCTTTTTCGAAACAAACACAAGAAAAGGTTTTTGGGGAGGTAATAGGATCATACTGCCCACAGCAGCTATGTTCACATACTCAATTTAAGGCCATTAACAAATCCTTGCTATAAGCAGTTATGGAAGATGGTCTAATCCCAGACTGGCAGAATGGCTAGTGCTGTCGCGATCAGTGGGCGAAGGGGGCCAGACAGGCTTGCCTTTGGCACGCCAGTGGCACACCCACTGCGTATATCTGCTTGCTGTGTGGCCACGCTACAGTTGTGGCTAAATGGTCTCAGGATTGCAGCTCATCCTTCTGTGTCTCCTTTGTTCAATGTTTCTGAGCTCACTTCCTTCAAAACACAAAGCTCAGGCCATTTATTAAACAATTCAATAAGCACTACAATGTAACAGAGTATGTTATTGGTATTCAGAATAGGGCACAGAATGTCTATGGACAAATCCTCCCATGGCCCATCCATGACATTTGGTTGGACTCAATGAAGGTCTAAAAGCGACTATTGTTTTATCTGCATGTTCAGAATCATGACACTTCCTGACCAATCTGTCAGTTTGAACATGAATACATGTTCATCAGTACTGAGTTTTAATTTTTTATTGTTTTAGACAGTTCATAAATGTCCTTCATGATAATTAATAAAATTATCTTCCTCAAACTAGTAGTCATCCTTTCAGCTACCATTAGGAAACCACTATTGTCCCAAGATTGTTCATTCTGGATTTCCCAAAATTGTCTGACTTCCTCCTCCATACTCTTTTTTAAAGGCCATCCATTTTATAAGTACTCACATACTCTAATTAGAACTGAATCTGATTACTAGCCTTCTATCCATTCTTCCTTAGAGATACCCTCACATTCCAATTTGTCCACCACAGCTACTGCATATTAATTCCATTTATCTTCAAAAGTATGTGGATCCCTAGTCAGGGGAACTCTACTTAAAAAAATCAGCTGTTGGAATGGAAAATGTTTTTAGTCAACTTCTCTTTGCATTGTACGATTTAATTTAGGAGGGGGGTGGGCGCACACTGCCTCACACTCCAGCACTCAGTTTGCCCCGATGCATCCTAATAAATGCAGTGCATGATAACACTTTCTTCGGTGTCAGGCTTTAGTTTTTCACCCTTGTTGGTGCAGCCAGTGCTGTGTATCTCTAGACACATGTTTCAGGATAATTGTCCTTCTTCAGTAGAGAGCAACACTTTTTTGGGGGTGCTGGAGATGCTGCCCAAAGTCTTCTAAGGTCTCAGTACCACTCGCTGGGCGAAGGTGCATCAACCAGAGCTCATCAGCTCAAGGGAGCCTTTTCAAATAGGAGGGGGGTGGGCGCACACTGCCTCACACTCCAGCACTCAGTTTGCCCCGATGCATCGTAATAAATGCAGTGCATGGTAACACTTTCTTCGGTGTCAGGCTTTAGTTTTTCACCCTTGTTGGTGCAGCCAGTGCTGTGTATCTCTAGACACGTGTTTCAGGATAATTGTCCTTCTACAGTAGAGAGCAACAATTTTTTGGGGGTGCTGGAGATGCTGCCCAAAGACTTCTCAGGTCTCAGTACCACTCGCTGGGCGCAGGTGCATCAACCAGAGCTCGTCAGCTCTTTAGCTCAAGGGAGCCTTTTCAAATAGGAGGGGGGTGGGCGCCTCTGCCTCACACTCCAGCTCTCAGTTTGCCCCGATGCATCGTAATAAATGCAGTGCATGATAACACTTTCTTCGGTGTCAGGCTTTAGTTTTTCACCCTTGTTGGTGCAGCCAGTGCTGTGTATCTCTAGACACTTGTTTCAGGATAATTGTCCTTCTTCAGTAGAGAGCAACACTTTTTTGGGGGTGCTGGAGATGCTGCCCAAAGTCTTCTCAGGTCTCAGTACCACTCGCTGGGCGCAGGTGCATCAACCAGAGCTCGTCAGCTCGTTAGCTCAAGGGAGCCTTTTCAAATAGGAGGGGGGTGAGCGCACACTGCCTCACACTCCAGCACTCAGTTTGCCCCGATGCATCGTAATAAATGTAGTGCATGATAACACTTTCTTCGGTGTCAGGCTTTAGTTTTTCACCCTTGTTGGTGCAGCCAGTGCTGTGTATCTCTAGACACGTGTTTCAGGATAATTGTCCTTCTTCAGTAGAGAGCAACACTTTTTTGGGGGTGCTGGAGATGCTGCCCAAAGTCTTCTCAGGTCTCAGTACCACTCGCTGGGCGCAGGTGCATCAACCAGAGCTCGTCAGCTCGTTAGCTCAAGGGAGCCTTTTCAAATAGGAGCGGGGTGGGCATTGTACGATTTAAGTTAGCATTTGCGGCACCATTTTGCATTCAGCCGCCATTTTGTACCATGATCGAAACTAAACTTCTGTCTCATTCTGTTTGCCTCAGCAGAAAGCAGTCTCGATATTTTTTTTATTTCTCCAAGGTTGAGCTTCGCTGCACTAATGAATAGTCTGTTTTGTCATTACATGCCTTTCCCGTTAGATAGGCCTTCTCCCACCCTTAGAGTTGCGGGCACGGGCAGAGTAACCTTGAAACTGAGATAGCATGTACCCAGTCTCAGGATTGCAGCTCATCGTTCTGTGTCTCCTTTGTTCACCAGCTACTAACTGTAAAATTCCAGTCCGGGCATGTCTTTAGGGTACTGGAAATGTATATTATGTATTACCACGTTGGCGGGGGTCAGTCCCTCTGCAGCAATCCAAGGAGGCTGGTCAGACTGGACTCCGCTCAAGTGTATGACTAATAAATAACTTTGATTTGTATTCTCTACTGTCTGACCAACTCTTCATTTGTTTGGAAGGCTGAGAGGTGGTCATGAGTGACCCGGGTGACGCTAATTGGGTCACTTCCTCCAGTTGGTACCCGAACAGGGACCCCATCGGGTGTGGCCCTTCCTTGCCCACAGACAGGTGAGGAGGTCAGGGCCGCATCGGGTCCGACAGGCGGACCGGGGATCCCTGCACGAGAGAGTCTGGCACTCGCAGCTGCCCGTCTGTCTGACTGGGCGGTGGCCCGCTCAGTGGTCATCCAGGCTGGGGTCCTGCACGGCAAAACCATTGGATATGACCGTTTGGTCCGAAGAGTCAGCAGTGGAGAATACATTCATTTGGCCTGTGTGCACCAGGTGAGTTTGCTTTGGATCTTTGTGGCTATGGTGCCATTTTGGTTTGTGTTTGGTACGGTCTGAGAATCATTTTTGGACAAGCACTTGAATTTGTTTGAGTTCTTTGTGAACATGGTACCACTTTGGTTTGTATTGGATGAGGTCTGAGGACCAATTTTGGTAAGATATTTGCAAATATCTGCTCGGCATAAATAATGAACTTGTTTTCCTTAAAAATGCCGTGCCTTAGCAATGTGTTTTGTTTGGGCTGTCGTTGTTGTTCTGCTGATGCTCAATTGGAAGAAAGTCAGCCAGCGCCTCCAGAAGGCACTCCTAATTTCGACATGTATGTAAAGCATGGCCTCGGCCCTATTATGTTTAGTACGTTATGGCACAAATATTCGAGGGACAACGCCGAGTTGCAGTGGCCATTAACAGGCACTTTTGATGAACAGAAAATGAATTTTTTACAGGATAAATTGTTTGCGAAAAGAAGTAGGCAGTCGATGTTTGATTCCCTCAGAACATGGCAAAAGGAAGCTAAACAGAGGCCAATGAAAGCAGAGAAGGAGGCCCGGAAGGTAAAAATGCAGACAGTGACTCAGAAAGCTGAAGCGTATGATAGAGAGAAAACAGAGAAAGGGATAGAATGTGCTGATAGGAAGTTTCGATTGCAATGTGAAAAGTCTTATGTTGCTCGAGAAGAAAATGATACATTTGTGGAGGAATTGTTAGATGCTCGACCCCCACCCCCATACGCCCCGCAGAAAATATATCCTGCCATCCCACAGCCTCAATCATCCGTCTCTTCTGCCTCTGCTGTTTGTGTTTCTTCTGTTATTGATCCAGCTGCTTTGGCCACCACGCCTTCTGTCCTTTCTTTGTCTTCGCCTTCTGCGCCTGCGATGACCGCGAGTCTTCCTGCTACGCCTATTGTTTCGGCATCTCTCTCTCCAGCTCTTACGCCTACGACACAGTCATTAGCGACATTGGTGCCCGTTCCCTCTGTTACAACTCCTTCCCTTTTCCTTCATTCCCCGACGGTACTGAGTAGCGAAACGCCTGTACGTGGATTGGGAGATGGAGACTGGCCGACAGCTAGGGAGCGACTGGGGCAGATATTGATACGATCTGATGTGGGCGATGAAGAGAAGAAGGTGGTAGTCAATCAGGCCTCTCAGTGGGCTCTTCACCCCATTTACAGTGTGGAGGATGTGTGGAGTGTGATGAAAGATTATGAGCCGTTTGTGCAGCAGCATGCCCTTAAGCACATGTCAGCTACTTTGATTGGACTGTGGGAACAGTGTTTCAATGATGCCGCACCCCAGATTATTTATGATATTAGGGACAATGTGTATGCTGCTGATATGGCACCTAGTAAGGTCTTTGGTAATGTCGCAACACTGGTCGCTTATCGATGTAGGCTGCTTGAGAAGAGCCCGAAGACAGTGTCCCAAATCCCGATGAGGGAAGTCCACCCCATATATCACCCTGAAATACCAGAGCTACGGGATCAGCATAACATTGTTACTAGACCCAGGGTAGAGGCCCGGTTCCAGGAACAATGGGTTTATACTCCATGGAAGAGGAGTGAGGTTTTGTCCCTTAAGACTCAGTTACCTGACCATAGAAAAAATCCTACTGCATATTATAAGGAATTGACAGAGGCCGCTTCATCAACAGTGATGACACTTGCAGATATTGAAATGTTCTTTGGTTTATTGGTACCCGTTGATATTTGGACGCAGGTACACACACAGGACCACGTTGCAGAATTGGGTGGTACCTGGGATCAGATTAAGGCGTGGGACCAGGTGAGTACGCCTGGTGAGAAGCCTTAGGCCGAGATACTAGCTTTGCCTGGCCGAATTAATGCCTATATGCATTCTCTTATTCCACAAAGAAGGGTAGATTGGGACAAGTTAACTGCATGTCATCAGAAGAAAGATGAAAGTGTATTTGATTTTTTCACTCGATTTGAGGGGGTGTTTCTTGATTTTAGCGGACAGGATTAGTCGGTGGAGGGAAGTGTCCGATTGTTCGTTAACAGATTTGTTACGAACCTGCTTCCTGAGATCGTGACTCGGTTGCAGGCTTCGGAAAGCACTTGGACTACCTCCTCCCCTTCTGTAATATTGAGTATGGCACAGTATTATGAACACAGGGAGAATGAGGAGAAGGAGAAGGTGGAGAAAAAGCACAAAGAATTGAAGACGAAGGTGTTATTGCAACAGGCTTCTCGAGGAAATGGTAGAGGACGTGGTGGTCTGGACCGACAGCTTCCGCGTGCTAACAGGAACACTACGCCTGTAGGACCGAATCAGTGTGCATAATGTAAAGAGGAGGGACACTGGTGCAGCGAGGGTCCTGTGCTTTTGCAAAAGGTGGCGTTCTAGAGGGGATGAGGGTCTCGTGGACGGGGTCGCGGAGACGGTGGCCAGGACGGGGTTCAGGCTGTTGGGACATCGAAGGGTCGCACTGACCAGAACTACTTTGACGACCCTAGGGGCAAACAGTACTACCACGATGACTATGATCTAGATGAGGTGACAGGGATGTCTCACAGCTAGGACAGCCAGGGACAGGGTGAGGGACCAGTTCAGATACCTGTAGATCAGCGCGGTCCTTACGTTACTGCAGATTTGCATGGCTCAGCTAAGAAATTTTTTGTGGATACAGGTGCTATGAATAGCTCTATTTCCCATTCACTGGTCTCCGGGGCAGCTCTGTCTGGCCATAATAATGTTTCGGTAGGATTTTCTGGTGTACCGGTTGTGAGCCCCATTTCCAAACCTCTTACGCTGATTATAGGTCCTTTTACTGTAGATTCACCATTCTTGTTGACATCTAATTGTGGGGAAAATCTGATGGGCTTGGATTTATTAAAGAACATGCATGCAACAATTCATTGTTCCCCGGACGGTGTTTACATGATAATGGGTCCAAATGTGGTCAGCTCTAAGCAGTGTCTGTCCAAAGATGCACCCCTCCCTGCTGAATTTAAGGATGTGACACGGACGTAGGACTATTGCAGATTCCCCCAGTTTCCATTAAAGTTAAAGACAATGCTATCTTGCCTCGTATTCCTCAGTACAAAATACCGCAAGCAGGGGAGCGAGCTTTGTTGCGGATTATACAGGACTTGATTGAGTCAGGAGTTGTGGAGGAGACGACTGCTAATGTGTGCAATAGCCCTATTCTTCCCATCCTTAAGAGGGCGCCTTCGGGGTCCTCTGATGACCACTCTGATGTTTATTGTTTTGTAATTGACTTGCGCACCATTAATAAGATAGTAGTTCCTCAGTTCCCAGTGGTCCCTGACATTACTGCCCTTCTGACAATGATTCCTTCCTCTGCTAAATACTTTTCTGTCATTGATTTGAAGAATGCATTCTTTAGTATCCCGATCCATCCCAACAGCAGGCACTTGTTTGGTTTTACCCTAGCTGGCAGAAGCTTTAGATTCTGTTGAGCTCCTCAGGGCTATACTGAGAGCCCTAGTATATATAGTCAAGCCTTGAAAGCCCAATTGGACTCCCTCACGCTTCCCACAGATAATGTATTGCTTCAGTATGTGGATGATATTCTCATTGCTTCTGACACCGAAAAGGGATGCAAAGACAGTACGGTTAAGTTATTGCTGCATTTGGCTCATCACGGACATAAAGTGTCCCTTTCTAAATTTCAATATTGTCGACAGGAGGTCACCTATTTAGGTCACCTACTGTTGAATGAGGGTAGGAGATTGACCCCTGTGCGCATCAGCACCATTGTTAAAATGCCTATCCCTAAAACTCAGAGGGATGTGCGCGCTTTTATTGGCATTACTTCCTACTGTCGCCAATGGATCCCTAATTCGTTACTAATAAAACACCTGCTCGCACTAACCACTAAAGATGTGCATGAACTGCTGCCTTGGACGCCTGAACGTCAGCAGTCTTTTGAGCAATTAAAAGTTGCGCTTTGCTCTGCACCTGTGCTTGGTACGCCTGACTATATGAAGCCGTTCGTGCTGTACGTACACGAGACAGCCGGTTGTGCGCTTTCTGTCTTAACACAGGCCTTTGGAGGTAAGCAACGGCCGTGTGCTTATTTTTCTGCTCTTCTTGACCCTGTCGCAAGAGCCATCCTGAGCTGTCTAAGAGCGGTCACGGCAGTGGCCTTCTCTATAAGGCAATCGGCTGGGCTCGTACTTGATACCGACCTCACATTCATGGTACCCCATGCTGTGGATACACTTTTGAATAAAACTAAGACAGAGCACCTCACCAGTGCACATCTGACTGGCTATGAATTGACTCTCTTTGCACCACATGTCACGATTAAAAGATGCGCCACTCTAAACCCAGCCACTCCCTTCTAAGAGTGAGGAAATTGATATACAAGATTGTATTTTTCAGACGAAGGGACGGGGAGACCTGACTGATGTTCCCTTATCTGACCCCCAAGGGGAACTATATGTCAATGGCTCTTGTTTTAAGCTACCAGATGGCACTACAACAGCTGCATATGCAATCACAACACTACACAGAGTAGTTGAGACGTCACGAGTTCCCTACCAGTCGGCCCAAGCTCCAGAGCTTGTTGCCCTTATCCGAGCTTGCGAGTTGAGTGAGGGACTGGCTGTCAATATTTATACTGACAGCCAGTACGCGTTTGGAGCTATGTGGGCATGACCACACGCAAAGTCAAACTGCGTGTGTGTGAACACAGGAGTAACATTAGATGTAGGCGGATCACCACGAAGTTAAGTGAACATTTCTTGCAGGCCAATCATACCACCAATGATCTTAGGTGGACCATCATTGCACAAGTGAAAACACAAAGCAACACACAACAAATTTTATATGAAAAAGAACAGAGGTGGGTGTACCGGCTGGGCACACACAAACAAGGCTTGAATGATAATATTCCGTGGGGTACAGTGCTACGACACTGAATATATATATTTTTTCATATATATATCTTTCACTGAATGTTAGTTCAGCATCACACAAGCGACTTGCTCTAATTTTCCTAGTCTGTAAGGCCTTTTTTTGTTGGAGCCGGTCTCCTGTGGTAAGGTGCAGTTCTGATAGAGTCCACACTCACTTTTATTATTATTTTTTGTATTAATCTGTCTATGGGTTTGACGTCTGAGATCAACAGTCTATTCTCTTTCGTCTACCGCTTTAAAAGAGACACGGCGTTCCCTTGACAGCACCATTCAGCTGTTTAGACCGACCGTCCGTTTCGTCTTTCTGATCCTGAGCCACAGACAATGTCATTGGCTCGTAGCCTCCCCCGCGCCATCCACGTCATCGACGCTCACGCGATGACGTGTGCGGAACACGTCTTGATTCCAAGGCTTTCATGGAGCTTAAAATCGAGCCGCCTTCCGTTCCTCAGTACCAGCGGGGTCCGGCCATTCGAGGGTCGACGCAGGTACCGAGCGGGTGCCTGACAGCGAAGGCGTGAGTTTATTTAGACTCGGACTTGAGATAAGTAATACCCCTTTTTCCTTTTTCATGTATCTGACTCCTTTTTTTACTTTTCATTCGTAGGGTGTGCCATTTTGCCACCACCCCCCTCCCGAGACCCATGGTGTAATAAGTGGTTACACCGGATGTAAGAGATACCTTTTATCTTGTACTTCAAGATTATTTCGTGCCCAACAGCACTAATTGTCTTTGTTATTTCATTTTATAGCCTATATAGACTCTACGGATTACTGGCTATGGTTAAACGTCGCAATGGGCATACTGAGCGCAAATGCTGTTAGTTTAGTCTTTTGGCACTTTACCATTTAAGTGCACATGATCTAGCACCGTGGCACATCTGGTCAGTGTTAGAGCTCAAGTGCACCATGAAGAGCACAAGTGCATGTATGTTTCTGTTATAACATACCTATGAACATCAAATCTAAAACTGTTTTTTGTGTGTTCTTTTTCTGTATGTTCGTCTGTTATTGTTTACTGTACAATTGTGTAGTGTAAACTCGGTTCCTCTCAACACGAGGTTCACTTGACTATTATAGTCTGAAAATATTTTTAACATTGATAACCTCTGGTTAGGGTGGGCCTTGGAGTGCCCATACCGCCGTGGTTTATTTCACCTTCGGTCCTGACGAATGCCTGATTAATTTTCACACATAGGCAGAAACATGTTAACCACACACCAGTGGACATAGCTGAACAATTTATTCAGTTTGTATGTCCTGCACTTCATTTTAATCATGTCTGATTGAACAATTAATACAATACTTTTTTTGACACATTTCAGACATTTTTAACTCACTTTCACCTTTTTTACTAATCACATTTTCTCCAGCTCCGCAGTAATTCTGGCGTTGAAGCACACCAGGGTGGCATTCGGCCTCTCCTGGTGGGGCCCAATGATGAAGCATGTCACCAACTAGGTTGGTGAGTGAGGGCTTTCTATAGAACCTAGTAGGATTCCACATACATACTCTTCTTTTTGGAAAGGCACACTCTTTTGTTGTTTAGAACATATTGCTTGGGGGACTAAGAGTGCTCCTTAATTTATTTCCCTCTCTCTCCTGTTGTTTTCCCTAGTACGCGTTTGGAGTTGCCCATAATTTTGGGCGACTCTGGGCAGAGAGGGGGTTTCACACTTCCCATGGGATGAAGATACAAAATGGCCCTCTTATACATAGGCTTTTGTTTGCCCTGACACTCCCCAAGAAATTAGCGATAATAAAATGTAGCGCCCACAAGGCAATAACTGATGATGTGGGTAGAGGGAATGCGTTTGCAGACCAGACAGCAAAGGAGACAGCTCAAACGAAGATGAAAAGGATGTTTGTAGCAGGTCCAGATAGGTGGTGCCCGAGGTTACTATGTTTGAGGATACGTTGGCAAATGTTAAGGAGATTCAGTGAGGCAATGGTTGAGGAGTTAGCAGTATGGCAGGAAAGCACACACGTTTGGATGAGGAAGGGTGTTGGACGGTGTTAGAAATGGGATAAGTCAGGGAAACAGAGATGGATGTTACCAGATGCGTATGTTCTCCCCATAGTCACTATGGCGCACGGGCCAGCCGATATCAGTGCAAAAGGTATCTGTAAATTGTTAGATCCTATATGGCATAATGACAATATCCCTAAGATGGCACCCATTTGGTCAAATATTGTATGGTGTGCATGATGCATAACCCTGAGAAAGGTAACCCTACACTACCTGGTAATTTTGCACCTCCCACTTACCCTTTTGAGGTCCTCCAGATGGACTACATTGAGATGGATCGAGTCAATAATTTGAAATATGTGTTAGTGGTAGTTTGTGCATTCAGTAAATGGGTTGAGGCTTACCCCACCAAAGAAAACACAGCCATAGCGACTGCAAAGGTGCTCCTCAAGGAGTTCTTTTCTCGCTTCGGCTTGCCCCGTTTGATTTGGAGTGACAATGGAAGTCACTTCAATGCGAAAGTTATCCTACTAGTGTGTGAGGGACTGCATATCCGACAGAATTTTCGTGCCGCACATCACCCCCAGTCAGCAGGCTTGGTTGAGAAGTTCAATGGTACTCTCAAACTGAAATTAGCAAAGATTCAGGAGAGCACGGGGATGCAGTAGCCAGATGCTTTACCATTAGACCTTTTGTCTACGAGTGCCACAGCTCATTCTAGGACAGGACTGTCACCCTACGAGGTCGTGTTTGGGCGCCCAGCAAATATTTGGGGCGTCCTGCAACCTCGTCGGTTTTCGGAAATTAAATATCCTCTGTTAGTGGACTATCTGTATGAGTTAACTAAAAGTCTGTGTTCTCTTCACCAACAGATCCAGGAATCCCTTCCACCAGTTCCTGAGCGGCCAGGCCACGACACTCGGCCTGATGATTTCGTCTACCAGAGAAGAAAGAGCCTTGAGCCAAGGTGGAAGGGGCCAGCCCAGGTGCTCCTTGCCACACGCACAGCAGTCAAAGTCACTGTCCGCAAGAACTGGATTCATTGCCAACATTGCAGCAGAGTGCCTCTACCCTTACCCTACGATCAGTGGGTCCATGAGGGCATCGGGGACTCCGAGTGTGAGAAAGTCCTGCGCTTCGTTCCCTTTTCGGACGCCCAACTCACGTGGACCGAAACAGAGGCTGAGAACGATGAGATCCTAAATGCAGCAGTGCCTCCGGAGATTAAGTCAATTCCAGAGACTTTTTCCACTGGCCCCTCTGTGTCTGACCCCCTTTTTACTGACCCTTCTGTGCCTGGAGTAGCTAGGTATAATTTGCGGCCCCGACGGAGGAACAGTGAACCAAAGGAGAAGTCAGATTAGTATGGATGGACTGTAACAAATAGGGTGTACCTTGCCTGCGGTACCAACAGTAGTTTAGGGAGAGGCGAGATTGGTGCATTGTTCAGACATTGGACAGGATAGACTGAACGTGTTTCCCTGGAGGGAGGCACCTTATCCTGAGCGACGTGGGATTTCCTTAAGAGCTGGGATTGCATAGCTCCACCGCAGGTGCTCAATAGCGCCAACGTTGATGAACAATAGGAGTCTACCAGTGAGGCTCTGACGGACACTGGAAACTTGTATACTTCTCTTGCTGGAAATTTGCCCCCTTGTTTTCCTATTCACTATGCACCCCTTTGGCAGAATGGTTACTGACAAAGAACAACAAGCAATTCCCCTTGTTCACGTACAAAATGTTTGGTCTACTAAGACAAAACTGCTCTGTGCTGTTCTTGTATTGTTGCTGTTGTTGATTTTGGGTGGGGTGTCTTGGGTTTCGGAGTGTGATTATATTGCCCCATCATGTACTACACACAAGATTGTTTCTCAAGTTCGTACAAAAAGGACAATCCCAAGCAATGTATTTCTAGATACACATAGGAAATTCTTTGGTGAAGGTACAGCTTTCTACCCTACTGAATCTGTTACGAGTTTATGGACTGCTTACCCATTGTCACTGGTAAATTATTCATATGTTCGGCCACAACAATTTGTAGAGGTAAAGGGTGAGTTTGGGATCGGATATCCCGGTCCTTGTTTGTATTATAGGAAACCACGAGGGAAGGGATACCCAGGTTGCAACATTAATGTGTATTGTGACAATTTATACATGGATGAACAGAACATTACTTTAGTGGGCTGGCATTATCAAGATTTGACAGTTACTCGAAAGGCAGGTTATTACCCTGCATGCTGTCTGATAGTAAATAAAACTGACGCTTTTCTATGCATAAATTGTTCTGGAATAATATTGTTCAAGAATACAATGTCTTTAGTGAGAAAGAATGATCCGAGTACAGTGGGAAAGAACACCAGGTATGCTCCTGTAGATTATCTAGGTCCGCTTTATGCACACCCAGGATTTTACTTTCTGTCCAATGGTACTTACTCCAATGTTTATAATGGTACTGAGGATGTTGGTTTAGGAATGGTGCTTCCTCTTGGGGTGCCTTGTAAGTATAGTAAGCCAAATATCAGATGGGTTAAAAGGACTTTAATAAAGGAATTTTGCGACGGATTCACCGACCTGGAGGTCAATAATTATAGTAATGGTATCACCTTTGGGTATATTCTTTTCTCCATCATCACCTTTGGTGGTACCACTATGGCCAGAGGTGAAAGGGCTGGGGAATGTTTTGGATGTAAGCTGCAGATACTCTCTAACTCCACAGTAGCAGCCTTGCGTGACATCACCACCCAATTAGAAAGTATGCGAATATACTCTGAGCAAACAAGATATGCAGTTGATTTCATCCTAGCTAAGAGCAGTGGTGTGTGCGCAGTAGTAGGAGACCAGTGTGTAGTCGGGATCACAAATATGGAAAAGAAAATTACCCAACACATTTTAGATATTTTGGAGAATGTAAAAGGCATGTAAAGCAGAAATTGGAGTTGGTCCCTCTTTGGTGGGTGAGGTTGGATTCTAGAAAGGGTGATATACTTTATTGTAATTCTAATTGTCTGTTGCATTCTGGTGCAGTGTCTCCCCTTATGCTGTTCTTACTGTACAACGCTTCTCATCCTTAAGCGTCAGAAGACAGTCCATGACACTGCTGCGATTATGTTGCAGAAGGGCATTAGCAAAATGATGCAAATAGATGAGGGCATCTTTGGTTCTAGCTCATCCCTTGCACCTTCTATTCCTGATACTGAATATATGGATAGTTCTGAGTCTTTATGTCCTTTTCGTTCCTCTGCATATTACATCTTTCCCACTCCCCATCTGAAAATGTGTTAGCAAATGCTAAAAGGAGGGTCTGTTGGAATGGAAAATGTTTTTGGTCGACTTCTCTTTGCATTGTACAATTTAAGTTAGCATTTGCGGCACCATTTTGTATTCAGACGCCATTTTGTACCATGATCGAAACTAAACTTCTGTCTCATTCTGTTTGCCTCAGCAGAAAGCAGTCTCGATATTTTTTTTATTTCTCCAAGGTTGAGCTTCGCTGCACTAATGAATAGACTGTTTTGTCATTACATACCCTTCCCGTTAGATAAGCCTGCTCCCACCCTTAGAGTGGCGGGCACGGGCAGAGTAACCTTGAAACTGAGATAGCATGTACCCGGTCTCAGGATTGCAGCTCATCCTTCTGTGTCTCCTTTGTTCACCAGCTACTAACTGGAAAATTCCAGTCTGGGCGTGTCCTTAGGGGTACTGGAAATGTATATTATGTATTACCAACTCCACTATTCCGGACCTGGTTTTGCCGTTCGCCTGACCGACTTTCAGTCAGAAAAACGCTGTGTGGAGCCGGCTCGCGGGAGCGTTTCTCGGCTCACGGCAAATCTCCACGGACGCCGCGGCCCCCACCCTCTGTGCTCAGCGGTAACTGTAAACCGCAAACTGCAAGCTGCAATCTGCAACCTGTCTATGCTCCGTTGTGCTTTTGGAGCCTTTGCCTTTGCTGGAGCTTTGCTGGAGCTTTTCGTCATGAGCTGCTGCCGCTGACTGACCACGGACTTACCCCGCCTGGATTTTGCCCTTGTACCAGCGGCCAGCAGCCTGCACTCTGCCTCTGCATTTTTCCTCACTCTTCCCGCCTGTCAACCGGCCCTCGGACCTCGGACCCCGGCCAGTTGGGGTGGACCATTGTGGCTCGTTACCTGCTCCCGTTCCAGGTTGGTGCTGGTGCGGTGCTGTGTGGAGCTGTGGGGCAGCGGCATTTGCAGAGTCAGCGGAGGCAGAGGCAGGCAGCTGAGTCTTGGCTGCCGGAGGCGGAGGTGGCTCAGCAGGCAAACGCAGAGGACCCACCGGGGGTCAATGGCTAGTGGTAAGTGCACCCTTTAGTAAGTGCTTCCACTAGTTAAAGTACCCTCTGCAACAGGATAAACCGTGTCTAGGCTGCTAAACTTAAGCTGTTTTATACTGCAATATTGTGAAAACCGCGAAAATCGCGAAAACTGAATTAAATTGCAATTGCCTACTTTTCAAAAATCCAGGAGAGCCAGACTGACAGACGTCTTGATACTCCGATTCACAGGCTCTCCCTGCGTCAAGGAGGGTTGGGCAATTTATAAGATTAGCGAGTGGGACAATTTAGCCCCCTACCTGCATAAAATAAAGGGGGAGTATTAATCGGAGTCGACAATCAGAATAAGAGCTATCAAAGTGACGGACAAAGAGGCCAGTAGTCCGCCCGGCTCGATTTAAACTAGCCAAGCCTAGCCAAGCCTTCAGCAATGCGATCAGGCAGGGTGAGGAAGGCCCTGGGAGATAAAGCAGTCATAAAAAAGGGAACTGCCAAAGGGAAAAAAGGCGACAAAGCGGAAAAAAGTGAAACAACCGCAACAAAGAGCCCTTTAATCTCTCCTATTGCATCTCTGTTTGAAAAATCAATTCTAAATAAAAACAGATGCAAAACTCAAGACTTCAATTTCTAAAGGATCCTAGTTCATCTCTATGCGCCACATTTGGTGAAAAGTCAGGGCTCATGATCCCTTTGGCCCCCCAAAAGACAGTATAATGGATATACCAAAGGGGGGAGGGTCCAAATCAAGAATCCATCTTAAAGAAACCAACTGAAATGTTCAACCAAAACACCATTGAGGTAAAGGAGTCGAGAAATCTAATAACAGAAATAGAGAATCAAGACAAGGAAAATCCAGTTGGGACACTTCCTTCACGTAATATCATTGTAAGTACAGCAGTGGTACATGCAAAGGGAAATGACAGTGGCGCTAGGGTGGATCATCAACACACCATTCCACGACTAGCCTCAGGTACAATTCACGGCGAAAGTAACGGGGAAAGCACGCCCTACAGCGTAGCAACAACGTGTAAAACCGGTTTCCCGGTTAGAACAAATAAATATCCCACACACACCGCTGAGCAAGGACATGAATTTAGTCATTATGACTCGGACTCAAACATGGAAGACCTAGTACATCTCTGGTCAGACAACGGACTAGCATCAACTAATTTGGAGGTCTCATGCACGAGTATACATGCGGAAGCTATATCGGAGTCAAAAGCGGAAGTGGATGTAGAAGAAAACTATGGCGCGGAGTTGAACATCTCACGGATGAGTAAACCCTCGGAAGATTTACAAGCGGGAACTGGAGAGGACGAGGGACGGGAAGAGGGAAATAAATATATGCAAAGATCTAACCACGTGGACGAAAAATATAAATCCCCTGTCCACAGAATCAAAACTCAATCGATTTCAATGGATAAGCCTGGAGATATACCAGAACAAGGGACAATTAATCTCGAAAATAATAAAAATGGTCAAACAGAATTAACTTTATCAATACTGCAGGCTCTGCAAATGTCGACAGCAACCCTGATAATGCAGTCGGATAAACTGGACATACAGATTGATTTAATGAATATTATCGCATCACACATAGCAGGAATAAACACAAAACTTGAAGATTTAACAAAGTTAATAAAAAGAGTACAATCAGTCTATTCACCATAGGAATCAACTAGTACATGTGGTCCTATACTAGACAAATTGGGTTTTTACCGACAATAATGGAACAGATACTCAGTTTAAATAAGCGTTTGGTTTTACCGGCTACGAATCTTGAGTCCGCAATTATATCAAAAACAGATGAAGATACAAATCAAAATAAAGTGCAGGTGCCCAAGAAAATGAACCAGGAGCAAAAGCCAGAACCTCAAGATCCCTCTAAAGAGAGGGTGGAACTAAAACAAATAAATCAGAGTATTACTTTTGAGCAACTTGTAAAACCGAGGCCTCAATCTAGAAGGCAGAAAAAGAAGGAACGAAAGGCGAGAAACAGGTCAAACGATCTAAAACCCAGCGAAAACAAAAAATTATATCCAATCTTTATTACAACAGCGGAAGAGGAACACGAAAATTCATTACAAGATTGTGTCTCAAGTAATAGAAATACCTCTACTAAGGAAACCAAAGTTATAAATACGGTAAAATTGGAAGACCCCAGTGGTTATACTAAAAATATAAACACAAAGGAAATCAAGGAATGCTCGCAAGAATCCTCCACATGCCCCACTAAAACTAGGCCAGAGACACAACATATAGTAGGAGCAGCAAAACAAGAAGACAGCAAAAGTTTACACAAAAAGGTAAATATCACAATCAACAGCAATGAGCATGGAAATTATGATCAATCATGACTGTCAGGGCTTCATAAAAAAGACACAAGGGAGGAGTTAAATAAGGAGAAGGAAGACTACGAGGACAATTCAAGTACATTTAAACGCTGCGTGACAGTTCAACAATGTGCGCAGCTAAGAGATCAAGATCAGAGGGCGGATCTAATGGTATCTAGTAAACCTTACGATAGTAAGGCTTGGAAACCCGTTGTAAGAACAATTACATATGCAGACAAAGTAAATACGACTTCCTCAACTTGTCATCAAGAAAAAGAGGAGGGAGCCCAATGTCCTCTAGTATCACCTTTAAAGGAAACACAAACTAATCAGCAACATTCCCATAACTATAATTGTCAACTAAGCATCAGCATTCCCACCCAAGCCAATATTCAGAGTATGGAAATGGAGAACGAAGAGATAGGAAAGGGAATGTTGATAGAGCGAAATGTTCTTGTGAATTGTAGGGGTGCATCATAATCACTGATAGGCCGCACCCACATGTATTCAGACATATATTCGTATATTCAGTTTCATATTCATGTATGTTTAGTAAAGAATGAATAGTTCGCTGAGACAAAGTGAACCCAGTAGCATAATGGTGTTAGGATATTGATGTTATGTAATGCTTATTGAATTGTGTGAACATAATGCATAGGGAAATTAGTTCGTATGTGTAATGTAATTGCAGTAGTTTAAACGTGCACCATATTAAAGTTGCACATGTAATTCAGTGTTTGCATATGAAGTGTAATGAAAATGCTTATAGGGAAACATAAGATGTGTGTTTAAAAGTTATATGTAAAGGCCTGACTACATATATGCTTAGGGAAGGCCTGGTTTATTCTTATGTTAGCTTATTTTTGTAGGCAGTGAAAAGATTCTCTTGGTAAGGCTCTCTGGGCACAAACGGTAGATTTAATTTGCACAGTAGAAGGTTTCTGTTGAAAGTATCTTTTGTTGCAGGTGCAAGGACACATGTCTCGTTAGTAAGACTAACTCTTTGTTTTCGAAAGCTAGAGAGAGGGGAGGCATGGTACGGGGAGTGAAAAGGAATGTAGGGATGATACTTTCGGCGGAGAAGGTGCCTGGGACTCAAGGTCAACGCAACCGTCCAGGATGAAGTCACCGTTTCAGTGGAAAAGCACAAGAAAGAAGACCTGGCCAAGGAGGCGGGACAAAGGCGTGTACAATTGTATTGGGGTTTTTGTATTAGGGATAGTGCCCTGAGGGAGGAGGCCAGAGAAGAGGTAGGGGAGACCTGAGAGAAGGACAGAGCTGAGCTTAGGTACTATGTGATTGCACTTCTTAGGAAGTCTTCACAGCTGACACCTTTTATTCTTTCTTGCCTGGGAAAATCGTTATGCAGGGATGCCACTTAGCGTTAGTGTAGGGACAGCAATTGATTTTAAGCTTGTTTAGGCCAATGAAGAGCAACTTAGAAATAGGAGCAATCATAGTCTGGTTGGTCCTCCTAGAACTTTCTATTCTTCTTATCCTGAGTCGGATGAGATTCTTGCGTAGATTATTATTTGTATTAGTGCCCATCTATTTCTTTAACCTCGTGTTGAGGTGCTTGCACGTTCAGTTATTTTTGGCGATAATAAATTCTCAAACTTGAATTCGGAGTCAGTGGTCCTTTCAGACAAAATGAATGCTGATATATAACCAGATGAGATTCTCTCCTTTACACTATTCAACAGGTAAAAAGATCTTGGCGACCAGAAGGTTCTTATAGATAATTAGATAAGAATCGGCGTTATCAGTTGGTAGCAGAGTAGGATGGTTACCTTTGATGGTAAGGGGAGATCTAGAGCAAGATAGGAGATTAAGTTGCCCCATAGAGCCCGAGTGACGCAGATCCAGAGGACCGCGGGAGAAGGATGTCGGAGGTCGTGGAAAACTGACGGAGAGTGACGGTGCGGCGGAAGTAGCAGTTCGTAGTAGAGTGAGTATGAAAAGAGTGATGTTTGGTAGATTGCGGTGTTTTATTGTTGTGTGATGTCTAGCGGAGTTAGAACGAGAGTTGTGTGATTGAGAAACGGACCGTGAGCGCGCGCGGGACCGGGAGATTTATTGTGGTGTAGAATACACCCAGAGTTGAGAACGTTGACCAGAGTTGTGGGGGTCACGAGACGTCATTGACAGACCCACCGAAGATAGGGAACACATGAGTGAGTGTGTGAATAACCAACGCAGGTCGTAGGTTATTGTGTGCAGAACATCGAGTGATTGAATCCTATCGAGTGTGCTAAAGGCGATTGTCCGGTCGTTTCGCGGACAGACGATTGCCAGATTGAGGTCAACAAGCTCAAGAGGCTGATCGGTCTTTGGTAAGACTGACGGTCAGAGAGGTAATTGTTCGGTAGGACGGACATTATTTCAGAGTATGATTGGGATAGATGCGAGTGAGAACAAGTGAATTAGAAAGGAGGGGAACTGCTGCGAGCGGAGGAAAAGTGACGTCAGACAAGAGCCGCGCTGCGATAGGCCGGTTGGTGTGAACCGCGCTGGGATTGGTGGATTGAAATCAGGAAGTAAAAGCGGACATTTTGAGTGCAAATACAAAGTTGATTCATCATGAAATGTTTTAAAGCTTTAAGGGAACTTTGTAGAGGTGATAGACATGTGGTTGTTCGGGAGGGAGAGGAAGCTCCTCCCGAGGATACACCAGCACATTATATGGCAAAGAATGTAGGATTGCATACCATAATTTGGCTTGAGAATTGGCATAAAATGACAGAAGCAGAAGGAGAATTGTCGTTCCCTCGATATGGTACTTTCAGGTTAGAGGTGCTGTACCAGCTCAAGAGTGTAATGGCTTCATTACGACCACTACCTAGACCAACACAGTTTGAGGCACTACATGCGTGGATAAGGGCAGCGTATGATAGGAAGAAGGACAGATGCCAAGAAAGGGTGAAGAAATCGGTCAGGGCATTTCAAGATGCAAGGTGGGATGCCTTGGAGAAAAGGTGGAGAGCAGACACGATCGAAGGAGATAAGTTATACCCACTGCTGATACAAAATGGAAAGATTACAAGAATCGATGAGGACGACAGTGATCTAGATGACAGTTTGTTGGATAGGATGTTGGCGGAGAGGCCACCACCATTTAACCCAGATTCAGAAGAGGGAAAGACGACCCCAGCAGTGGCAATAGTTGATGAGAGCCAGAACCAGACTAGCATGAGAGTAGTGGGAAGAATTTCCACAGGAACGGAGGGGCAACGGCGTCTATGATAACACAGCCTCCTGCGGGGAACACAAGATTACCGGACTCCTTGACAGTACCGGTTACCATTGGCCCTATAGTACCGGTATATGACCCAGACCGAGTGAGAGAAGGGAGCTCCGTGCCGATGAGAAGGGAAGAAGGAAACAGCGACAGTGGGAATGGGTTCGGAGTACGAGTGGTTCATTTCCCAAGACCAATAGACACAAGTACGCCGTTACCGGCTACTGCGGACTCTTCATGTGGGCGAGAAGAGGAGAGACCGGAAAGACCGAGGTCTTTACGGGAATCTAAGTCAGCTTTGAGGGAGTGGACACCAACAGTAACGAACCAAGAGGATAGGATGCAAAGAGATAGGGCACAAAATGTCTCGGAAGACAGACCAGGTTCCAGGAATATGGAAGGGAATAGGTCACAAGGACAGAATAGTGACTGTGATGAGCGAGATGGCTCGGGTTGTCGAGACGTACTGAGGAGTGCAGTACAGGTGAGGTTGCTAGACGTAGTGAGGCTGAAAGCAGAGGTAGACGAAATGATCAGTGGGGGTCTGCCTTTGGAAAGGATAGAAATTTATGGATCAGATGAGCTGCTGTTTGTAGCAAAAGATGTGACTCGAAAAGCTAGAATGGCACATGATAGATTGAAGGAATTGGCCAAAAGATATGAGGTGGACCTGAACAAAACTAAAGCGTTGCAGGGACCACATAGATTGCATTACAGTGATCAGGAGTTGGAGGAGAAAAGAATCACAGGATTAAAGACGCACACCAGAGACCTGATCATAGGAATGAGAATATGGATTTTGTTGGACAAATGGGAAGAAAGGTGGTCCAAAAAGAAACCAGTAAAGAGAGCAGAAGGGAAACGCCGCCGCCAGGAGGGGGGCGACGGGGGTTGGAAATTTTCCTTTACGGGAAGTACAGAATGGAGGGTACGTGCATGTGCCGTGGAATAGAGGTGATTTGGCTGCATTTACAAATGATTTTCCTCGGCTGAGGGAAAAACCGGTGGAGTGGTACAAGCAGGTTGAGCGGTTTGTGAAGATTTCAAAAGTATTGTGGATTGATTTGAACACTTTGTTTGACATAGTGGTACCAGGAGATTTGTGGACAGCATGTAAAGTCGCTATTGAGTGGCCGACTTCGGAACCGAAAAGAGAGGCGGTTACAAATGGTCCATCACCTGATGTCATGAAAAAGTATGAGCAGGTGATTACATGGTTGAAGTCGAAGATTTCACCTCAGGATATAGATTGGGTTAAGATAGATCGGACTGTACAGGAACCCAAGGAAACGGTGCATGAGTATTACGAAAGACTTCTGCAAGTTTTTAAACAGTATAGTGGGTTAGATGTTTTGGACCCTAAGGATATGGGACAGTTTGTCTCAAAGTTTGTAACGGGTCTGAGAGGGGAAATCAGCCTCATGATACAGCACCATTTGATCTGCTGGCAGAACAAGCCACTAGATGAAATTTTGCGGTATGCGAGATACTGTAGTGATGAGGTGGAATCAAAACATCGAAAGCTAAAAGACAAATTGATGCTTGTCCAGATGCAGACAGCACAGAGTCAGCCTAGTGGAGGGACCTTAGGAAGAAAGCAAGGAAATTTCCAGGGAAACCAGAATGGGCAGGTACAGGGAAAGGGAAAACCAGTAGACCCCAAGACAGGAGTGGACGTGGCCACACTGAAGAAGACCACTGCGTGTCATCTTTGTCGCCAGGTCGGACATTGGAAACGCGAGTGTCCTTTGAACCCAGCTAATCAGGTACAGGAAGAGGAAGAGGGGCTCAGGCACCCGCGCAAGAGGTAGTTAACACAATAACGAGACCTAGGACGATGAAAGGGGGGTTTACAATTCTCACGCTCAGATTCCCCAAGCTCCAAGGTTTTCACAAGGAACACGAACGTACCAACAGATGCCCCTGTTCGAACGCTATGATGAGGATAGCTCAGACCCTTTATCCTGACGGTGCCTGAGGGGGAGGAAGACTGCACACTTGGAGCGGTCTTGGAGGTAGACCAGAGAGGACCTTTTGTAGAGGCAGAGATTGAGGGCAATCCTGCAACACTTTTGGTTGATACTGGAGCTACCCGGTCTACTGTAAGATCTGCAGTAGTCCCCAACCTACCCCTCTCGGGACAATCAATCTAGGTTGTTGAAGTAGCGAACAAGAAAATAAGCAGCCCATTGACAGAACCGATCTTAGTAAAGATAGGTACTTTCCAAACTAGACATCAGTTTGTAGTGTGTGATACGAGTCCAGTTTGTCTTTTGGGAAGAGATCTGTTGTGCAAGTTGAACTGCATGATTTATTGTACACCACGGGGAGTGGAGGTCCAGACGATAGATGACGATGCGGACTTTAAAATTACCAATCAGCTTCTGTGTATAGATCTGTACCCAATGGTGACTGTGGAAGAACTTCCACATGATCTGAGAGACGCAGTGTCGCCTGTGGTGTGGGATTTCGCGGGCGATGAAATAGGTTTAATCAGAGGGGTTGAACCAGTGCGGATTGAGGTGAAACAGAATGTTGATTTCCCAAGAACACCTCAATACAACCTGTCGACAGAAACGATTGCAGGAATAAAACCTGTGATCGAGACTTTCATTGAGAAGGGTATTTTAAAGGAGATCAGAGGTAGTCCCTGTAATTCACCCATAATGGGACTACAGAAACCGAGCGGGAAATACAGGATCGTGCAAGACCTGCGAAAGGTCAACATGATAGTTGTCCCTTGTTGTCCAGTGGTACCGAATCCTTCAGTAATACTGTTCCAGATCCCATGTGAAGCCGAGTGGTTTACGGTTATCGATTTGTGTCAAGCTTTCTTTTCGATACCGCTCCACGAGGAAAGCCAATTTCTTTTTGCGTTCAGGCTAGAAAATCGCGTGTTAACATGGTGTCGTATCCCTCAAGGGTATACGGAAAGTCCATCGATCTTTAACCAGATCCTGAAGAAGAACCTTGAGAGTCTTGTGTTGCCGCAGAACTCAGTTCTCGTGCAGTACATAGATGACTTGCTCATTGCCTCAGAAACAGAAGATGCTTGCAGAATTGACACAGTAGCATTGTTGAACCACTTAGCAGAGAATGGACATAAGGTGTCCCCGAACAAGCTGCAGTACTGTTTGAATGAGGTACAGTACTTGGGACACAGATTAGAAAAAGGCAAGAGGAAGGTGTCACCAGATCGAATTGAGGCAATAATGAGCATGGCAGTACCCACTACACAGAGGGAAGTTAGGATGTTTCTGGGAATGGTTGGCTATTGTCGACAGTGGATTCCTAGTTTCTCCTTGAGAGCAAAGCCTCTGCAGAGGCTTACACACAAGGATGTGAGTGATCCGGTACCATGGGACGAGGAGTGCTTGGTGTCATTCCTGAAGCTGAGAGATGATTTGTGCAGGGCTCCCGCACTGGGAATGCCTGATTACAACAAGGCCTTTTCATTGTTTTGTTACGAGAGAGGAGGATGTGCATTAGCAGTGTTAGCTCAGAACCATGGAGGTGTCCATAGACCAGTTGCCTATTTTTCAGCTACTTTAGATCCAGTAGCTTCTGCGTTGCCCGGATGTCTAAGATCCGTTGCTGCAACAGGTGTCAGCATTGAAAGATGTGAAAGCATTGTAATGGGACATCCATTGACTGTACATGTGCCACATTCGGTTGAGTTATTAATGACCAGGACCAAGACCCAGCACCTAACGAACAATAGGTTAACGAGGTACGAGCAAGTCATACTTGCCGCAGAGAATGTGACTCTGAAAAGGTGCTCCATCTTGAACCCTGCGACATTGATGCCTATACCGAACACAGATGATGAAGATTGTGAGGACCATGATTGTCTCGATGTGACCGAACTTTGCACCAAACCGAGACCTGACATTGTCGATGAGCCATTGGCTGACCCAGATGAAATTTTCTTTGTCGATGGTTCATGCTTAAGAGACAGTGTGGGGCAATTGAGAGCAGCGTTTGCTGTATGTACCATTTCAGGAGTGGTCGACGCTGCTTGCCTAGAAGGAGTACGCTCCGCGCAGGTAGCTGAGATCATTGCCTTGACCCGTGCCTGTTTGGCCGCTGATCGAATTCGAATCACGATTTACACAGACAGCCAATACGGCTTTGGCGTGGTGCATGACTTCGGGCAGTTATGGTCTCAGAGGGGATTTTTGACATCATCTGGCTCACCCATTCGTAATGGAGAATATGTAAGACAATTGTTAGAAGCATTACAGCATCCGAAAGAAATTGCTGTTGTAAAGTGTTCAGCCCATGGGAAGGGGGAGGACTTTGTATCCTTGGGTAATAACTACGCAGATGAGGTAGCCCGCTTCTGCGCAGAACAAGGATGCATATTCACAGGAAGAGAGATAGAAGAGAGCCAAGAGGGAACCGATCTCAGCATAATGTTGACCATGGCAGACACTTGGGAAGAGCTTAAGCGATTGCAGGATGAAGTTTCTAACCAGGAGAGAGAGGGATGGATCAAAGCTGGGTGTGAGAAAGGAGACGTGGATGTTTGGGTATCAAACGATGGGAGAGCTGTGTTGCCGGAGGAATTGCTGAGTCCGATGGCAAGACTGATACATGGACAGGCACACCTGGGTAGAGACGCAATGATGAGAGTGTTCAGACAGACGTGGTATAACCCACGGTTCCGAGCAATGGCTGAGACGGTATGTCAGAGGTGTGTTACTTGTCAACAGATGAATGCCGGAAAGAAAACTGTAGTTACATTGAGTCATATTGGAAGGTCAGGAGGGCCCTTCAATAGATTACAGTTGGATTTCGTGGAGATGCCTAGGTGCAATGGCTTGAGGTACATTCTAGTGATAGTATGTGTATTCTCACGGTGGGTGGAGGCTTACCCCACACGCAGGTGTGACACTCTGACAGTGGCTAAATTATTGTTGAGGGAGCTTATCCCTAGATTCGGGATCCCGACCTCTTTGGAATCAGATAGAGGAGGGCACTTCCATAGCGAAATCATGAAGTTACTTTGTGCAGCATTGAACATTGACCAGAGACTCCATTGTAGTTACAGACCGGAGGCTTCTGGGATGGTGGAACAAGTTAATGGAACTTTGAAAGCCCGGATGGCAAAAATGTGTTCTTCGACATCCCTGCAATGGCCCGACGCCTTGCCTTTGGTGCTGATGAGCATGCGAAGTGTCCCAGACAGAAAGACTGGGTTGTCCCCACACGAAATCCTAATGGGAAGGGCAATGAGACTGCCAGCAGTACCAGCTACAGCCTTGATAAGCATCACTGATGATTTGATTCTCGATTACTGTAAAGGACTCTCTGATGTGGTCCGTTCTGTATCCCAGCAGGTGCAAGCAGCTGTGGTTCCAGCCTCGAGTGATCTGTGCCACGACTTGTGTCCCGGTGACTGGGTGCTCGTCCGGAAGCACGTGAGGAAGAGTTGTTTGGATGCCCGTTGGCGTGGTCCGTATCAGGTGATTCTGATCACGAACACAGCAGTAAAGTGTGGAGGATTGCCGAACTGGGTGCATGCTTCCCATACCCGCAGAGTTCCAGCACCCTTGGAAGAAACAGCTCCTCTCGTAAATGAAAACCCAGCGGATGTGGCAGGGCCACATGAGAGGACAAGTCAAGCTGTAAGGGTCGCTGACACAGCTGGTGGTGCACTAGAGCAAACAGAAGGGGGTTTCCACAGTTCGAACCCTGACTCAGACACCGAAGAAGGAGATGGTGCAGTGGGCGGAGAAGAGTCAAATTCAAAAGAAAGAGGAAGTAGTGCACTGGGTATAGAAGGGGAAGGCAGACAAACGAACAGACGTGCAGAAAGTTGGCCTGAGAGACAGAGGCGACTGAACTTGAGGTTAGCACCTGAGAGAGACCTTGCTCCAGTGTCTGAAGTATCTGAAACGGAAGCAAGTGACGAAGACCAAGCACAAGACAGTCGGCGAAGGTCAAAGAGAACAAGAGTGCCTTGTCGCAGATACTCTACCCCTGAGTGGACTTACACTGTGTTTGATGCAGGGGGTGGTGAGTACGGGAAGACTGAGGTCAGTGGAAGTGGTCTGTCGGAGCCCGAATGTGGTGGTGAAGGTGGTGCTGCGGATGCCAGGGCTCGAGATAGAGGGAACACTGACACTCACGGTTCCGAATCCCCCGCTTCTGAGTGAAGTCCGAAACTTGCTTTTGCATCGACTCGAATTCCCGCCTTTTGGAGTTGAGCCGTTTTCACATGAAGTGCTGATTTTGCGTCTTGAACTTTTGTATCACGTTCTGGTCTTGCTCAATGAGGATCTCATTGTGGATCAGTTATGAACTGTAAATAAAAGTCTAAAAGAAGAAGATAACCTAGGTCCGAGTGGAAGAAGAATAAACTTAGGGACTTTCCACAAGAAGAGGAACGAAAAACTAGGGAAGTCTTTTTCTGGACTGTGTAAATAAGTTGTGATCGGAAAGGGAAAGCCCGGAAATTTCATGGTTGCTCGAGCTGGTTAAGCAAGTCACAAATAAAGGACAGAGACTTTTCTGAGTTCTTTGCGATAACCAAGACTTTTTGAGAACTTTCGAAACCATGGAGCCGGGAGATCCCAATCGTAGATCAAAGTGGATTGTAGGCATCCTTATAAGTAGTGTAATAATCTCTATAATCATAGTGGTTATAGTCTCATATAATGGTTCGCACGAGCCAGAAGTAGAGGCAGTGACAGGGACACCGACACCTATCACACCTAGTCAGGAGGGGGTAGACAGGGCAGCTGATAGAGCTATGATATTAGAAGAAAGTCGTAGATTACATGTAGATTTGTCTAAGGGTGATTTTAAGCTTAATGCGTATGCTAAGTTGTTGTATGAGTATGTTGACGTGATGGATGCGAAAGATTGTTATGTGTGTATGCAGTTGCCTACTTCGGTGGATGAGGGTATTAGGTATCATCATCTTCCACTGACTTATGGTATTTCTTGTAGTCTTTTGCTTAGTTTGTTTTATGAGAGAGAGCAGTTCGAGTATTTCTTTTCCAATTTCGACGCAGTGCTTCCTGAAGTCCCAGCTTACAAGCATTTGAATAAGTATGACTATTATAAGACCGAGGACAGACTGAGGAAGTACTTCATACCGAGTTTGGAATTGGATACAGCATTTGCACACAGACACAATCTGACTTGTTTGATGTCGGATGTAGAGAGAAAGTTTGTAGATCAGGTTGAAGATAGGTATAGAAAGCTGACTGAATCCCGAGATTTAGGGCATCACAGGACAGATTGGACGGAGGAAGAACGGTTGCATAAGACCAGGGGAAGCTATGGTCCTATAGCGTTAGATAAGGAGCAGAGGGGTAAGTTGTGTATAAGGCGTTATCAGACTTACTACGAAAAGGTTCCAGTGGGACAGAGTACTTGTGATCACGTTTTCACCATGGCAGATGTGGCAAAAGATTTTCTCCAAGGTCCTGTACAAGTGATACCTACGGTGTATTACGTATGTGGGAAGAATGCTTATGTGAGGTTGCCTGCAAATTGGTATGGAACATGTTATTTGTCAATAATATTTCCAAAGATTTACCATACAGAAGACTTAAATCTTCTGGAGGGTGGAGAGCATTCAAGAACGAGAAGAGCTGCAAGTGCAGGAATTGTTGTGGGGGATATCTTTGGAGCTATGATACCTAGTCTAGGAGTAGTCTTGAATGATGTGAAGATCCGGAGGTTAGCGACTGTGGTGGATGAATTTTCGATGAACACAGCAAAGTCGTTGGTGTTGGTGGAAGGAGAGATGTTGTCGATAAGGGGAATGGTTTTGCAGAATCGCCTTGCTTTGGATGTCCTATTGGCAAAAGAGGGCGGAGTCTGTAAAATGCTGAAGGTTCAAGAGTGCTGCACTTATATACCAGACCGTAGCAAGGATCTGGAGAAATATATAAGTAACATCACTATGATCCACACAAAGATAGCGGATTTGACCGAAGAAGGGGCCTGGGAAAAGGTCGGAAAGGGTTTTGGTCAAGTGGGAGGTTGGTTTGCGAACCTAGGAAAGGGATTCCTTGGGTACTTCCTGAGACCACTCCTTATTTTGGTGGTTTGTGTGGCTGGCTTGTGGATTATGATCAAGGCCTACAAGTGGTATCGAGCAGGCAGAGTCAAGAGAGCTTTGAGGGAAAATGACATGAGATTGGCAAGACTGCAGGACAATCAGTATAAAAGGCTCAAGAGCATGGAGAACTTCAGATCAGGGAAGATGGGAACAAGTTCTGTTTAGGTCGGTTCCTTCTCCGAGGGAGTAGAATGAGATGTGATGACAGGAGTCATCAAAGGGGGAACTGATAGAGCGAAATGTTCTTGTGAATTGTAGGGGTGCATCATAATCACTGATAGGCCGCACCCATATGTATTCAGACATATATTCGTATATTCAGTTTCATATTCATGTATGTTTAGTAAAGAATGAATAGTTCGCTGAGACAAAGTGAACCCAGTAGCATAATGGTGTTAGGATATTGATGTAATGTAATGCTTATTGAATTGTGTGAACATAATGCATAGGGAAATTAGTTCGTAGGTGTAATGTAATTGCAGTAGTTTAAACGTGCACCATATTAAAGTTGCACATGTAATTCAGTGTTTGCATATGAAGTGTAATGAAAATGCTTATAGGGAAACATAAGATGTGTGTTTAAAAGTTATATGTAAAGGCCTGACTACATATATGCTTAGGGAAGGCCTGGTTTATTCTTATGTTAGCTTATTTTTGTAGGCAGTGAAAAGATTCTCTTGGTAAGGCTCTCTGGGCACAAACGGTAGATTTAATTTGCACAGTAGAAGGTTTCTGTTGAAAGTATCTTTTGTTGCAGGTGCAAGGACACATGTCTCGTTAGTAAGACTAACTCTTTGTTTTCGAAAGCTAGAGAGAGGGGAGGCATGGTACGGGGAGTGAAAAGGAATGTAGGGATGATACTTTCGGCGGAGAAGGTGCCTGGGACTCAAGGTCAACGCAACCGTCCAGGATGAAGTCACCGTTTCAGTGGAAAAGCACAAGAAAGAAGACCTGGCCAAGGAGGCGGGACAAAGGCGTGTACAATTGTATTGGGGTTTTTGTATTAGGGATAGTGCCCTGAGGGAGGAGGCCAGAGAAGAGGTAGGGGAGACCTGAGAGAAGGACAGAGCTGAGCTTAGGTACTATGTGATTGCACTTCTTAGGAAGTCTTCACAGCTGACACCTTTTATTCTTTCTTGCCTGGGAAAATCGTTATGCAGGGATGCCACTTAGCGTTAGTGTAGGGACAGCAATTGATTTTAAGCTTGTTTAGGCCAATGAAGAGCAACTTAGAAATAGGAGCAATCATAGTCTGGTTGGTCCTCCTAGAACTTTCTATTCTTCTTATCCTGAGTCGGATGAGATTCTTGCGTAGATTATTATTTGTATTAGTGCCCATCTATTTCTTTAACCTCGTGTTGAGGTGCTTGCACGTTCAGTTATTTTTGGCGATAATAAATTCTCAAACTTGAATTCGGAGTCAGTGGTCCTTTCAGACAAAATGAATGCTGATATCTAACCAGATGAGATTCTCTCCTTTACACTATTCAACAGGTAAAAAGATCTTGGCGACCAGAAGGTTCTTATAGATAATTAGATAAGAATCGGCGTTATCAATGTCAATCTGCACCTCGGAAAATCATCAGCTAATATGGTACCCAGAGTATGAAACGCAAGGATATTGTGATATTTTAAATAGGGGCAATATTCTGAAACTCTTGGCTGAAATTGAGGAACTTAAACACATAAAATCCTCTGATCTTGTAGCAGTCCAATTTCTCCCGGGAGAAAACAACACAACTAAAGAACGAACTTTAACAACATGGCAGACACCGGAGCTAGCAAAGTTGATACGAAACAGCTCAGAACAAAATTTTCTTTCTGGGGTATACAATTAAAAGAACCAGTAAGACCGCGTTACCCATTCCCCTTGAAAGTAAATGAGAAGCTCGTCACGAACAGGATAATAAATCGTAAGATCCCTCCTGCACATGTATATTCAATTTTACATAATGCAAAAGGAAGGAGTGATGTTGTCCATACTGAGATTAGATCGGCAAACAGAATAGAAGGGGTTTCCGAACAAAGTCAAGGTCAGTGGAACTGGCTACCCAGTATCCTGAGCAACCAAAATGGAGTCTGACATAAGAGAACCATGGCCTCTACACTCGAATTAAAAGCAATACACATGCTATCTTGGAATATAGCAGGAGCTAAGTGACTGCTTGACGAAGGCCTCCCACTTAAGGAATGGGAAGATTGTGAAATTATAGCCCTGCAGGAAACTTGGTTGATTGAAGAAATACCAATAGAAGGTTACATCCATTATACAGTACCTGCGGAAAAGTGCAAGTATTATGGAAGGGCATTAGGAGGATTGATTGTATATGTTTCGACAGCTTTAAAAATAATCACGGAACAGTTAGAATCACCAGATCCCAGTATACAAATTGTAAAATTCTCCGATCAACATTCAAGTACAGGTAATATTATTTTACTAATCAATTATTACACTCAACCGAAGGCGCAAATAAAAAAGGAGAAACACGCCCTTTTAATAAAAATAATATCTAAGCTTCGCTGTAGTGAGCCGAGCTGGAACTTAATAATAACAGGAGATTTTAACTCAAATTTGATATTCACACCGGATGAAGATGATATTTTAACAGCAGATAACTCATCTTGGTGTGTACCACAACAATATCATATAGGGACTCATCGTACGGATCGTATTGGTCAGCAACTAGTCATAGAATTTGAATTTCTAGGTATGCGGGTCCTTAACGTGAGAAACGATGAAGATCGCCCTCCGAACAAAACATACCACGGCCCAAAGGCACATTCAACGCTAGATTTCACACTTATAACCCTTCCTTTGTTTCAATCTTTGGCTCGCGTTTACCACCTTGAGTGATCACTCAATACAACATGTCATATTTAACCTGAATACACCAAGACATCAGCTCACTAACGCCCCAGCGGGTGAAATTACCTCAAATAATTTAAAACGTCTGAAATGGTCAAACATAAACAAGGCAGATTTGTTTTTAAGCCCCTCATTGGGTACAAAGGAAACACAAAATTGCCGGCACTGTGGCTACAAAAAGGAAGATCTGATTCATCTTGTATGCCACTGTAAGATACTGCAACCAGCACGAACTACAACCTTACGGCGAGCATTTCTGGATAGAGGCATAAAGTCTTGCAGAATAGCTATTATAAGAGGACTAGATTCCACCGACCCCCAAATGAACTGTAAATTGGTTACATTTTTATGTTTCCATGAACGAGAACTGAAAGCCAAATCCGAGAAATGGATAAATTATGAACTATATTTTAATAACTATATAAATTTTACGATGTTTTTTTAAGAGTTATGTAACTTTTATGCAATTTGCTCTTCTTTCATTTTTAAACAGTGTTTTGTAATATTGTTATGGTTTTAACTAACTGAACAATAAATAAACAATCACCATGTATTACCATGTTGGCGGGGGTCAGTCCCTCTGCAGCAATCCAAGGAGGCTGGTCAGACTGGACTCCGCTCGAGTGTATGACTAATAAATAACTTTGGTTTGTATTCTCTACTGTCTGACCGACTCTTCATTTGTTTGGAAGGCTGAGAGGTGGTCGCGAGTGACCCGGGTGACCTAATTGGGTCACTTCCTTCACAGCTACTTAATTCTTGCCTCCAGGAACATAATCCACCTTGTAATTATAATCAAGTAGATGCAGGGGAACGTGCCAATCATGGTGTAATGACATTCATGCCTGCAGCAGTAAGGAATTTAATGAGATGTTTATGGTCTGTTCTAACAAAAAATGGGAACCCCACACATACTGTCTAAACTTACTCATTGCCCACATAAACGCTAGCATTTCTCATTTTATGATGGAATATTTCTCTTCCACAGTGGTGATGGAGTGAGAAGCAAATGCAATAGTAGATTCTACATTGTGCTTATTCCTTTGAGACAAAATTGCCCCAATACCTTCACCACTAGCATCACTGGTAATACTGGTGATATCCTTGGGGTCAAATCCTTGAATGCGAATGGCATTACAGATGTCATTGTTAATGCTATCAAAACACAATTGATGTCCTCTTCCAACACTAGTGGCACACCTTTTTTCAATAATTGCCTCAATTCGAATGTTTTAGAAACAAAATCCTTCATGAACTTTGAATAAAATTAGGTTAAGCCTAGAAGAGATCTTACTTCGTCCTTGGAGGTGCGCGATGGGACATTGCGAATTGCACCCAACAACTCTTTTTAGGAGAAATCCCTTTCTTACTGATTTCACACCCTAAATAGGCCACAGAATTAGCAGCAATTCTGCACTTCTCTAACTCCACTGCAAGGCCCTTCTCATTAAGTATGTGCAGCACTTCTTTGAGTCTGCAATCATGCTCATGTCGGTCTTTTCACATGATTAATATATCATCCTAGAAAAAGACTACACCCTTAAGGTCCTTGAACAGCTGGTACAATAACCTTTGAAATGCCGCTGACGCAAGCCCGAAGGGCATGCGCTTAAACTGGAAACAGCCAAAGGGTGTTATGAAAGCTGTGAGATGTTTACTATCTGGGTGTTACAGAATCTGATGGTATGCTGCTGTTAGATCCAATGAAGTGAACCATTTGATTTCTTTAGTCATAGCAAACATTTAATCAATCTTAGGCAAGAGAAATGTAGTAGTTCAAATTCAAGTCAAAAGATCTATGCAAGATCAGATATGCCATTACCCTTGCATGCTATAACCAATGGAGCCAACCATTAGCTCAATTCAATGCTCTCAATGATGTCACTAGTTACTAGTTTCTCCAGTTCGAGTCTCACCTCTTCCCTTACACTGAAAGGAATGTACCTTGCCTTAGGCAACACTGTGGTGCAATCATCTTTTAAAATTATCTTATGTTGAAATCCTTCAAAAGATCCCACCTTACCTGAAAATATGTTAGGAAATTGTTCCAATAACAATTGAGAAAACATTGAGGGGCAGTCTGCAATTAAAACTTTTTCAGTATTGTTAGGATTTACCATAATACCTAACTTCCCCTGATCCATCTACCCTAGTAAAGATAGATCTTTTCTGCAACATGCAGTTTGCCCTCAGCACTCCTTTCTTTAAATTGAAAACTTAGCTTACTATACCCCATCATGAGTATGGGTTCACCTGTGAAAGTAACAGGATGTACATCAGATGGTACCAAAACATTCACCTTCGCCTAAGATCTTTTGAAACTTTTCCTATCATTCTATATGATTTATGATGGTGAAAGGCGAGCCTGAATCAAGCACAATTTCAATTGGAATACCTCCAAGTACAATGGAGCAAGAAGGTTTTTTCTTACCATCACTATAGAGGCCTAGTACATCATACTCAATACAAAGAACACAATCCGCTTCGGCATCCTCCCCACATGACAAATCAGAGTTTACCACACATTTCAGTGAAGCAGATGCTCCTTTCGTTCAACACACTCTAGAAAAGTGTCCCATTATACCTCATATGGAACAGCGTTGCTTTAAGGCTGGTCAATGCTTATAATATGTCCTTACTCCCACACCTTCAACATGATTTGGACGTTAATGGTTTCTTCTCCTGTTTCAACACCTTATGGTCGCTATTTCCAGAGGGCTTTCCTGTATATTTTTTAACGTTCAAAAGCCAAACACACGATGGCTTAGCAGCACAAATAGAATCCTCTTTGGTCTGCTTCTTAATGGCCGCTGTGGCACATCGCCAAGTTCTGTATTTTTCGCATTAGCAATAGCTTCTTGCAAAGTTGTTTCTCCATTGGCTCATAAACATTCTTGGACGTTGGTATTTGTTAGCATGCATGACAATTTTATCCCTTGTATGATCATTGTGTAAGTTCCCAAACATGTAGGGAACTGCCAATCTCTTTAAATCTGCAACAAAGTAATCTATTGATTTCTGGGCTCCCTGATGTCTTTGAAAAGAATTTGCTCTGTCTACAGAAATACAAGCAGATGGTGTAAAAGAGTGGTCTAAATATTTTAGTGCATGAGTAAACAAATCAGTGTCCTCCGCAGACCTTGTTTTTTTCTCCATTTGATCATAATACTTAGACCCTCCGGCCCCAACGTATGTAAAAAAATCTTCCTTTTCCTTCTTCTGGAAGATTCTTCCTCAGAGTCATCCTCAATTGTGAAAATGCAATTAAGGAAATAAGCTATCCACTGGGACCATTTCATTATAGGCTCTCCCAGAGCTACTAAGAATGGTTGAGGCGGTGCCAAGGAAAATATTTGTGCATGCATTGTAAATTAAAGATTGATGAAAGCATGCTAAAAGAGACAATACAAGTTTCTTGAAAAAAAAACCAATTAAAATGTAAAAAAAACAAGCAATCCCAAAAGGACAAAATATTTCATAAAAGTTGCACCTGAATTTCTTAAAAATAAGAGTCAATCCATCCACCTTCAGGTGGTTCTTTTTAGATTGTTTAGCCAAAAATCACTGATATGCAATGCGACTGGGCAAAACTGAGAATTGTGAATTAATGCCCAATCTAAAATGGCTGACAAGTAGTCACATGATCAGTGTGTGACATCATACGCTCAGCATTGTTGGGTGAGAAGAATCTTCCGTCTCAAGTGATGAGAGAGGGTCGCACATCGAAGACGTTTCTTACTCATGCCAATAAAGGCCATACAGGCCCAATGCTTGTAACATAAGTACGCCGGAACCGCTCCCATAAAATACATGCAGCGCCCAAACAGGCAAAACGTTGCAGATATGACAGCCCATAGTGCACTTGTAATGCACTGTGTGAATCGCCCGCCTAGTCTCTTGACAGCTGAGATCAACTAGCGCCCGCTGACACTCATTGCAATACAAATTATGCAGGAACTGCTACCACAGCATATATGCAGAGTCAAAACGGGTAACATGGAGCAGTTCCGATAGCTTACAGTGTGTATGTAAAGTGCTGCGTGACTTGCCTGCAGAGTCACTGGAAGGCTGAGATTAACTTGCCACTGCTAAAGATCATCGGAGAGGACCCAAGGAAGTTTGTAGTGTGCCGCATAAAGAATGCATAGTGTGGGCTGGGGTTAATTCATCCTCCTTGCCAACATGTAAGAAAGACACGTACTTGTGTCTGTTATAACATCCAGTTTGTTCTCAAATCACCATAGCCACAGGAGCAGGATGCGGATATCCGCTAAGATCCTGCCTTTCTCACCAACTGTCACCATACGCAGTTTGGAATGCTTTTCAGTAAGCATTCCAAACTGTACATAGTGCGTGACATCACAAAACCACAAATTACTGTGTAGCAAACCAGTTAAATGTTTTTGGCTTGTTTCTAAGCTGCTGAGACTAGAAGGAGGACAGTATATGTGTCTTTGAGGGCTGTGAAATTCTGTTTATTAAAAGCCATGCATGCAGGGGGCGCGCAGCGGCGGCGAAACAAAATGGCCGCTCCCTCAACCTGCTCCGTGACACGGAGAAACGTTTTCTCACGGAAGGCTTTCTTTTCTGATCGGCGCGGAGAACGAATGATGGATTCTCGCGTCGGAAGTCGCACTGAGTGCTGGGGCAAGTTTTTTTAGACCTTGAAAGGTCTTTTTGACTACTTTTTTCCCTTCTGTCCCTTGCCTCTTACAGCCTCGCGCTGCGACCGCCATTTTCTTCATTCAACACCCGCATTTACCTCAGCGGACAATGATGCTTTATAGCTCCTCTGACTGACTTTTCTTTCTTTTTTATGTGCATTTTGTGCCATTCTAACATGCCTCTTACAATTTAATGGAGAGATGGTTATACTTCTTTAATAGACATTCATTTATTCCTTTATTTCTTCTATTGAGGCACTAAGGCTACGCAGCATTTCGCAGTCAGGCTCTTTATAGGATTTGTCGGCGCACTCACTTATTGCTTGTACTGCGTGAAATTTTTCTTCTTTTTTATCAGCTGCATTCCACATTGTGCTACAGTCATGGATTCCTCACACTCAAATAAGCCCCATGTGGTTCCTAGTTCCAATTCTGGAGGACGTAAAGACTCAGCTGGTACCACCAACAAGCGCGCCCAAAAAGATCCGTCCTCCCCAACGAAATCACCTCTTCCTTTAACATTGGAGGACATCATGGATGAACTGCGCCATATTAGACCCTTCATGACGGACACTACTGCAACACTTCAGAGAATTGAGGAAAAGTGGTCCGGTCTGGAGTCAAGACTTTCTGATGTGGAACAAAAAATCAGTGATGCCAAAGTCGATATCCTCACTAAAGAAGTTATGCAACTGAAGAACGCTACAGAGGATTTGAAAATCAAAATAGGCGCAACAACCTTCGCATTTATGGAATTCCGGAAGGTTCCGAAGGCTCGGACATGATCTCCTTCTTGAAGGTTCAAGTTTTGCAGATCGTTGGTCTATTGAAATCCATTGATCTAAATATTCAGAGGGCGCACAGGATAGGCCCCCATAACGCATCTTCTTCAACTAAACCAAGAGGTATCATAGCTTATTTTCTACTGTACTCTGATCTCATGGCAATCCTCAAAGCTGCCAAGCAACATAAGCAGATGCTCTGGTCCGGTCACAAAATCTTCTTCAGTCAAGATGTCTCCAAGCCGACTGCCAATCGTCGAAAGGAATTTCTGGATCTTAGACCAACGCTGAGATCCATGAATGCCCGTTATGGTCTTATTCATCCGTGCTTCTTTAAAGTGACTTACAAAGACAGAACTTTCACTTTTGAAGACCCTGGCGAACTTCGGAAATTCATTCAAGTCCATAAAGGAGAAGCTATGGAACTGAGCAAATCTTAAATGTTCTCTAATATTTTCTTTCTCTCCTGCTTTCTAGGTCTTCCCTCCGCATTTCTTGATGCTGATGTACATAACCGCGTTGTCCATGTGTTTTGTTATGTATGAACCACTCCGTTGCATTGTCTTCCCCAATGTTTGGTAAGTTCCCTTCCATCTTGTTGCTTATGTTTACCCTTATTGTCTTTATTTTCTTTCTTTGTATTGTTTCTTCTTTTATCAGTAAACTAGTGCTTTCTCGGTGTCCATCTTTGGAGCGGCCGTTGCTCTCTTCGTCCCCCCCCTCCTTCAGTAATGTTCTTCTTGTTTGTGTTCATTATGACTAAAGTCTTTTGGCTTTCTGTCATCTCTTCTCTTTTTACACTCACAGGGCACCTGTGCTCCCCTCTTGCTTTTCTCATCTATCTCCTGTTCTCCCTCTTTTTTCTTTCTTTTTTTTCCTTCTTTCTGTTTTCTTTCCCTCTCTTCCCACACTTCAGTATTGCAAATTTTTTCCTCCCCAAGGCGATTCTTGATGTCTTTTACCTTTCCTTATTTGGCCAGCTGTCTTTCGGTAAATATTGTGCAATTCATTTTACTTTTTCTACTCTTTTCCTCCTTTTCCTCCTTTTTTCCCAACTCCTTGGCTTATCTCCATCTTCTAGTTGTGTCAGTCTCTTCCTCTTATTGGAAATTGTTTGCCAATTATCAAGCTTCTTTTGCTTGATTAGGTTGAGCATCTATTCAGTCACTTATTTATTCCATGTTATAAGGTTTATAATTGTGTTTTATACACTCTTCTGTCATCAGTCCAATGAGTAATTTACGTCTGGTTTCATGGAATGTTAAAGGTATTCGTAACCCGGTTAAAAAACAAAGAGTTTTGTCCCACTTGTCCAAATTGAATTGTCAAATAGCTCTACTGCAGGAAACACATCATAAGGAACAAGACATTAACTCTTTTAGAAAACAGTGGGTTGGCAGTGTCTTCAGCTCTCCTGCTGCACAAAACAAAAATGGTGTTCTTATACTGTTCCATAGATCGTTAAATGTTCAATTGATAAATGGGTACAAGGATGATGCTGGTAGATGGCTTCTCCTTGAAGTAGCCATTAATAATACTAATTTTATGATTTGTAATATATATGGTCCGAATGGAATAGATCATACTTTCTGGAAGGATATTTCTTCCTTGTTATCCTCTCATGCATCTGAGAACTTAATAATTGGAGGAGATTGCAACTAACCTCTTGATCCCTTTTTAGATCGCAAGTCGCAAGCTACATTTGTTCCATCTCCAATGCATAAGGCTTTCCACAAAACTATTTTAGATAGAGGACTCACTGATGTATGGAGAGTACTCCACCCTGACGATTTGGAGTACACCTTTTTTTCTCCTGTTCATAAGTCCTTTTCTAGAATTTATTATGTATTTTTCACACAACATACACTCCAATTTCTTACACATGCAGAAATAGGATCGATTTTAGTTTCTGGCCACGCACCTGTTATTGTAGATTTTGACTACCCCAACCCCATTTCATCCACCCGCAGATGGAGATTTAATAACTCCCTCTTACTAGATCAGCAGTTTACAGATCAATTTACAACATTTACACAAGAGTATTTCACTCATTACCTCCCTTCCGACAATCAAATGAATTTTGTTTGGGATGCATTCAAAGCAACTGCTCGAGGCTTTATAATTGACTATGTAGCCAAAAAAAAGAAAAAAACACTTCAGGAATCCAAACAACTCCTAACTCAGATCAAGTCCTTGGAGCACGAATATTTTTCCTCCAATAAGGACGATACTTTGTCTAAGCTAATCAAATGTAAATTGCAATATAATAAGCAATCCCTTGTTGATGCCTGTGGTACTTTACTTAGATTTAATGCGAGGATGTATGGCGGGCGTAATAAAGCGGGTAAATCTTTGGCAAATTACTTGAAAATTAAAAAACAAAAATCTAAAATTATTGCCATCACAGATCCTTCTGGTGTACGACATATCAGTGACTCAAACATCTTAGAATGCTTTACTGATTACTATAAAAACCTATATACTCCTGAATCATCCCTCTCAGCTGAACAAATTGACTCTTTTTTCCAATCGATTCCTAAAGACCCTAATAAAAATACAGATCTATCCTCCCTTGATACACCTTTATCCGAACAAGAATTGTTAAATGCCATCAATATGCTTCCTAAAGATAAAACACCTGGGCCCGACGGCTTTACTGTGCGCTTTTATCTACATTTCAAACACCTTTTAATTTCCAAACTTTTATTGCTCATTAACCATTTTTTGAGTGCTAAGTGTACGCAAGGCTCTTTTGCTCAGGCTATGCCCTGCCTAATTCCTAAAAAAGATAAAGATTTGTCTCAATGTGGCAATTATAGGCCTATTTCATTAATTAATACGGACTGCAAAATTTTTGCTAAATTGCTGGCTGTCCGGGTCAACTCTGTTATTCCAGATTTAATAAACATACACCAGTCCGGATTTGTAAAAGGTAGATCCATCTCAGATAATTCAAGAACCTTCCTTAATATAATACATTTAGCGGCTAAACTTAGTCCTCCAATAGCTGCCATAACATTAGATGCCGAGAAGGCCTTCGATCGAGTCAACTGGGACTTTATGTTTGCGGCTCTGAAATGGCATAGTTTCAGTCCACAATTTCTCCAATATATTAAATTGTTATATTCCAATCCTTCTACTTCTATTTGGGTAAATGGTAAGCCGTTCAGTTACTTCCCCCTGCATAGAGGCACTAGGCAAGGGTGCCCCCTGTCTCCCTTATTATTTATCCTAGCGCTGGTACCCTTCTTGGAAACAATTCAAAGATCCTCCACCTTTACAGGTCTTCAATTCAAAAACCTAAATATAAAATACACTGCATACGCAGATGATATTTTGTTGTATGTATCTAACCCCACTACCTCCTTACCGGAATTCTTTTCCTTATTGGCCGGATACTCGATTGTCTCAGGTTATAAATTAAATATTGATAAATCAGAAGTTTTACCACTAAATAAATATTGTCTTCCCAATATGTTTAAAGACTCCGGCTTTAAATGGAGCCCAAAAGGTATAAAATGTCTAGGAATTCTCTATACAAATAATATCAAGGACACTATCAAAATTATTAGGAATGAAATTTTGTCTAAAATTAATGCATTAATAGAGGGTCGGTCCCCCTTTTTATTTCTTGGTGGGGTAGATTAGCCACAATTAAAATTATGTTATTACCTATTGTCCATTTCCATTTGTCAATGCTCCCTATCTCTCTTCCACTTAATTTTTTTAAAGTTATTAATCGATCTTTTGTTAAATTTTTATGGAACAAACGCAA
This sequence comes from Calotriton arnoldi, assembly GCA_963921515.1. Taxonomy (NCBI): domain Eukaryota; kingdom Metazoa; phylum Chordata; class Amphibia; order Caudata; family Salamandridae; genus Calotriton; species Calotriton arnoldi. The sequence goes on from CAWUFW010002202.1 coordinate 1,862,196, forward strand.
ACCCCGTATTGCTTTAGCTCGATTACAACAACCCAAGGACCTTGGTGGGGTCAATTTTCCTAATATCAGAACATATCATTCCGCTTTCACACTGAAGCATATTTGGATTTCCCTTTCAGACAACTACTCAGAGCCATCCACGGTATGGGGTCAATTAGAGCATGCACAGTTTTCCCCTTTTTCTTTTAAGGATGTGATTCATATATCTCAACCTCCACGAGGTTTAATTTCCCCTATACTTACTCACTAAATTGCCATTAGTAAGCCCTTACTTGCTTCCTCTAACACTTTCTCTGACACTATTTTACAAACCCCAATATGGTATAATACTAACCTTAAATTAAAAAACAGAATCCTTGCGTGGAAAGAATGGATCCAAAATGGCATTATCACTATCAGACAACTTGTTTCAAATAATACTTTATTGTCTTTCTCCGAGATACAAGAAAATTTTTATATATCCAACAAATATGTTTCACAGTTTGAACTTCTTAGGCCCCTCCTCAATACATTTATTTCTCAACAATCTCTCCGAGCTACAGATACACACTTTCCTTCCTCCTCAATTGATTTTTCTGCCCAACTGAAAGCTTCAACTATATATAAGCTATTGATCAGCCCTTCTAAATCTGTATCAAAACACAAAATAGAACTTTTATGGGAATCTGACTTGCACCAAAAATTTTCAGCTCACACTTGGAACTCAATGTGGGCCAAGATTCATACTTCGTCCTCATCAGCAAGTACTACGCAAACATTGTATTATTTTTACAACAGATTATTTATTACACCCACAAGTTTATACAAATTTAAAGTGTCCTCTAATGCTAAATGTTGGTCGTGTGCATACGATAAGAGTGATCTTTTTCATATGTTTTTTGAATGCCCTCTTGTTAAAAAGTTTTGGTTACAAATTTGGCACAAAATCAATGCCATCCTTTCAGTGTCCCTTCCTTTTGATTTTCAATATATATTTTTGGGCAGTGCTCTCCCTTGTTAAGCTTCGCAACCTTTGGCTGGTAAACTCTTTGACTTAATGATCGCCTTGGCTTTTCAAATTATTACCTCTAATTGGAAGGATGCAGGAAAGATCTCATATAAGGCATGGTGGAACTTATTATGTCATCATCATCGATTAGACCGTGCTCATGCTACATCTATTCCGTTAAAAATTAAAAAAGATTTGTTATGGTTACCTCTTCATTTTTATCTAGGAATATGGACAGATCATTTTCTAAAGTTTGTAATTTTGAACCTCCTTAAATTATAACTGCTTTTAATTACAATTGTTCATTTTATTATATAGTTGATAAGATTTGCTTCTTCAATCCGATATTGCATTATTTTCCCCTCTCTTTTCTTCTCTTTTCCCTTCTTCTCTGCCTCTTTCTGCTTCTTTCTTTCTTTTCTTATCTCTAAAAAGATTCAAATGCATTGCTTTAAGCAATTCATTTCATATTACAATCCAAGTTTTAGGCATGCATTCTCATAATAGCAGTTATGTTTTATTGTTAATTTCTGAACAGAATAGTATATTTTCCTTGTAATTAGGTTGTTACATTGTATATTCTACTTCTTTTACATTTACTTGTATTGTCTTATTGATCATTTCTTACTATTTGATGTAATTGCACAGTGTTCATTTTTATTCTCAATAAAGCATTTTTAAACTAAAAAAAAAAAGCCATGCATGCATTTGCTGAAATGGAGTTCCACATTATCTGTAGCAGTGCTTAGAAAGATCTCTTCAGAGCGTATTTTTAGGTCTGACCTTTGAGGCAGATGTATCCGTCTCACCAAACTATGGTTTATTGTTTTTTTTTTTTAAAACAAAATACAATATACATATAAAGAAGGGTTTTTGGTTAGCGTTCTTCGTTTGTTGGTCAGTGGATTAGCCAACTTCAGTCACTGGCTCTCCTAAGCATGAGTGGCAATGTTCACACCTGCCAAAAAAATTGTTCTCTACATCCACCTACTGGGCGTTTTCATCGCTTGAAGTGTGTCACATTCTACATGGGTACTGCTTTGGTGGCCATATTTTTCTCTCATATTTTTAAACATTCCTTACAATCCCAAAATGGCCGACATGTTGCTTTGAATACACTGACTATCTTGGGACTGTAAAAATTGAGACAGAATGAGAAAAAAACACTTTTGTCCTTATTTAAGATTATTTTTTATTATTTGTGGTGCATCGCATTTCTCCAGGCCAACCAAATGCAACACCTGACAATGGCATTTAGACAAAGCTGTATTGTATAAACTCCTTCTAAGGCTCTATGTAAGCAGTATTGTACTATCTGTACTGCACTTGCTTTCTTGGCAAGCTACTCTAACTGAAGTGCTCATAGTTCCAACATGCTTTTCATTCAAAGTTACCGTGAAGGGAGCAGTCAGCATTTTGATTGTAATGTATATGTTTCACCTACTTCTGCCCCTGTTCTCTGATGAGAATTTGGATTTGTTTCTCATGCAATGAATCATTGCTCAGTGTCTTGTTTTTTTTTGCTCAGATGTCTAAGTATTTATTCGAGCTTAGAATGCTCTCACATGTACTTTTCTGTGCCCATTTCCACCACGTTTTTTCAGAAGTTTTTGATGTGTTTAATTTTGCACTAGAGGTTATAATTTTAGTCTTCATGAATGCAAACATGCTCTCTCTTTCATATAAAAGAACTACGCACAAAGGTTTTAAGTGGTCTGTGGGAAAGGTGATGGCATGACCATGTATAATATGGGATAAATACCCCCTGCAGTACATGATAAGGACTTTGTAAGTCACCTTAGAGTTCCACAATTTTATAAAGTATGTTTAAATATTAATGCTGATTAAAAATGTATAACTCTAAAGTTCATAGCTATAATGATGGAGAACTTCTTCTAAGTCTGAAGGTAGGCAGAGACCGGACCCAATCCACTTTGTGAATCCAAATCATGCTCAATCGCGGTCAGCCATAACTTAAACCTTTGCCCGGTCTCACATGGGTAGATGTGCGGTATGGCACTTTGATCTTTGAGGCGCAAGTTTACAAAATTTTAAATTCATAACTCCAGTTGATCTGATTGGATTCTTGTTGTCAAATAATTTTTTACATTTTACTTCATTTTTCAAAATTGGTGTCGGACTTTTCTTGTGTTGTGTTGAATAAATACTTTACACATTGCCTCGAAGTTAAGCCTGACTGATTTTGTGGCAAGCTACCAGAGGTTTACGCACAAGTTAATTTAATAATTTTAGAGGTTTACTATGACAAAGACTGTGATATTGCTTGAGCAGGGTCCCCCCACCCCCTCGATAACAAACCCAGTTTCTAACAATGCCCAATATGTCCATGAAATAAAAAAAATGTATTGCCCTAGAATGTGTACCAGTTACAGAAGTAGCAAACCACTACAGTCTCCTCAGAGAAACTCTCTACTAGCAAACACAAACATAGTCCCCTAATGAACTATTTTGAAGATACTTGGGGAGGGTCAGATATCACTGTTCTTGTCACAGATGCAAGCCTAGTATCAGATACTGTGGTGGGACATATATGACAAAATTATGGCTCAAGAAGCCAAAACAAACAACTCAGTGGATGGGTAGCACAATGCCTTCAAAAGCACACTAGGCTGAAGCCACCCTACCTTCTATCAATTTTTAGAAATATCAAAAAAGAACAAGGCTACCGGCTAAACCCTAAAGTATCCGAGCAAACCAAAGAAATGTGTTGAATACTACAGTGCAACGTACAAACATTTGTAAATAACCAAGGCCTACCATACCTATAATCTATCGCAAGAACACTATTCTAAATGATTCCAGTATTCCAACTTAACCTGAAATAAAACTATAACTGACAAAAACGTGCCCTATTAATTTAGGTGTAAATATTATTTTAATTATTAAATATATATTTTATTAAAACAGAATATAGTCAGACTTATTAAAAAAAGGAATAAAATAAATATTAATAAATAAATGAATGTACATATAAACAGAAACATAACACCCCTAAAAATACACCTAAAGCCAAGTAGAAGTAAATGAATTCAATTCAGAACACTTAGTAAAGCATAGCAAAAACAGGCACAACTATAAGACAAATAAACATTTCCCACCCTCTCTTGAAGTAAATGTATATTCTTTTTTGTGTTAACTCGTTTTTTAATTATTTTTCAACAAAGTACTTCTGTTGCAACTTACAGCTTATCACATGCCAGGTCAGCATAAAAGGACCAACTAAAAATATTAATTAATATCTGCTAAATTAAAATAACAATAACATAAGGAAAACAAGATTGAAAGACAGCAAGAGAATATATCATAAGGCCAGCGAAAACACTACAAAACGATTTGTCATATAGTAAGCCATAAAAAGGGTTGATGAAATACCATTCACCTAGGGATAGTAAAGTATGATTTAATACGTTTTGCACTTCATCACTCTAAGCATTTCAAATAATTATTTTTCAAAAGGGTACCAGCACTTTTAAAATGTCTTAAACTATTCTAAAGAATCATCTAATGAATTCCTTTAAAAGCAATGTACATTACATAATGTGCTTAACCAAATCAGCGGAAGGATAATGAATTAGTCTTTGCAATTGTATGTTATGGTGGTTGCACCTGCCAACAATATTGTTTCAAAACATTTGCTTAAAGCAGGAAAAACATATTATCTGGACTAGGTGTGTGCAAAATGTGTGACATTTGCTTTTGTTTGCAAACTTCCTGATGGCTCACACCTAGGCCATTTTTAAGTATTCATCATCGAGTCAGAACAGACACGAAAAGCAAAGAAAAATGAAGGAGAGCTTAAAATAATTTTGTGGAATTTTGGCAAAATTCCGTGGAATTAAATTATGAGAAATGCATAAGTGTAATTTCTCACTGTATTTTAACTCAACGGATGTTCTTATATCTACTTTGGATGCGAGGATGCTGCTTTTTCATGCTAATAAAATAGTGCAGAAAACCAAAGCCACCATGAACGTCCGTTTATTCTCTTTCATATGCAGTGTTCCCTTGGCTATACAGTAAATTTGCACAGTGAACGGTGCATTTGTGGTAATTTTTTCTCTCATCAGAGCATAATTATGCGATGTGGCATCAATGAGAAATTTGGGTAATTTCCTATAATAAGGGTAACACAATCGTACCAGTTTTACACTAATTACGCAAATTTGGCCCGGACTGAATCTGGATTTCACTGATGCTGAGGAGTGAATGGAATCTTCAATCTTGGCAATATGTGAAAAATATATTTAAATTGTTTATAAATGTGATACGGTGTAAGTCAAATCTTTTCACATTTAATTTCAATATGGTGTGCACCATTTCTCATAGGACATTGCATTATTGATACCAAGCTCTGCTGGTGGCAGCTGCACTGCCATCAAAGTGCCAAGAGAAAGGAATGTTAGATTGAAGGACTCCCAGTAAGAAACTACAAGGAACTAACTGTATCAGGCTTTCGCGTAATTCGTGGATTTCGTATACCATCTGAATAAACTTGCATCCATCACCTTCCTGAGCAGCGCCAAGAAACCAATCTGGTGTACGAGCGCTATATAAATTAGGTATAACATAACATAACATAACATCAGCTTAAAAAAATAGTTTTCTATTTTCAATCTTTAAAACATGATGCTTTATATTTATTAAAACACATTTTAGAAATATTGGTTTTCATCTCATTTAAAAAAAAAAAAACCTAATGTAGTATCACAAAACATTTTTCACTGGCACTATTTCATGTCCTAACTGGTAAGTGAAAGTAGAGCCTGGTGCTAACACCTTTTACCATTGTATTATGAAAGCGGGTTCCTGGCGGTGCTGTGTGACAGGAATGTTATTTGCTGTGTGGCTTTTTGTTCTGGTGTTTATGTGTTTTGCTGTTATTGTGCTACTGTGATTTGTGCTGCATTATTGTAGTGAGAAATTGTGTTGTACTGTCTTTTTTATTTTGAATGTTTTATTAAGTTGTAGCATGTTATATTTCAATTGAGTTGTTACGAGGCTTTGTTTATATTTTATTGTATTCAGTTATTTTTTGTTAGATATATAAACAATTGCTGTTATACTTCCAGGTAACAGCTCCTGTACGTTCCTGTGACAAGCAATCACTTCCATTGTCTAAGGTGGCAAAATACTACTGCTCCAGCTAGTCAACTGTTTAAGACAAAAGTCTACCCAAACCTGTCGCAGAGGTCCGCGGTCAAGTCACATGAGTGATCACTACAAGTGTTAATTTATGAAAGAGTTGCTCTGTTTTCTGATATCAGTGTTGCTTTTTCGCCCTCCCCACATGAGTGGTTATAAAAAAAGCCTTTGACTTGCTAGCCATATCACAGAGGGTGAACAGTGGAGCACCAATTTAAGACATAACGTCGGAGTTAGTGTGTTCAACCCTTCTTGTGTTGCTAGCAAAGGCTTAAAACTTCGAATAGGCCCTCGGAAGCTTTTGAGCTTTCTAACAATACGGTAATTGCCAAATGTTAATAATGTGTATACAATACCAAGTAAAAATAGGAGCAGCCAATCATTGGAAAATAATAAGAAGCACAAACAAATGATGCCAACAAAGACAGTGATGTCCATTCCATCTGTCAGTTCAGGGCATACATAGATATAACAGAAAAGGAAACGCTTCGGTTAGAGCTTGTCCCGTTTAGTCTATCTGTCCCTATGCCAAATGAGCTCAGCACAGAGTATATGAAGAGTTTGCTCTTTAATAACGCATTGGGACAAGCAAAATTAATGATGACTAAAATGGCTGATAATCAACGTTCGCCAAGAAGTAGCTTAGTTATGGGGTGGGCGTTTTAATTTGACATTCCAAAAACACAGCTACCGTGTTGTATTGCTATTAGTATTGGAATTACTCATATAGTAACAAGCCTTGTAACTTGTTCGTCAGTGTACGAACATGGCCGTTCTTATAATTGCAATTGCATACCGAGAGCTAAATATATCAGTTACTGTATTTTCCGGTAAATAAGTGAACATACCTATTTGCTCTTTGCAGAACAGGCAAAAGATAAGAAGCAGAACACCGAAGGCGAAAGCAATCAATGCTCCGATCAGGATTTCCAAGTGTCCAGTCATAATCGACGCAATTGCCTAAATCCCTTCAAGAAGGAAGATCAAAACACAGAGGACTGTCGGTGAAGCGAGTCTGTTCAGTGAGATTCAACCAGCTGAAGGCAGCTATCTATAGAAAGAGGTGTGGCCATGAGATGGACAGAGAGATGTTTGCAAACTTCCTGATGTCTCACACCTGGGCCATTTTTAACAAGTATTCATCATCGAGTCAGAACAAGCAAGCAGACACACGAAAAACAAAGAAAAAATGAAGAAGAGCTTCAAATAATTATCTGTTTTATAATAATGGTGTCAAGAAGGGTTGGTCTGCCATGGATGGAGTGGTTACTTGGCTGGGTTTGAAATGTCAGCTCACACTTCTGTGTGGGTTATCACTGAAGTAACTAAATACTAAAGCCAGTTCTGAAAGCCTTCTTATACCGTAAATTTAGTCCATTGTTGCACTGTATTACCGATACCATATAATGAGCAGTAAAATGCTACCCATTAAGTGTGGTTGAACAGAGACACGTGGTGTGATCCGTCCACATACAAAGCCCTCTCCTTGCTAGTGAAACGGATTTGCCTTATAAATGGAGTGATATAAAAGACTGGGTTATTAGTTGAGGAGGGTAAGTACCCATCACAAGTAATAATCACAATCCTTGTAAGGGTGTACCCTTAAAGTCACTATATTAGCCTTAACTCAACACCCTGGTAACTAGTACAGAGCAGACAGGCCTAACTAACAAAGAGGCAATGTGTAAAGTATTTATGCAGTACTAAAACAGCAATAAAGTCAACATGCAAAACAATAAATATTCCAAAACAAATTAAGAAAAATAGTAAAACAATTGACACAAAAATGACAAAAATTCAATAAGGAAAATCAGACATATGAATTTTTAAATATTTAAGTAGAAATTGTTTCGGGAAGGATAAAGTGCCAATAATAGTCAATGGTTGTGGTAGAACAGGACCTTGTTAGGTCTCGCCTACGCAGCGCGCATGCGCTGCTTAGGCAAAAAGACCTTTTGCAATCGCTTCGGCTTTTCAGCCAAAAACGTGCACACGTTCCATTGCCTTCAATGGCAATGCGTACACGTTTGGCGATTCACTTGCGGGAGCGAGCGGCGCCATTTGGTAGCAATTATCGCTCCTGGCGCCGCTCGCTCCCGCAAGGGAAACGCTTTCACTTTTGCCGACAGTTTTTTTTTTTTACTTGAGGCGCGCACGCTTGTTTTTTCATGTGTTGGGCATTTACACCCCTAGGCGGCCTCAAATTCAGGTTTTTGTAAACTTATGACATTTCTCTAGAGATAAACGGACTCTGTACATTCTATTTCAAGTGCTGTTTTTTCTGCCCAGGAGTAGTTGCACTCTGTATGACGTATTCCTGGAGGTTGGATGCTTGTGTATATGTCTGTCAGTCTCTATACCTTCATTAGCACGCGCGCATTTTGTGTGTGAGACGATGGTGTAATACGTTGTCTCAACCAACGTGGATTGATTAGACATTGACTAGACATACACACACTCGTGCGCACGTTGTGTGAATTGTATATTTTACAAGTATGGCGTGCAGCCATTCCCATCACATCTTGGCTCTGCAGGCTTTGTCTGCCCCATGCCCCACGCCTCCTGCTACATGAGCTATTTTTAATTGTAAGTGATGAGAAACAAGCCTGCACGCCAAGGTCATTTTACGACCTGTCCTCTGTCTTGGCTGTAGGTCAATGTGCGACGATGTGATGTCATTCTTTCATGTATAATGTTCGTGCTTTGTGTACAAAATATAAAATAAAAGGGCAAATCTAATGTGAAAATATTTAGCAACCAGAGCAACGACTGAAAGCTCTTTCTCCCCCTCTCTCATACACTCACACATATGTATACTTACACAAACTCTCTGGTTCTCTCTCTCACACAAACAAAAACGAACACACCACCGTGCATTCACAAGTCAGGTTTCGCTGTGGATTATGTAATTTTACAGACCGAGAGGTGAAAAGATAAGATAGTGTTTACACCGTGTTTACTTATCTTAAAGTTATTTTTGGTACTACTGTTAATAAAAATACACAAACACACGCACAGTACACTCACAGACATTAACGCACACTTCATGACACAGCAGTGCACAGACATGTGCAAGGGGCATTCCTACGTGCACATATACAGACTTCCAAATGTAAGCATGTCTCTAGATATGTCTACACATGCAGATGTATGCACACATGAGAAATACAAAACCATTCAACACAGCCGTCTGTACATCTAGACTGAAAAACATGAAATCGTGGGTAGAATCGCGCATGGCTAATGCATGAAAAACGACGTGGAAGCGGGAAAACGCCGTTTATTTCAAGTAGAGTCCGGAAAATTCAACTTTTTTCAGTGCAGTTGCCAATAATGTTTGCTACTCGGATGAAGTCTTTAATTTTTTCCAGTCCCTATGTTGATATAAAGGTTCGCAAATTTAGAATACCTTACATTTCAGCAGAGCACAACGAAGTTATTTTTAATATGACATTTTAACTGTTGCATGGAAGTATCAAAGCTAAATAAAAAGATTTAGAATATATCCACACTCAAGGTTCAGGATCTTCTTGCACTCGAGGACTCGTGCGTTTGCAGGCAATAACATGGGGCAATAATAGGACAGGAATTGGATTATGATGAACACTGAAAATGGAGAGAACTCCAGTTTCACATTCAGAGTTTAAACAGTTCTGTAAATGGTCCTACGATCTCGAAGGCGAACAGAACAATTATAGTGAGGCCATTTACCCTATCGAGGATGGTATGTTCTAGGTTGGGGACTCGGTGCTTTACAGGTGGGTGGGACAGTCAGAAGTTTCTTTCCTTACTTGTTTGTTTGCAAGCGATAGAAAGGCGAAGAAAGAAAGAGTCAGCACTCAGGAGGTAAAGCAAGTGAGAAACTGGACCAGGTAATACTCTACGGCCTAAGGACGTGATGATGCACACTCAATGTGTTTTACAAAATATTCGTTTTTTAACCAATTTCACTTTTAGTGGGCTACATTAGGTATCAGATCTTTCATGACCATATGTAGCCCTCATTCACCTTTTTCTGCTTCTGCCCTGGTATTCCTCTGCCTCTCTATCGCTCTGATTCTCTCCTTCTCACTCTGTCTTTGACTCTTTTCGTCTCCCTTGTTGCTGCTCTTAATGTACCCTCTTTTATCTTCTCATATCCTCTCTCAATCTAGAAAGCAACCTCCAGAGCTAGGGAGCTCCTCCTTTACATTAGGGCAGGGGTGGACACTGTCCCGACCGACAGCCACTTGGGACTCTACCTTTGAGGTGGTTGGAGACGCGGTCACGCCTGCCAGCAGGTGACCAGCTGGAACATGAGGTCTGGACCAGGTTTAAAAGGCGGAGGTGACATAGATGATGCTGCAATTTCCGGCACTGAGGTTGGGTGCTGGGGTATCGGCCCATCGGCATAATCTGTTCACCATCTTTGGTTTTTCACCCAGTCCATACCCAGGAGTCCTGCTTTATATGACTGCGTTTGGCACACGAACAGCTAGCTCAATTTGCAGTCCCGGCCTTTTTATCATTTGATTGGATAGGGAGGTTTTTGTGTAAATTTAATTTTGATCGTATGAGGGGGACTACGTTTGTAGAGGGGTTATAGTGGTCTATTTGCCTTTCTGCAATCTTGAACTTTGTAAAAGAATTCTTATAGAAGAGAAATAACTTGCATAACTTTCCCAGCTGAAGCCGAGGTTATTAGCCTCTCTCTCATGCCAGAGAGCACGGGATATATTACTGGACTCTCTAGTTGCAATCCTTACGGTCTACAGGGTACGGGGATAGGTCTAAGATTGGTGGTTGCCCCCTCCTAGATGGCTGTTTGAGGGTGGTGTGAGCCGTCCAGCAGGAAGGAGATTGTTCTGGGTTAGGACACCAAGGAATGATGGTTGCCTTCGACCACCATCTCAAACAGGTGTCCACACGGGTGCGAGGACGGAAGCGCAATTTTAGAAGCAGTTGTTTTTCCTCAGATTTGCCAGGCAGTTTCGTCCAGCTATATTTTGAAACTTTGGCGATTACAATTTTTAGTTAATGAATCAATAATTTCTGCACACTTGTTGAGTCGCCAGTGGGAGTCATAAATACTTTAGTACATAACGGCACTACACTTCAAATAAAAAATTATTGTGGTCTGAAAACGAATGCGAGCTACTATCACTAGGCAGTACAAAATGTGTCACATTAGTGATTTCACTGTTCTTGGAAGACATTTCCTACTCAAAGAAAAGGCGCACAGTCCAGGAAAATGGATTTTGAACACATGAAATCTCACAAAATTCTACAAAATTAAAGTAAGGCAAAATAGACGAATTCCTCACAACCGTAATACAACTTTTATAAGGATATAAGGATTCAGTCACATGCACATATACAACCTTGCTGGCTTTCTCTGCTGCACCCCCTTGTCCCTTATCCACTCGATGGCCTCCTCCTATCACCACCCCCTACAAACACCTCCCACCCTTTCCCAATGACAGCCTGAGACCAAACTTTGTTGTTTGGTTAGAGATATAGAAATCTGAAGCCCTATTTATTGAGTAAACATAAATACAAATTCACATCATCACCGTATAGCACTCTTATATTGCCACACAGTTTTTTCCCCGCAATACATAGTCCGCTAGACATTGAGTCACCTACAACTTCTATACTTCCCTGTGCATCAAAAATCATTCTGTGAACTCACGGTTCACCCTTCAACTCCGCCCCAATACCTCAGACCTTCCTAACCCCTCTGGGGGTTCTACTCAGGGCGTGAGTAGCACAACTGTTCTTATGGGAATCCTTGCTGTTTATATTCGTGCAGGAGGCCTGCTCTCCCCAGAGCAACCCTACCTGGGCACCCCTTACACCCGCTGGAGAGCTAGTCTAGGCAACGTGGCCATGGTCCCCTGGCGCAGCCCCATCCCCAAAACATCCCCAAAAGTCACTGTCCCGAAGCGCCAACTGCGCATGTCTGAAATGTGGGGTGAGGGACCAAGAAAGCAACTGGTCCAACCCCTGCAAAATCCTTAACAATTGAGGAAAGCACCCCCTTTGAGGTCTGCGAGACATTTGAGACCTCTGTAACTAACTTCGTCTGAGATGCCAAGGGGACCTTCATTTTACCCGCCAACAATTAACTCACCACGCCCGAATATGACAAAAAACATAACATAACAAATTAAAGTATATAACGAACATAGGATGTACCTGAAGCAGAAACGGAGAGTTAAAGACAACTGCAGCTCGCAACAGCTTTATACCTCTGACAGAAGGAACCTGACAGAACATAACATGTAAAACTTACACCAAACTGAGTCTACTAACTTCGGGGATGGGTGGATGAGTAAAGAAGAGATTCCTCGCCATGCAGTAGCTTCTAACTGCGGATGTCAGGGTGTGCGGAGGCAACGGTCGTTGCGGCAAGCAGGGCTGGAGCAAAGAGTCCGATGTTTGCCTAGCTGCGCCTTTTACCCGTGTGGCCCTCTGGCCGAGGGACCCCGTCACCCCTTCCCCCACCACCCCTCTGCAAGCTCCATGAAGGATAAGATGGCAGGCCGGGCCCGAGGTAGGGGAATCACCTGCTGGTTGGTCCGCCATCTTGTGCCTCCGGGCCCTGCTGAGCCCTCCATAATGTTGGCTATCCCCATTTGGGGGGTGTCTTTGGGCATCCTCTCTCTTCATTGCTGTATCTCTCCTTCCATGTATATTTTCGGTCTCTTTCTGGCTTGCATTTTCTGTTTCTCCCGTTACTCTCCCACTCTTTTCTCCATTCGTCTTGTTTTTCTCTCTACAGGTAAACACCCACAATACTCTCCGTCTCTCTAGCCTCTCCCCACTCGTGCTCAAGTACTCTGTTCCCCTCTGTCTATCATCTGTGCACTCAAAAGCACGTTCTCTCTGCCACCCCGTATGTAATATCACAGCCATTTGACGGTAAAGTGGGCGGAGGTCGTGGTCCGTCTGTGTAGTATCGAAGTGGTGCAGTGCGGCCGGTGCTCCTATTGTAACTCGAGTGAGAATGGATGTGGTGCCGGCGGCGCACTGCAGCGTGTATTGGTAATGATCTATTGTTACAGAGGTAAAACATGCATGCAGTGCTCCAGTATATCACGACGAGTTCTCTCAATAGCAAAAAGCACTGTGCGCATTAACCAACTCAAATGTCTCGCTCATCACCCACCCCCTGTTCGAGACTCTGAAGCCCCCGGCCGACCGACCGACGGACGCATGTGTCTGAATATTGTACAAGTCAGCTCAGACAATTCTCTGCAAGAGCCCTCCATACTAGCGTTTCATGCACACTTCTGCTTCCCTCCGGTCGATGTGCCAAGTGCACACCTAGGAAGTATTTTGCTGTAGGATATCAAAAACGTGTTGTTGCCTTGCGCACAAACAACTTTGCACTGCACTTATGAATAAGTGAAATCTGACACACTTGCGAGGTACCAACTTTCTAACAGATAAACTAATGGAATTTTTAAATGCTTTACATCTCAGACTGACCCCCCCCAGATTCTCTTGGCATGTCCTACATCTTGTAAATAGCATATTCTACCGACTATACTTGTATATCCTCTTCGCTTGTCGACAACTTGGAATCTTGAGCGTCAGGGTAATCCACCACTGACAAGCGGCGTAGGAAGGGCTCATATTCGTACTGGTCTTACTTTTTGTATAGATGTGCCTGGGACAACGACCGGAATTTCACTGCTTCCTTACTCCTCCGACAAGCACCGGACCTGACTCGAGGAGACCACGTGCGAGAGAATCCGTTCAGAAATACACTCTTTTCGAGCAATTCTCAGAAGGTCCTAGGCAGAAAGAACACCTAATGAAACAGTGCGTCTGTCCTAATTTCAGACGCGCAAGTATGTGTTATGGTTTTGTTGCGTCTTAAGATTGACTTGTCCAAAACAGCAGACCAGCGGGCGCAGGCGCACAACATTGACTCTCCAACACAGACACAGATCAAAACACCCATTTACACTCACCAAATGGCGATTACACACACTAACGTATTTTGACATACGCACTCGCGCGCTCGCACACACCCACACACACTTTGACTTCTATCACTTTAAGCACACTCCTTGGTTACAATAGGTGTGTTTGTATACAAAACTCTAAGGAGAGACGCAAACAGTTCACAGGCAAAACAAATACGTACATGCTCACCCACAAAATTCACACACTCACAATGTATGAGTTCACTTAGGTGTTCTGCCTTGTTAATCAGTGGATGCGTATATCTAAGGAGGGAAACACAAGCATAGACCGCACAAATAAACACCAAGCACACATTGTGCAAAAAAAAAAACACACACACCAGGTGCACAAACTCGCCCTTATAGTGCACTTAAAAGTGTAGGGGCACACGGATGCGCCTACTTATACAATCAAACAGGGTATGTGCACTCGCATCTACCCATCAACAATACTAAACAACCATTGGCATAGCCAATAGGTCTCGCTTTTGGGACCTTATAAGTATTTAGTTATGCAGCACAATATCCTTGGTGCAACAACATCAAGTGTTGCATGGGCAAACACTTATAAGGAACTTAAACACATAAAATCCTCTGATCTTGTAGCAGTCCAATTTCTCCCGGGAGAAAACAACACAACTAAAGAACGAACTTTAACAACATGGCAGACACCGGAGCTAGCAAAGTTGATATGAAACAGCTCAGAACAAAATTTTCTTTCTGGGGTATACAATTAAAAGAACCAGTAAGACCGCGTTACCCATTCCCCTTGAAAGTAAATGAGAAGCTCGTCACGAACAGGATAATAAATCGTAAGATCCCTCCTGCACATGTATATTCAATTTTACATAATGCAAAAGGAAGGAGTGATGTTGTCCATACTGAGATTAGATCGGCAAACAGAATAGAAGGGGTTTCCGAACAAAGTCAAGGTCAGTGGAACTGGCTACCCAGTATCCTGAGCAACCAAAATGGAGTCTGACATAAGAGAACCATGGCCTCTACACTCGAATTAAAAGCAATACACATGCTATCTTGGAATATAGCAGGAGCTAAGTGACTGCTTGACGAAGGCCTCCCACTTAAGGAATGGGAAGATTGTGAAATTATAGCCCTGCAGGAAACTTGGTTGATTGAAGAAATACCAATAGAAGGTTACATCCATTATACAGTACCTGCGGAAAAGTGCAAGTATTATGGAAGGGCAGTAGGAGGATTGATTGTATATGTTTCGACAGCTTTAAAAATAATCACGGAACAGTTAAAATCACCAGATCCCAGTATACAAATTGTAAAATTCTCCGATCAACATTCAAGTACAGGTAATATTATTTTACTAATCAATTATTACACTCAACCGAAGGCGCAAATACATTTTTTTTAAACATTCCTTACAATCCCAAAATGGCCGACATGTTGCTTTGAATACACTGACTATCTTGGGACTGTAAAAATTGAGACAGAATGAGAAAAAAACACTTTTGTCCTTATTTAAGATTATTTTTTATTATTTGTGGTGCATCGCATTTCTCCAGGCCAACCAAATGCAACACCTGACAATAACATTTAGACAAAGCTGTATTGTATAAACTCCTTCTAAGGCTCTATGTAAGCAGTATTGTACTATCTGTACTGCACTTGCTTTCTTGGCAAGCTACTCTAACTGCAGTGCTCATAGTTCCAACATGCTTTTCATTCAAAGTTACCGTGAAGGGAGCAGTCAGCATTTTGATTGTAATGTATATGTTTCACCTACTTCTGCCCCTGTTCTCTGATGAGAATTTGGATTTGTTTCTCATGCAATGAATCATTGCTCAGTGTCTTGTTTTTTTTTGCTCAGATGTCTAAGTATTTATTCGAGCTTAGAATGCTCTCACATGTACTTTTCTGTGCCCATTTCCACCACGTTTTTTCAGAAGTTTTTGATGTGTTTAATTTTGCACTAGAGGTTATAATTTTAGTCTTCATGAATGCAAACATGCTCTCTCTTTCATATAAAAGAACTACGCACCAAGGTTTTAAGTGGTCTGTGGGAAAGGTGATGGCATGACCATGTATAATATGGGATAAATACCCCCTGCAGTACATGATAAGGACTTTGTAAGTCACCTTAGAGTTCCACAATTTTATAAAGTATGTTTAAATATTAATGCTGATTAAAAATGTATAACTCTTAAATTCATAGCTATAATGATGGAGAACTTCTTCTAAGTCTGAAGGTAGGCAGAGACCGGACCCAATCCACTTTGTGAATCCAAATCATGCTCAATCGCGGTCAGCCATAACTTAAACCTTTGCCCGGTCTCACATGGGTAGATGTGCGGTATGGCACTTTGATCTTTGAGGAGCAAGTTTACAAAATTTTAAATTCATAACTCCAGTTGATCTGATTGGATTCTTGTTGTCAAATAATTTTTTACATTTTACTTCATTTTTCAAAATTGGTGTCGGACTTTTCTTGTGTTGTGTTGAATAAATACTTTACACATTGCCTCGAAGTTAAGCCTGACTGATTTTGTGGCAAGCTACCAGAGGTTTACGCACAAGTTAATTTAATAATTTTAGAGGTTTACTATGACAAAGACTGTGGATATTGCTTGAGCAGGGTCCCCCCACCCCCTCGATAACAAACCCAGTTTCTAACAATGCCCAATATGTCCATGAAATAAAAAAAATGTATTGCCCTAGAATGTGTACCAGTTACAGAAGTAGCAAACCACTACAGTCTCCTCAGAGAAACTCTCTACTAGCAAACACAAACATAGTCCCCTAATGAACTATTTTGAAGATACTTGGGGAGGGTCAGATATCACTGTTCTTGTCACTGATGCAAGCCTAGTATCAGATACTGTGGTGGGACATATATGACAAAATTATGGCTCAAGAAGCCAAAACAAACAACTCAGTGGATGGGTAGCACAATGCCTTCAAAAGCACACTAGGCTGAAGCCACCCTACCTTCTATCAATTTTTAGAAATATCAAAAAAGAACAAGGTTACCGGCTAAACCCTAAAGTATCCGAGCAAACCAAAGAAATGTGTTGAATACTACAGTGCAACGTACAAACATTTGTAAATAACCAAGGCCTACCATACCTATAATCTATCGCAAGAACACTATTCTAAATGATTCCAGTATTCCAACTTAACCTGAAATAAAACTATAACTGACAAAAACGTGCCCTATTAATTTAGGTGTAAATATTATTTTAATTATTAAATATATATTTTATTAAAACAGAATATAGTCAGACTTATTAAAAAAAAGGAATAAAATAAATATTAATAAATAAATGAATGTACATATAAACAGAAACATAACACCCCTAAAAATACACCTAAAGCCAAGTAGAAGTAAATGAATTCAATTCAGAACACTTAGTAAAGCATAGCAAAAACAGGCACAACTATAAGACAAATAAACATTTCCCACCCTCTCTTGAAGTAAATGTATATTCTTTTTTGTGTTAACTCGTTTTTTAATTATTTTTCAACAAAGTACTTCTGTTGCAACTTACAGCTTATCACATGCCAGGTCAGCATAAAAGGACCAACTAAAAATATTAATTAATATCTGCTAAATTAAAATAACAATAACATAAGGAAAACAAGATTGAAAGACAGCAAGAGAATATATCATAAGGCCAGCGAAAACACTACAAAACGATTTGTCATATAGTAAGCCATAAAAAGGGTTGATGAAATACCATTCACCTAGGGATAGTAAAGTATGATTTAATACGTTTTGCACTTCATCACTCTAAGCATTTCAAATAATTATTTTTCAAAAGGGTACCAGCACTTTTAAAATGTCTTAAACTATTCTAAAGAATCATCTAATGAATTCCTTTAAAAGCAATGTACATTACATAATGTGCTTAACCAAATCAGCGGAAGGATAATGAATTAGTCTTTGCAATTGTATGTTATGGTGGTTGCACCTGCCAACAATATTGTTTCAAAACATTTGCTTAAAGCAGGAAAAACATATTATCTGGACTAGGTGTGTGCAAAATGTGTGACATTTGCTTTTGTTTGCAAACTTCCTGATGGCTCACACCTAGGCCATTTTTAAGTATTCATCATCGAGTCAGAACAGACACGAAAAGCAAAGAAAAATGAAGGAGAGCTTAAAATAATTTTGTGGAATTTTGGCAAAATTCCGTGGAATTAAATTATGAGAAATGCATAAGTGTAATTTCTCACTGTATTTTAACTCAACGGATGTTCTTATATCTACTTTGGATGCGAGGATGCTGCTTTTTCATGCTAATAAAATAGTGCAGAAAACCAAAGCCACCATGAACGTCTGTTTATTCTCTTTCATATGCAGTGTTCCCTTGGCTATACAGTAAATTTGCACAGTGAACGGTGCATTTGTGGTAATTTTTTCTCTCATCAGAGCATAATTATGCGATGTGGCATCAATGAGAAATTTTGGTAATTTCCTATAATAAGGGTAACACAATCGTACCAGTTTTACACTAATTACGCAAATTTGGCCCGGACTGAATCTGGATTTCACTGATGCTGAGGAGTGAATGGAATCTTCAATCTTGGCAATATGTGAAAAATATATTTAAATTGTTTATAAATGTGATACGGTGTAAGTCAAATCTTTTCACATTTAATTTCAATATGGTGTGCACCATTTCTCATAGGACATTGCATTATTGATACCAAGCTCTGCTGGTGGCAGCTGCACTGCCATCAAAGTGCCAAGAGAAAGGAATGTTAGATTGAAGGACTCCCAGTAAGAAACTACAAGGAACTAACTGTATCAGGCTTTCGCGTAATTCGTGGATTTCGTATACCATCTGAATAAACTTGCATCCATCACCTTCCTGAGCAGCGCCAAGAAACCAATCTGGTGTACGAGCGCTATATAAATTAGGTATAACATAACATAACATAACATAACATCAGCTTAAAAAAATAGTTTTCTATTTTCAATCTTTAAAACATGATGCTTTATATTTATTAAAACACATTTTAGAAATATTGGTTTTCATCTCATTTAAAAAAAAAAACCTAATGTAGTATCACAAAACATTTTTCACTGGCACTATTTCATGTCCTAACTGGTAAGTGAAAGTAGAGCCTGGTGCTAACACCTTTTACCATTGTATTATGAAAGCGGGTTCCTGGCGGTGCTGTGTGACAGGAATGTTATTTGCTGTGTGGCTTTTTGTTCTGGTGTTTATGTGTTTTGCTGTTATTGTGCTACTGTGATTTGTGCTGCATTATTGTAGTGAGAAATTGTGTTGTACTGTCTTTTTTATTTTGAATGTTTTATTAAGTTGTAGCATGTTATATTTCAATTGAGTTGTTACGAGGCTTTGTTTATATTTTATTGTATTCAGTTATTTTTTGTTAGATATATAAACAATTGCTGTTATACTTCCAGGTAACAGCTCCTGTACGTTCCTGTGACAAGCAATCACTTCCATTGTCTAAGGTGGCAAAATACTACTGCTCCAGCTAGTCAACTGTTTAAGACAAAAGTCTACCCAAACCTGTCGCAGAGGTCCGCGGTCATGTCACATGAGTGATCACTACAAGTGTTAATTTATGAAAGAGTTGCTCTGTTTTCTGATATCAGTGTTGCTTTTTCGCCCTCCCCACATGAGTGGTTATAAAAAAAGCGTTTGACTTGCTAGCCATATCACAGAGGGTGAACAGTGGAGCACCAATTTAAGACATAACGTCGGAGTTAGTGTGTTCAACCCTTCTTGTGTTGCTAGCAAAGGCTTAAAACTTCGAATAGGCCCTCGGAAGCTTTTGAGCTTTCTAACAATACGGTAATTGCCAAATGTTAATAATGTGTATACAATACCAAGTAAAAATAGGAGCAGCCAATCATTGGAAAATAATAAGAAGCACAAACAAATGATGCCAACAAAGACAGTGATGTCCATTCCATCTGTCAGTTCAGGGCATACATAGATATAACAGAAAAGGAAACGCTTCGGTTAGAGCTTGTCCTGTTTAGTCTATCTGTCCCTATGCCAAATGAGCTCAGCACAGAGTATATGAAGAGTTTGCTCTTTAATAACGCATTGGGACAAGCAAAATTAATGATGACTAAAATGGCTGATAATCAACGTTCGCCAAGAAGTAGCTTAGTTATGGGGTGGGCGTTTTAATTTGACATTCCAAAAACACAGCTACCTTGTTGTATTGCTATTAGTATTGGAATTACTCATATAGTAACAAGCCTTGTAACTTGTTCGTCAGTGTACGAACATGGCCGTTCTTATAATTGCAATTGCATACCGAGAGCTAAATATATCAGTTACTGTATTTTCCGGTAAATAAGTGAACATACCTATTTGCTCTTTGCAGAACAGGCAAAAGATAAGAAGCAGAACACCGAAGGCGAAAGCAATCAATGCTCCGATCAGGATTTCCAAGTGTCCAGTCATAATCGACGCAATTGCCTAAATCCCTTCAAGAAGGAAGATCAAAACACAGAGGACTGTCGGTGAAGCGAGTCTGTTCAGTGAGATTCAACCAGCTGAAGGCAGCTATCTATAGAAAGAGGTGTGGCCATGAGATGGACAGAGAGATGTTTGCAAACTTCCTGATGTCTCACACCTGGGCCATTTTTAACAAGTATTCATCATCGAGTCAGAACAAGCAAGCAGACACACGAAAAACAAAGAAAAAATGAAGAAGAGCTTCAAATAATTATCTGTTTTATAATAATGGTGTCAAGAAGGGTTGGTCTGCCATGGATGGAGTGGTTACTTGGCTGGGTTTGAAATGTCAGCTCACACTTCTGTGTGGGTTATCACTGAAGTAACTAAATACTAAAGCCAGTTCTGAAAGCCTTCTTATACCGTAAATTTAGTCCATTGTTGCACTGTATTACCGCTACCATATAATGAGCAGTAAAATACTACCCATTAAGTGTGGTTGAACAGAGACACGTGGTGTGATCCGTCCACATACAAAGCCCTCTCCTTGCTAGTGAAACGGATTTGCCTTATAAATGGAGTGATATAAATGACTGGGTTATTAGTTGAGGAGGGTAAGTACCCATCACAAGTAATAATCACAATCCTTGTAAGGGTGTACCCTTAAAGTCACTATATTAGCCTTAACTCAACACCCTGGTAACTAGTACAGAGCAGACAGGCCTAACTAACAAAGAGGCAATGTGTAAAGTATTTATGCAGTACTAAAACAGCAATAAAGTCAACATGCAAAACAATAAATATTCCAAAACAAATTAAGAAAAATAGTAAAACAATTGACACAAAAATGACAAAAATTCAATAAGGAAAATCAGACATATGAATTTTTAAATATTTAAGTAGAAATTGTTTCGGGAAGGATAAAGTGCCAATAATAGTCAATGGTTGTGGTAGAACAGGACCTTGTTAGGTCTCGCCTACGCAGCGCGCATGCGCTGCTTAGGCAAAAAGACCTTTTGCAATCGCTTTGGCTTTTCAGCCAAAAACGTGCACACGTTCCATTGCCTTCAATGGCAATGCGTACACGTTTGGCGATTCACTTGCGGGAGCGAGCGGCGACATTTGGTAGCAATTATCGCTCCTGGCGCCGCTCGCTCCCGCAAGGGAAACGCTTTCACTTTTGCCGACAGTTTTTTTTTTTTACTTGAGGCGCGCACGCTTGTTTTTTCATGTGTTGGGCATTTACACCCCTAGGCGGCCTCAAATTCAGGTTTTTGTAAACTTATGACATTTCTCTAGAGATAAACGGACTCTGTACATTCTATTTCAAGTGCTG
The DNA here is from genome assembly GCA_963921515.1 of Calotriton arnoldi. NCBI lineage: Eukaryota > Metazoa > Chordata > Amphibia > Caudata > Salamandridae > Calotriton > Calotriton arnoldi. Next base: position 1,884,057 of record CAWUFW010002202.1, read on the forward strand.
TTTTTTCTGCCCAGGAGTAGTTGCACTCTGTATGACGTATTCCTGGAGGTTGGATGCTTGTGTATATGTCTGTCAGTCTCTATACCTTCATTAGCACGCGCGCATTTTGTGTGTGAGACGATGGTGTAATACGTTGTCTCAACCAACGTGGATTGATTAGACATTGACTAGACATACACACACTCGTGCGCACGTTGTGTGAATTGTATATTTTACAAGTATGGCGTGCAGCCATTCCCATCACATCTTGGCTCTGCAGGCTTTGTCTGCCCCATGCCCCACGCCTCCTGCTACATGAGCTATTTTTAATTGTAAGTGATGAGAAACAAGCCTGCACGCCAAGGTCATTTTACGACCTGTCCTCTGTCTTGGCTGTAGGTCAATGTGCGACGATGTGATGTCATTCTTTCATGTATAATGTTCGTGCTTTGTGTACAAAATATAAAATAAAAGGGCAAATCTAATGTGAAAATATTTAGCAACCAGAGCAACGACTGAAAGCTCTTTCTCCCCCTCTCTCATACACTCACAAATATGTATACTTACACAAACTCTCTGGTTCTCTCTCTCACACAAACAAAAACGAACACACCACCGTGCATTCACAAGTCAGGTTTCGCTGTGGATTATGTAATTTTACAGACCGAGAGGTGAAAAGATAAGATAGTGTTTACACCGTGTTTACTTATCTTAAAGTTATTTTTGGTACTACTGTTAATAAAAATACACAAACACACGCACAGTACACTCACAGACATTAACGCACACTTCATGACACAGCAGTGCACAGACATGTGCAAGGGGGCATTCCTACGTGCACATATACAGACTTCCAAATGTAAGCATGTCTCTAGATATGTCTACACATGCAGATGTATGCACACATGAGAAATACAAAACCATTCAACACAGCCGTCTGTACATCTAGACTGAAAAACATGAAATCGTGGGTAGAATCGCGCATGGCTAATGCATGAAAAACGACGTGGAAGCGGGAAAACGCCATTTATTTCAAGTAGAGTCCGGAAAATTCAACTTTTTTTCAGTGCAGTTGCCAATAATGTTTGCTACTCGGATGAAGTCTTTAATTTTTTCCAGTCCCTATGTTGATATAAAGGTTCGCAAATTTAGAATACCTTACATTTCAGCAGAGCACAACGAAGTTATTTTTAATATGACATTTTAACTGTTGCATGGAAGTATCAAAGCTAAATAAAAAGATTTAGAATATATCCACACTCAAGGTTCAGGATCTTCTTGCACTCGAGGACTCGTGCGTTTGCAGGCAATAACATGGGGCAATAATAGGACAGGAATTGGATTATGATGAACACTGAAAATGGAGAGAACTCCAGTTTCACATTCAGAGTTTAAACAGTTCTGTAAATGGTCCTACGATCTCGAAGGCGAACAGAACAATTATAGTGAGGCCATTTACCCTGTCGAGGATGGTATGTTCTAGGTTGGGGACTCAGTGCTTTACAGGTGGGTGGGACAGTCAGAAGTTTCTTTCCTTACTTGTTTGTTTGCAAGCGATAGAAAGGCGAAGAAAGAAAGAGTCAGCACTCAGGAGGTAAAGCAAGTGAGAAACAGGACCAGGTAATACTCTACGGCCTAAGGACGTGATGATGCACACTCAATGTGTTTTACAAAATATTCGTTTTTTAACCAATTTCACTTTTAGTGGGCTACATTAGGTATCAGATCTTTCATGACCATATGTAGCCCTCATTCACCTTTTTCTGCTTCTGCCCTGGTATTCCTCTGCCTCTCTATCGCTCTGATTCTCTCCTTCTCACTCTGTCTTTGACTCTTTTCGTCTCCCTTGTTGCTGCTCTTAATGTACCCTCTTTTATCTTCTCATATCCTCTCTCAATCTAGAAAGCAACCTCCAGAGCTAGGGAGCTCCTCCTTTACATTAGGGCAGGGGTGGACACTGTCCCGACCGACAGCCACTTGGGACTCTACCTTTGAGGTGGTTGGAGACGCGGTCACGCCTGCCAGCAGGTGACCAGCTGGAACATGAGGTCTGGACCAGGTTTAAAAGGCGGAGGTGACATAGATGATGCTGCAATTTCCGGCACTGAGGTTGGGTGCTGGGGTATCGGCCCATCGGCATAATCTGTTCACCATCTTTGGTTTTTCACCCAGTCCATACCCAGGAGTCCTGCTTTATATGACTGCGTTTGGCACACGAACAGCTAGCTCAATTTGCAGTCCCGGCCTTTTTATCATTTGATTGGATAGGGAGGTTTTTGTGTAAATTTAATTTTGATCGTATGAGGGGGACTACGTTTGTAGAGGGGTTATAGTGGTCTATTTGCCTTTCTGCAATCTTGAACTTTGTAAAAGAATTCTTATAGAAGAGAAATAACTTGCATAACTTTCCCAGCTGAGGCCGAGGTTACTAGCCTCTCTCTCATGCCAGAGAGCACGGGATATATTACTGGACTCTCTAGTTGCAATCCTTACGGTCTACAGGGTACGGGGATAGGTCTAAGATTGGTGGTTGCCCCCTCCTAGATGGCTGTTTGAGGGTGGTGTGAGCCGTCCAGCAGGAAGGAGATTGTTCTGGGTTAGGACACCAAGGAATGATGGTTGCCTTCGACCACCATCTCAAACAGGTGTCCACACGGGTGCGAGGACGGAAGCGCAATTTTAGAAGCAGTTGTTTTTCCTCAGATTTGCCAGGCAGTTTCGTCCAGCTATATTTTGAAACTTTGGCGATTACAATTTTTAGTTAATGAATCAATAATTTCTGTACACTTGTTGAGTCGCCAGTGGGAGTCATAAATACTTTAGTACATAACGGCACTACACTTCAAATAAAAAAATTATTGTGGTCTGAAAACGAATGCGAGCTACTATCACTAGGCAGTACAAAATGTGTCACATTAGTGATTTCACTGTTCTTGGAAGACATTTCCTACTCAAAGAAAAGGCGCACAGTCCAGGAAAATGGATTTTGAACACATGAAATCTCACAAAATTCTACAAAATTAAAGTAAGGCAAAATAGACGAATTCCTCACAACCGTAATACAACTTTTATAAGGATATAAGGATTCAGTCACATGCACATATACAACCTTGCTGGCTTTCTCTGCTGCACCCCCTTGTCCCTTATCCACTCGATGGCCTCCTCCTATCACCACCCCTACAAACACCTCCCACCCGTTCCCAATGACAGCCTGAGACCAAACTTTGTTGTTTGGTTAGAGATATAGAAATCTGAAGCCCTATTTATTGAGTAAACATAAATACAAATTCACATCATCACCGTATAGCACTCTTATATTGCCACACAGTTTTTCCCCGCAATACATAGTCCGCTAGACATTGAGTCACCTACAACTTCTATACTTCCCTGTGCATCAAAAATCATTCTGTGAACTCACGGTTCACCCTTCAACTCCGCCCCAATACCTCAGACCTTCCTAACCCCTCTGGGGGTTCTACTCAGGGCGTGAGTAGCACAACTGTTATTATGGGAATCCTTGCTGTTTATATTCGTGCAGGAGGCCTGCTCACCCCAGAGCAACCCTACCTGGGCACCCCTTACACCCGCTGGAGAGCTAGTCTAGGCAACGTGGCCATGGTCCCCTGGCGCAGCCCCATCCCCAAAACATCCCCAAAAGTCACTGTCCCGAAGCGCCAACTGCGCATGTCTGAAATGTGGGGTGAGGGACCAAGAAAGCAACTGGTCCAACCCCTGCAAAATCCTTAACAATTGAGGAAAGCACCCCTTTGAGGTCTGCGAGACATTTGAGACCTCTGTAACTAACTTCGTCTGAGATGCCAAGGGGACCTTCATTTTACCCGCCAACAATTAACTCACCACGCCCGAATATGACAAAAAACATAACATAACAAATTAAAGTATATAACGAACATAGGATGTACCTGAAGCAGAAACGGAGAGTTAAAGACAACTGCAGCTCGCAACAGCTTTATACCTCTGACAGAAGGAACCTGACAGAACATAACATGTAAAACTTACACCAAACTGAGTCTACTAACTTCGGGGATGGGTGGATGAGTAAAGAAGAGATTCCTCGCCATGCAGTAGCTTCTAACTGCGGATGTCAGGGTGTGCGGAGGCAACGGTCGTTGCGGCAAGCAGGGCTGGAGCAAAGAGTCCGATGTTTGCCTAGCTGCGCCTTTTACCCGTGTGGCCCTCTGGCCGAGGGACCCCGTCACCCCCTCCCCCCACCACCCCTCTGCAAGCTCCATGAAGGATAAGATGGCAGGCCGGGCCCGAGGTAGGGGAATCACCTGCTGGTTGGTCTGCCATCTTGTGCCTCCGGGCCCTGCTGAGCCCTCCATAATGTTGGCTATCCCCATTTGGGGGGTGTCTTTGGGCATCCTCTCTCTTCATTGCTGTATCTCTCCTTCCATGTATATTTTCGGTCTCTTTCTGGCTTGCATTTTCTGTTTCTCCCGTTACTCTCCCACTCTTTTCTCCATTCGTCTTGTTTTTCTCTCTACAGGTAAACACCCACAATACTCTCCGTCTCTCTAGCCTCTCCCCACTCGTGCTCAAGTACTCTGTTCCCCTCTGTCTATCATCTGTGCACTCAAAAGCACGTTCTCTCTGCCACCCCGTATGTAATATCACAGCCATTTGACGGTAAAGTGGGCGGAGGTCGTGGTCCGTCTGTGTAGTATCGAAGTGGTGCAGTGCGGCCGGTGCTCCTATTGTAACTCGAGTGAGAATGGATGTTGTGCCGGCGGCGCACTGCAGCGTGTATTGGTAATGATCTATTGTTACAGAGGTAAAACATGCATGCAGTGCTCCAGTATATCACGACGAGTTCTCTCAATAGCAAAAAGCACTGTGCGCATTAACCAACTCAAATGTCTCGCTCATCACCCACCCCCTGTTCGAGACTCTGAAGCCCCCGGCCGACCGACCGACGGACGCATGTGTCTGAATATTGTACAAGTCAGCTCAGACAATTCTCTGCAAGAGCCCTCCATACTAGCGTTTCATGCACACTTCTGCTTCCCTCCGGTCGATGTGCCAAGTGCACACCTAGGAAGTGTTTTGCTGTAGGATATCAAAACGTGTTGTTGCCTTGCGCACAAACAACTTTGCACTGCACTTATGAATAAGTGAAATCTGACACACTTGCGAGGTACCAACTTTCTAACAGATAAACTAATGGAATTTTTAAATGCTTTACATCTCAGACTGACCCCCCCCAGATTCTCTTGGCATGTCCTACATCTTGTAAATAGCATATTCTACCGACTATACTTGTATATCCTCTTCGCTTGTCGACAACTTGGAATCTTGAGCGTCAGGGTAATCCACCACTGACAAGCGGCGTAGGGAAGGGCTCATATTCGTACTGGTCTTACTTTTTGTATAGATGTGCCTGGGACAACGACCGGAATTTCACTGCTTCCTTACTCCTCCGACAAGCACCGGACCTGACTCGAGGAGCCCACGTGCGAGAGAATCCGTTCAGAAATACACTCTTTTCGAGCAATTCTCAGAAGGTCCTAGGCAGAAAGAACACCTAATGAAACAGTGCGTCTGTCCTAATTTCAGACGCGCAAGTATGTGTTATGGTTTTGTTGCGTCTTAAGATTGACTTGTCCAAAACAGCAGACCAGCGGGCGCAGGCGCACAACATTGACTCTCCAACACAGACACAGATCAAAACACCCATTTACACTCACCAAATGGCGATTACACACACTAACGTATTTTGACGTACGCACTCGCGCGCTCGCACACACCCACACACACTTTGACTTCTATCACTTTAAGCACACTCCTTGGTTACAATAGGTGTGTTTGTATACAAAACTCTAAGGAGAGACGCAAACAGTTCACAGGCAAAACAAATACGTACATGCTCACCCACAAAATTCACACACTCACAATGTATGAGTTCACTTAGGTGTTCTGCCTTGTTAATCAGTGGATGCGTATATCTAAGGAGGGAAACACAAGCATAGACCGCACAAATAAACACCAAGCACACATTGTGCAAAAAAAAAAACACACACATCAGGTGCACAAACTCGCCCTTATAGTGCACTTAAAAGTGTAGGGGCACACGGATGCGCCTACTTATACAATCAAACAGGGTATGTGCACTCGCATCTACCCATCAACAATACTAAACAAGCATTGGCATAGCCAATAGGTCTCGCTTTTGGGACCTTATAAGTATTTAGTTATGCAGCACAATATCCTTGGTGCAACAACATCAAGTGTTGCATGGCTAAACACTTATAAGGTCCCAAAGGCGAGACCTATTGGCTATGCCAATGCTTGTTGCAGTTTGACGTTGATTTCAATGGTCAAAGGCTTTACATTCTGACTTAAGTCCTTTAAGTCCCAATCCACCACAGGAGCATACTATTTTGTTAGGAACTGTAACCTTCACCCACCCTTAGGTGACATGCTTCATCATCGGATCCTTCTTCATATAGAAACAAAGGTACCTGGTGTGGGCTACAACTCGCTATGTTGGAGAGGAGCTCTTGAGGATTTTTGTAATAATATGTGCCCTTGAGGAGTTGTTTCTCTGGATGAGGAATGCAGAGTGCTGGCAGTGCTTAATTTGAGCCGGGGCTTTCCGGTGCTCAGCACCGGCACTTAATTGGTGTCCAGTGCACAGCACCGGCACCTAATTGTCAACACCATACTTAAAACAGTCCACCACATGGTGGCGCTGTTCATCTAATTTAGAAATGAGCAGAACAACGGTAGTTTAGGGCTACAATGTACATTAAAATTGCTAATACCTGCCTCCCCAGCAATTCCTTTAGCTTTGGGGACCTGGAATGATCTGAACTGTCGCATTTACATGCAAGAGAGATGGTTACTAGTTGTTTTGGCAGCGATGACAAGGGCGATGGGTGGTGCAAGCTGCAGTGGCCTGCTGGTCAGAGCCCTGGCACTTAATATTTTACAAATTAAGCACTGAGTGCTGGATATGTGTGAGGCTGATTAAAACTACCTCTTGATAGGCTGAATAAAACTCTTATTCTGGTGTCTCCAATGGATAGACTAAAAGTTAAGAGGGGAGTGAGACTTCAATCCAATATGAGAGAGGTCAACATATTTCTGCTTGACTCATGACCTTGCAAAGAGGTTCTAGACATTCTTCAGGACCATAAACCTATATCATTCTGTTTTGTGGATGAAGTGTGATAAAGTTTGAATGGATCGATACAGACTGTGACCCATAATAGTTGTGAAAATAATCCACTGTTGTAGTCACTCGGAATAGTAGTACAGAAACACATAATTAAAAAAGACACAGAGTTGCCTTACACACTCATGCTCTAAGTGTGTTTACAGCATGTGTTGTTGGTCATACATAAGTGACATTGCACAGCCCACGTGTAACACTCAATTTAAAATCGTAATGCATCATCATCAAGTTGGTGCACTTGTTCTTACCCACAATGGTTGGGTGTCAGACTTCAACTGTAGCCTCCTGAAGGGCAAACCTATGTAACATGGCTACATATGGATAGAAAAAAGGCAATAAAGTTATCAATATGGTAAGTACATAAAAATGAATCCAGCATTGTTAAACCTTCAACAGGAGTAACTTATGTAAGCAACTTGAAGTTAAAGCTTCAAGAAAGGTAAACTTTAGTAAGCAATGCCAAATAATAGAAACAATGGTAAATAGACATAGTTAAAGAATTGTCTAAAACTAGGGCAGGGGAAGTGTGCTACAATTCTCATAATCAGTTGCACAAAGTCAGTGCCTGTGTTACTGAAGGTAAGATAAGATTAATGGTGTCAAGCTAGTAATCACCCACCATGGTCTGTTGTTGTCCCTTTCTTTGTAAGTCCGGCAAGGAAGCAACACGTACTTCAGCTGGCGGCCATTTGAAGTGGCAAGCAAGCATCTTCAGAGGCATCAGACATTCGAATTACTATTCTTGCGAGAGGACGCATTAGGCTTACTGGGAGTTGTAGTCCATGAAAGAATGATTTTCCGCACTGTGGGAGGTCATTTTGGTGACTTTGAGTTTCTCTTATAGTGCTGAGTTCCAGCCAAATCCTGCCACTCACCACATGGTGGAATGTTTTCTTGCACGGCTACAGAATGGTAAGTTTGTGAGCACGAGCGAGATTTGGTGTCCCCCACTGCGATTTCAGATTGCCTAGAGGACATCAGGTGAGATTATTCTAATGCGTGCGGTCGTGACCGTTTGTGATCAGAAGGCTGCCACTTGATTAGAAAATTTACTCTAGCAGCAACAAAATCAAGTCAGGTAACTGTGCCTTATGGAGCACCGTGTTGTGACATTTGTGCTGATTTTTCAGTGCAGAACGCACTACGGATGCTAAATCACAGCGCATGCCAATTTCTGCCCGTAGGTGGAATCCCGTGCTGATTTTTCAGTGCAGAACGCACTACGGATGCTAAATCACAGCGCATGCCAATTTCTGCCCGTAGGTGGAATCCCGTAGAGTTTTTTTGTAACTATGCAAAATTCGGCTGAGTCAAATTCCGGGAGTTACAACCACCCCTAGTATTAAGTAATGTCGAAAATACTTGCAAAAGACTGCAAAGGGCTTCGCTGGGAATTGTGGTCCGGTGAAGGAGCACAGATGTTGGAATGTTAAGATTAGGAATAACAAAGGACAGTCTACTTGCAAGAGGATACACTGAGCTTGCTGAGATTTGTAATCCCTAAGCGATTAATAGTATTCTGTTAATATTGAGAAAGTCGATGTCAATATGAACGATACATTCATGTAACAAAATTGCATCTTTGTTGACGAATTCGCCTGACTCAGAAATATATGCTTAGGCAGGCCCTGAGACCCAGGCCAAAGGTTACTGATTGACAGATCACAGGTGGGGTATCAGGTAGCCAGCATACAAATGTGTGAACCGGAAATCCCAGATCGATCCAGCAGATAGGTGCAGCAACACCACAATGGTACAGAGAGATTGGCCCCAATAAAGAGCACATGGCCGGAGGGGTGCGCACGTTCCCAAAACACCATAAAGTCAGATGCCACATGAAGTTAGGAAAACTTAACCAATCAAGACACAGTGCACACAGTACATGCAGTGATCATGTGCTCCCCATGCCACCCAAGGTAGAGGCTCACCTGGATTTCATCCAATTCCTTAATTTATGTTTCCAAAGACAGAGGTACGCATTCCTTACCAAAAAAGGATCGGCGGAAACATTTTATTACTTTCAATGAAATGTATAAAAGTCTGTGCTAGATCGATTGTAGATTGAGACAGTCCTGCCTGTGACTGTGCTCTCCGGCCGCATTGTTCAATTAAACAAACTGTTCCTGTTTTGCCAAACGCCTCTCGTCTCTTGTTTTTTTAAGGTATTTCATGTTCAAGCACCATTTTGTGAGCCACCATCGGAGCTGATTGGTACCTTGAACCTGACTGCAGCCAAAGGAAGGGGACCCCGCCCAGACGGATTTGCATTTGCTCAACATGGAAGCTGAGCAGACCCCACAATTGGTTGGAAGTCCTACTAAATCCACGGGGCAGAGGTCCGTCTTGAAGCAGCCGTCACAGAGGGTAAGAGACTACATCAGAACCTTAGTAAAGCAAGTGGTGTATGGCAAACTAGAGAGAAGCATAAAAAGATAGCCTGAGCTCCCTGCCACTGACAGAATCTGGCATATTACCTTTTGTATATGTCCTGGGGGAGTGGCTTGCGAGTGCAAGATGGCCGGTGGATTCTAACAGTGATGCCATCGGATAACCCGGAGCACATCTGCTGGGGCTCCAAGGCACCTGGAATGTGTTACTGACCCATGTGGGGCTGCTGGATTGGTGCTGCGGCTCCGCGCTGGGCAGGCGGTGAGACTGGAGTATGGGTGCGGCCCACGCCATACACTAAACACTGCTCGGGCCGGAAGAGGCCAGAAGATTGCAACGGCGTACCAAGGTGGAGCGCCGCACCACCATCTGTATGAATTGCTGCAGGAGAGGCTGGAATGCTCGTCCCGGTGCTCGCTTGCCTGAGGAGCTTGAGTGAAGGACCTGAGCTGTGGGGGAGAACATCGGCTGCGGAGGCAGGCTCCGCCGAAGTGCTGAGGACTGAAGGCCCGCGCCTGGGAGCTGGAGTCTTGGTTCTGTGGCCCACTGGGGTGCAACTGCAGATGTGGCACAGAAGCAGTGAAGCAAAGGCTAGAGCCAGGAGGGGGCCCAAAGACGGCACGGCTGGCCCACGGGCCAGAATACCTGGGCCCACTACGCTGGAGCATCGGGACTGGAGCTGGGCCTGGGGTTAAACGGCCTGCTCCGGGCCTACTGCAGTTTGAGGCACACTGAGGGCAATGGGTGACTAATAAATCCTGCCATAAATTGAAAACCCCAACAGCACAATAGCTGGCAGGCAGTTTGGGCCGCATCCATTTATGGGACTGTGCTCTCCCTCTTCACCATGAACGTAGTGTTGAAAGCCTCCCTGCTCAATCTGGCCCCCATTGGAATGCTTCTACACATGTGAGTGACTCGATATAAGGGGAAGGGGCCTCATTTGCGAACCGTTTTAACTTATATTTTACCAATGGACATCCGAGTGGCTCACCTCCACTGCAACAATCCATGGGACTGAGTCTAGGAGGGAACTCAGCAGAGACAACGTGGTGTGTCATGGGGCATTACCTGTGGACCAGATCTGCAACCTGTTCAATTCTGGTCTGCTCATAATACATTGGGGCGTCATTGCCACGTGTGCACCAGGCCTCTGGGTGATATAAGTGTGAAACAGGAGGCAATGGCTCTGTGAAGCTGTGCCACCTACTCTCTACCAAAGGGCGGGGGTCTCTCAGCTGTAAGTCACTACTGCATTGTGAAGGTGCCTCAACAGTATTGCGCACAGCCCTGTTTACCAAAGCAGACATAGTGCCCCATCCGAAACCGATATGGGGCAATTCAGAGGAGTAGGTTCCAGAACCTCTTCATGGTCTTCCTCTGTGATGGAGACAAATCCACAGGATTCCCACACGCACCAGAACCCAGTGTCGGAGGACAGGTTTGATGTGATGCTCCAAGCTATTGAACACTCCAGAGTTTCTCTGGAACCACAAATTGACAGTGTGACAGCAGACCTCACACTCCTACAAGGAGTCACAGGAAACTCTCTGACCGTGCCACTAACATGGAGCATACCCTAGCTGAAGTACAGCCAACCACGGACAGAATAGGGAAGCAGATGAGGGAATATGAATTGCGATTTCGCTATCTGGAAAATAGGGTGGAAGACGCGGAAGTACGCTTAAAACGCAACAGCGTCCACATAATAGGCCTTCCGGAGGTAGTGGAGCACCAAGATGCAGTGGAATACACAGAAAAATGGCTAAGGGAACTGCTACCTACAACCTCACTGTCTCCCTACCTCACAATCGAACGAGCACACTGTGTACCTCTTTGGAGGCCTGCTCCAGGTTGGAATCCTCGTCCATTTCTACCAAAAGTGCTTCACTATCGTGACAGAGATTCTGTTCTGAGGTATACTCGGAAGATGCAGGAAGTCCACATAGGAAACACTAAAGTGGTGTTCTTTCCGGATTACACCATAGGTGTGCAGCGTCAGCGAAGCTCTTTCTTAGCAGTAAAACAACAACTCAGACAGCTTGACATCCAATACTCTCTGATGATTCCTGCTCAGCTATGTATAGTGATGGATGTTAAAACTCAATTCTTCGAAACGCCACAAGATATGTGGGATTGTCTGGAATCGTTGGGAAAATTCATGGGCCCAAGACCAGCTGACAAGAGAGGCATGCAAGGAGATGAAAACTACAGAAAGGTGTAAACCACGAATTAGAACCTGTGCACCCAAACTGACTGCTGTACCGAATCTGGAACAAATAATCAAAGAGCACCAATGAGCAGTCGGGGAGGTGGAACAGAGTTCAGATCTGAGCAAAGACGGAGACAGAGAAATTATGTTTGCTCGGTCAACTGACAATGAGGGCTCTTCGGCAATATGCCCCTCTGACACTAACTCTATAACGTTGCCACATGTTACCCTGCAGACGTCGGAAGGGATTATCTGATGTATATGCCATATCCTTTAATGAGCCATTCATTCGTTGATGTGGCTTTGTATGCATCTTGATGAATAACTGGACGTTGCAGGATGGGGGGGTTGGAGGGTGGGTAGTATTGGTGCTTGAAGGGATGGAGAAGGAGGAGAAACCACTGGGTGCACCCAGCTATAGAGATGGCATGACACATACATCAGGGCATGTCCCACCTTTCACATACACTGCACCCTGCCCACAGGGGTACCTTGGGCCTACCTTAGGGGTGATTCACATATAAGAAAAGGGAAGGTTAGGGCCTGGCAAGTGGGTGCACTTGCCAGGTCGACATGGCAGTACCAAACTGCGCACAGACACTGCAGTGGCAGGTCTGAGTTACATTTACAGGCTGCTCATGTGGGTGGCACAATCAGTGCGGCAGGCCAACTAGCAGCATTTGATTTACATGCCCTGGGCACTCTGTCAAGGTGCTTCACTTAATGCATGGGAGCAGAATGATGATATTTCCCAATGCCCCTCATCAATTCCTCCAGCCAAACAATTATGTATCACCTGGCTGAAGAACCCAAAGAGGGGAAAGGGGATGGGACAGAGAAGAGACAGTCACACCTTTCTTCTGATTCTTCTTCTTCTATGTATTTTTATCTTCTGCTTTTTCTTTTCTTTCAGGGGGCAATGCACGAAGTACTGCAATGTAAGAGCATTCAATTCCTTATTTTACCCAAAACACTTTTATGAGGAATTATGCAAAAAACAATAATCTTAATTCTACTACATTACCTACCCCACCTTGGTATGACCAATGTCTCTCTTCTTAGTTAATCTTCTACGTAATGTTTTTAGTAGAAGATCTGATACTGCTACAACACTCTCGTTCTTCTTATAAGTGAATGCTTCTGTTCTGAATCTTTTATTTTTTACCTGAAAAATTACTAATGTTCTTATGCTTTTTTCTCTATTTTTTAGGATAACTTTCACCTTTAGATATCGAGTGAGGAAAAACCCTAACTGGAATCTGATGTGTGGTATGTAACCTCAAAGTGTAAGTATATATATTTTTGCTTGTCAAGAATTAACAATAACTCCTAGCTTAACTAAACCGAACACTTCTATGTGTCAGAGTTGGTCTAAAACCATTTCTTCGATTCCTAAATTAAAACTGCTGATAATTGCCTTAACACGAACAATAAACAGAACTCTCTGTACCTGTGCTGACTCTACTTTCTCTTCAGAAAACATGCGCAAATACTCAGACACTGGTCTCACTAAAATATCAAGTGCGCCCCCTCAAGTCGACAAACAAATCCAACAAACAATATTTTTGTTTTACGGTACTTGCCCAGGATTTTAGAGAAACGCGACGAGATTCTAACCACTGACGAAACCAACACCGAAAACCACCCTGTCTGTCTTTTCTTTTGCGCCGAAAATTCTTACGTGTCCTTCTCCTCAAAATCTTCAGGTGAAGTGTGCCTATTTGTGTGTGAACTCTCCCTACATTCTAAACTGCCTTCTTATTTTTGTAACACTAGAACGCTGCACTGAGGTGGCTCACTTGGCGGCCATCTTGGAATTTCTCCTGAATCTATACCAACTCCTAGAAGCACCTTTTCTCACTTTCCTGAATGACTTTATAGAATTCACTTTCTCAGATCTTCTGTTTATTTCAGATGGCTGCAAGGTTCTGACACACACACAGTGCACTGTACTAGGGACTTACCAGTAAATCAAATAAGCCAATCATCGAATCGCCAATACATAAACACAATTTACATGGAGCACTTGCACTTTGGCACTGAACAGCCGTGGCAAAATGCCCAAAGCATCTAGACCAGCAAAAACGAAGTCTAACACACAGTAAAAACACAGGAGGCAAAGGCAAAAATGCAGGGGAAACCCACGCAATGATGCCAGGTCTAACACCTGGGCATTAGTTTTTCTAGTAGCTGATTAGATGGTTGCTGATGGTACTCTATTTGTCCTATTACTGGGTGGATAAACTGCACCTGATTGTGCTGCTAAGCCACATCCCCTCAATCACATGCCTGTTAAGGGGTTATTTGTGTTCATATATAATACAGCTATAGGTTTGGGCAGTTCCTCATGACTGTAAGGTCCGCTCTTTTGGTATTGCATGTTGCCATGTTGACATTCCGTTTTAAGACAATTTTGCTCAGGTGCTACTGCACTCGACTGCCACTGTTCTCAGATGATATCCTCAAATATGATCACATGAAAGAATATTCTTCCTCCCAATTTATATACACTACCACACTTAAGACATGACATCCCAATGCATAATAACATGGAATGTACGAGGGCTACACATACTATCTCGTAGGAACGCAGTCTATGACTATCTGAAATGACATAAAGTACAGATACCTCTTCTGCAGAAGACCAACGTAACACACCTGGAGACAAATAAGCTGCAGTGTAAGTGGAGGGGGCAAATTTTTGCCCCGGATACTCAGCATTTGCTTCTGGTATGCTGGTCTTGGTTCGTCCTGGTACCCTCCTTCTAATAGAGGAGGTGGAGACAGATGTGGAGGGGAGATATGTTTTCCTAAAGGGTAGGCTGATGGGAGATATTTACTAATTGGTAACGTCTATGCACTTAACACAGAACAAGGGCCTTTCTGGAGTAAACTGTCTACAGTTCTCTCCAAATGGTGTCATCTGCCGTGGGTGATAGGGGGAACTTCAATAACGTGTAGGACGCAACCCTGGATTGCTCATTCCCACCACTGAGAGGCACAGCGGCGTCCACAGGGGCCTCGTTATTGAAGAGCTGGACCTGCGGATGGGGACTGTTAGATATCTGGAGACAACACAACCCTGCCACACAAGTATACTCCTTTTCTTCCGCACCATACTCTCTACATGTCCGCACCGATAGGATATTGTGCACATATAACCTACTGCCGTATGTGCTACAGACAGAATATCTAGGTTGCACACACTCGGATCATAATCCGCAGTATATATCCCTGGCATGGGATATGCGGCCCTCTCCGGTCCCAATGTGACGTTTACCGCCTACCATGCTGGAAGACCTGTCCTTCCGCGAATCTCTTCGCTCTACTGCAAAGCAATATTTTGAGCAGAATGAAGGCACAGCGTCTTACATTTCATTTGAATGGGATGTGTTTAAGGTGACACTGAGAGGCAATTGCTTGGGGCTGGGATGCGGAATGCGATGACAGGTAGAGTATGAGCTCCTAGAACTGGAGCGTGAATTATTAGCATTGGAATCACACATATCCTCGGACACCACCCACTCCTCGGAACTGTTAAAAGCGAGAGCAGCATATACAGCCCTAATACAAAGGCTGAGGTGCCTTAATTATGCGGCACATTCAGCCAGGACACATGCGCAAGCAGACCAATCTGGCACCCTGCTTGCCTGGTTAATCAGATAGGAACAGCTCAGCAATCCCATCACAGCACTACACTCCCCCACTGGGGTGATGAAACATACTCACAATGAGAGACATGAAGAGCTAGTCCTCCACTTTACATCACTCTACCAATCATCTGCGGAGGCCTCTGACTCGAAATGAATAGTTTTCTGGATGGTCTCTCGTTCCCTACACTTACACCCGACCAACGCATTCACCCTAAAGTGCCTATAAAACTGGAGGAAATAGAGGGAGCGATTTGATCCCTAGCCTCAAGAAAGTTGCCGGGCCCCAGATGGCTTCTCCTCTGAGATATACAAGGCTTATTCGGATCTATTAGCATCAGCACTTATTCGGATCTATTAGCACCAGCACTACTGAAGGTCAATGACGAAGCAATATATCTATCATGCTCACTGAGCACTTTGTGTGAAGCCCTGTTGGTCACCCCATGCAGCTTGGCTCATACTGTCCACTAGCACTAATAAATGTGGACTACTAGGTATAGGCTAGTATTCTTGCAGGGAGGCTGGCGCCATCAGTACCCCACCTGAGCCAAGGGGATCAGAATGGGTTTGTCCAGGATCGATCCAATACCCTCAACTTGCGCTGGCTATTTCGAGTCATGCAATATGCTGCCCAGGTTATGCCCCGCTCCGGATGTATGGTACTTGGCCTAGAGAAGGCTTTTTGATATGGTGGAGTGGCCATTTATATTTAGTGTCTTGCCTCGCTATGGGCTCGGACCATATTTAATGACGTTGATAAAGTTGCCGTATAATAATCCGGTTGTGAGAGTTAGGACTGGGAGCTTGGTGTCACAACCTATATCGGTTAAGAGAGGCACTGGGCAGAGATGCCCCTTTTCCCCTCTTCTCCTCTCCCTGGCCATTGAGCCACTGGCCTTGGTCATGCGAGCATCGACAACCCAGTGAGTGTTTGTGTAGGAGATGAGGTACATGCAATCTCTTTATACGCAGATGACTTGTTATTATATATAAAAGATGTAGGAGAAGTCCCGGATATTATACCCAATACTCTGGGTCTGTTTGCTCGGCTCTCAGGGCTGCAGGCCAATCAGGGAAAATCATGTTTATTCCCTTTCGATCCCAACAAACCTGATCTGTCGCTTACCATAGAAGAAATCACCTGGCAGCTGACCATGTTCCGTTACTTGGGTATTAGGGTGTACCATGATGATCATGACCTCTTTGACAGCAACCTTACGCGGGCCCTCACATCGCTATCATCGCAGATGTTCTTTTGGAAGATGCTTACTCTTTCCGTAGTGGGCAGGGTGTCACTTATCAAGATGGTGGTGCTTTCCCGTCTCCTCTATTACTTCACTAAACTACCGCTCTCTCTACCGCCATCTTTCTTCCAACCCATAGGGCGAATTCAATGCGATTTAATATGGAACAAATCGCGATGTAGAGTGGCGCTCACAAAGCTATATTTACCATCAGATGGGGGGGGTTCACAGTACCCAACTTAGACCACTATTATCTAGCATCTCAGTTACAATGGATGACCTGATGGATGGCGGACTGACACCTGTCAGACACAGCGGGTACGGGTGCCCGCACAAAGTTAGAACTATTCTCTCTTTGTTTCACCCTTGTGGCGGGAAGGCTGCCCCTCTCCCCCTGCTGTTGCAGGTGGCCTACCATTGCTTTCAAAGGTCATTGTTCCTTACCAGGAATGTTAGACCATACGCCCCAGCAATTCCATTACTTGGGACACCCAGAGGTGACGTGATAACTACTCTGACTGATCTCACTGCTTGGCACACAGCGGGGTTACACTCACTGAGAGATCTCTATTTAGATGGAGCACTCATGTCGTACAATGATCTCACAAAAGAAGAAGGATTGCCTCCAGGACACTTTCTCATGCATGCTTCACGGATCAGTCTGCTACATCTCAGATGGGAAGACATAACACAAGAATTAAAGATAAACCTCATACTTCAATACATTCATGTTATGGGAGAAAGTAAACACGTAACTGCTGGTTTGCAGATGCATTCCGTCTACACACTGCACAGGACCTGAACCCGCTATGCACAAAATGGGAATCTGACCTCGGTCACCCATGCACGGATACAGAATGGAGTACAATCTTGGCAAGTTCCACATATGTCCCACGTAATGTCCAGTTCATATTAATCCAGTACTCCATTGTACATAGAGCATATCTCACCCGAAGAAACTCAATCGCTAATTTCATGGGTAGGGCATGATATGCCCTCGATGTTCTTGCCTAGAAGTGGGTCTACTATATATGCTATGGTCATGCCCTAAATTACAAAAGTGCTGGGAGGGGGTGAAACAATACCTATCTAACTGCACAGATAGACAACTATCCAACACATGGACAGCATGCATATTAGGGCTGTTCAAGAGAGATAAAAAACATAGAGCCACGAGTAGCTTTCTAGATCTGGGGCTAATGATGGCTAAACGGTTAATAACGAGGTGCTGGAAATCCAATGATGTACCACCCTTGCAGGCCTGGTCTTGCTCCATCCTCAACTGGGCCAAAGTTGAGGGCATGTCCCTTCGAAGGGAGGATACCTTGGTCCACAAAAATTTCCCATCTCGGATGGCTGAAACGCGATCCTCGTGGCTCTCCAAATGGCTACACACCCCGAACCAGCAGTAGACGATCCATAGAATAAGATACTGACACTCAGCTGGAGGATGAGGCTGTGCTCTCTCATTAAGGGACAAATATAGTGATATAATACAGGAAGATTTCTTGAATTGGAGAATGTAGTATTAGGAACTATTGGTGGGATAGTTGATCAGATATATTCATCATTTGTCTTGGGAAGGACGTTTTGATTAGAAGTTGCCTGAGATTAGTTGGTTTAAAGGTTTAAGAACTTTTCGATCTAATGAAACTTAAATGCTATCAGCAATATGCACATACTGATACAGTATGTTCACCTGTTGTACAACGGGGGTGGGACATCATCTATTCTTTGATCTGTGTGAGTGTATGCTGGAAAGCTTCTATAAATCATCCCAGTGTACACTCGTTTCTTATGCATATGCTGTAACTATGCATGTTTTTTAACGCAATAATCAATAAACAGATGAAACAAAAAAAATTACCTTTTGTATATGTCCTAGCTGAGTAGTCCCAAGGCGGCCTCGGAGGCGATCCCGTGGAAGTCATCTTTTTCCGAGAGTCAGCATAATAGGAAAGGTGAATATTTATTTTATTTATTGTCAGGGTCAACACCTAAATGTTATTTTTTAGTCTAAAAAGGTTTCTCAGTGCCACCGTTTTCCCAACACATTTGGTATCTCAAAGAAGTGATGGGTGTTGGTCACTTGGACTGCTAGGCATAGCACAGATAGTATGCTTTTTCCACTGACAGCAACACAGTCATTATGCTTGGACCACTGGTCGTGACACACATGGTATACTTAGCCCCTGGGTGTGATAAAGGGTGCAATTGGGACATTTAGGGAAAAGATTTGAAACTGGTAGATTTGGTGTAACTTGTGTTTGGCCAAGAGGGGCCTGTGGTTTTTGAGTTATTCCTTTGTTCTCTGAATTATTGTTATTGTCTTTGTCCTGGAGCCGATATTGACAGACTATCAGGCTCACTGTCCAGTGTACCACACAGAAACTTCTCTTGGTCACAGGATAGCATGCGCTAGGAGCAGACTAAGGATTTTTTTTGACAAACTAATTTTTTCTCTGTCAGTTTTTTAGGTGTTGATCGATTGGACCACTGGGCGAGATACAGATGGTACGCTTAGCCCCTGGGTGTGATACATGTTGTGGTGCTGTTAAATTACTGCAAATTGTGTTTTGTCCTAAGTATTTTGCTTTTGTTGATGACTCAGTGCTCATATGAAGATGCTTCTAATTTTCACCAACCGTAATTAATGCCAGGAGTCAATATCATTCCGATACTATTTTTATTGATGCTGTTTTATTCACAAATTACACTTTTTATGTTTCAACCTTTCATATACATTGAGATGCATCAGAGAGTCCCTAAAACAAAGAAGCTAAGGTATTTTGTTCTCTAAAAGTACCAAACTTATCATGGAGACACCAATAAAATCTATGCAAATCCGGTTCCCCACACAGGCTAAAAACGTGATAAGGTTTGCCAAAAATGGCATGCACACACAATGGCTAAAGGAGGAAACATTCAACACTGACATACTTGAACACATACAAACACACAGGTCAAAGAAAAGATGAGAGAGGCATTATTAGAACTATGGGCCTTCTTTAAGGAGGCCCAGATCAATAATCCTGCACTACATATAGCAAACAAGGCGACAGCACCTCCCCCACCATATGCAGGTATGGAGGTTCTCTCGCCTGCTCTCACAGCATTATTGTATCCTAATCCGCCAGTTGAAAAAGTCGGCAGGCCCCCCAAACAATAAGCCGTTAGGCCCAGGCATGAGAGACTAACAGGCCAGCAGGCCCAAGCAGTCACAGAGCAACCCTACTCCGATGCAAGGGCTCCCAGATGTTCGACCACCCATCCATCACACCCGACACATAGAACCCCAGCAGCGCAGAGAATACAAACACTTACTGATTGAGGCGACCACACACGAGTGACAGGGAGGTTTGTAGTGGTTCTATACAGTGATACCACAAGCAGGAGTAAGGAAGGGGGCCCCAGTCCTTCGGGTACCGATGATGAGGGTAGGCACCACTTTACCTGAGCGGATGACATTTATAGGTAGGCCTGGGTGGTGAACCCCGCTCTGTTCGCGGAGTTTGCAGAGTTTTCTGCAATCTGTGCTCCACGAAGCTCGCAGAGTGCAGGAAACATGGCTCTGCATAGTGCAGCTGAGTTATTTCCCCGCTTGTGCTCGCCAATGGTAAGTTGGTGAGCGCGAGCTGCCACTTGGGTAGAAATTCTACTTGAGCGGCTGAAAGATCAGCATGAACGGCAGTTTGCACTGCACTCCGCCACTTGCAGAAGTCCGTGGAGTTTTTTTGTCACTTCGCGAAGTTCTGCGTAGCAAAACTCCATGAACTCCACCCAGGCCTGGTTATAGGCTGACCCCGAGGGAGATAGTAGAGAAAAAGGAAGGGGAGATCTTTGAAAGCCTATTTTGCGACTTGTTGGCAGACTGGACTGAGGAGAGGAACCAATTAGAGCTGTCCTGGCCTAGAGGACAGTCATTTGAGCCAGAAAATATGGCTATAGCAGGGTATTGCATTAGATATGCAACCCTACATGCATCAATGCCTCGCTAGTTGGGAGAAAAGGCAAGCCAAAGAAAGAAGGAAAGAGAGAGAGTACAGAAAGAAGTTGGACCAGAACCAGGGTATCGCCCCGAAATGCTTGAGCCGGGAACGGGTGGCCCTGGGTAGAACAACTGTAGCCACAATGGCACAGAAGGCTGTGGCACCAGTGGAGACACCGCTGCAGAGGTTCAGAAGAGATAAAGCATGTGGTAGCAGGTTCCAAGGAAGTAGTACTGAGAACTCCAAAAGTCTGGACCTGGTCACTATTCCATCTCTCCCAGAAGTAAGTAAGCCACAGGGTCAGCAAGAATCAGTCTTGTGTCCAGTGGATGACACACATGCCCCCACCCTCATGTGTTCTGTGCTGTCAGTGGCTCGCCAGTGTGAGGAGTAACCTACCATAATGGTGCTAATGAATAATACACCCTGAAGCTTTCTGATTGATATAGGGGCAACCAAGTCATGTATAAAAGAAGGGATCTTTCCCCTATCCAAAGCCTCTATGGACACTCAGGGTTTCTCGGGTACAGTTATGAGGGTCCCCTTCACAAATCACCAGAGTTTGATGTGGGAGGCAGACGTATAAAGGGACAATTGTTATATCACCCCTCCTCCCTGACTAATCTCCTAGGTAGAGGCTTACGGCCAAACTTAACATGACCATTCATTTCTCAGAAGATGGGACAATGATCTGCTTAACCCCTGGTGTTTCTCCATTAAGACTCATTTCCTTAAACCACTCTCATCGCACAGAGGGACCGATGAGGGCATTGACCACTGACCTGACAGCCTTCACTAATGCGGTACTCACAGTTATTGCTAACACAACTGTTAGACCAAATGTTACAGTTGTCCAACAAATTTGTGTTCCACCGGGAGGGACATCATGACTTGGAACCACAAAAAGAAGTGCTGTTCTGCTTGGAGGCCATCAAATTGTGGCCTGATTGTGGAGTCTTGCTGGCCACCGACCAAGTGAATGTGTTGTGGGCATTTATCATCTTCATTACACCCGGACTCTGTGTATGAGATATAACAGATGATCAGTTGTTCGGTGAATGCCATGGGCCATTGAGGTTGTGTTTGTCTAGCCAATCAAGGTCATGGTAGAGCTGTAAAATGGGTCCATGCTACCCATGGCAGTACTGACTATATGGCAGGAACAAGATCTGTCGGCAGTGCCACCACAACTATGGGCAGAGGGGCCATATGACATGCGCCTCATCAATGCCGCTGAACCCATATGGATAACACTGTGGGAAGGGGCCATCCTACCCCGGGTACACCAGTACCAGATCTCCAAGGATGCTGATGAGAATATAGCACCCACAATCCAGGCACTAATCAATCAGGGGGTTCTTCACATGGGAGTATCACCCTGCAACATGCTGATCTTCCCAGTCAAAAAGAGTAAAGGGAGGACCTGATACCTGGTACAGGACCTACGCCCCCTCAATGAAATTGTGGTCCCAGAATACCCAGTAGTACTAGACCCCTCCATCATCCTGACTAATATACCCAGAGACACCTGCCACGCCTTCATGATAGACATCAAGAACTTGTTCTTTAGCATCCTGACCACGTTCCTGACCACGTTCATGTTTCAAGGGGTGCAGCTGCTATACCTGAGGCTACCACAAGGGTATTGTGAGTCCCCCAGTATCTTCAAACGAATACTGAGGAAGGATCTCGCTATCTTTCAGTCAAGCAGCACCCTGATACAGTACACGGACAACATTTTGATATGCAGCTTCTCTACAAACCTATTTCGCCAGGACAAGAAAGCCCTTCTCACTGCACTTGCTAAGAGGGGTTACAAAGTAGAGAAGGGAAAGATACAGTATGTGCAGAAGGAAGTGAAATATCTGGGCCAACTAAATTCAGTGGCTGGTCGACGGGCCACACCGGAGTGCACAGACTCCATCAGGGCTATGCTGCCACCGCAGATGGAAAGGGGTATGCAAAATTTTTTAGGACTGCGTAATTACATGCGGCAATGGGTCTTTGACTATAGCACGCTCGTCGTCCCCCTGCTCGAGGCCATGAAAAAGGCGAAAGGCGGCAACAAGAAACTGACATGGACAGCCAGGACGCACAATACCTTCTATACACTCAAAACAGAGATAACACGCTCGCCTGTGTTAGGTACACCCGATTATAAGAAGGATCTCATCTCATTCAGCCACAGCGATGGGCGAGTCATGTCAGCAGTCTTGATGCAGAAGTATCCTTCGGGGCACACAACCCTTGCGTACTACAGCGGGCACTTAGACTTGGTCATGCAGGGTCACTTTCCATGTGAACAAGCCCTGGAGGTGGCAGCTTTTGCCGTTGACAAAAGCACCCCCATTGTAATGGGGAGGCCGCTGACACTGTATGCCGGACATTCAGAGTTTGCAGTAATAAAAAAGAGCAACAGCATGTTGACTACGTAACAGGTCTCATGCTACGAGCTGATGCTCTCCAGACCATCATTAAAAATAGTGCAGTGTCATCTAGTTTTCCTGGCCACCTTCCGAGCCCACCAAGTTCAGGAGGGGGAGGAGATCCATGATTGTGTGACATACACCCCTGATGAGCTCAGCCAGTCAGATGAAGATCCCATCCTAGACAGTAAGGCACTGATTATCTACGGGTCCTCTACTGGTCCTCGGTAATATGCCAGGAGACAAGGTTGAGATACACAGGGGTGGCAGTAGCGCTGCAAGTCACCGTGCAGCTAAACCTCTGTCGAGTGGTTTGTAGATTTGTGATTTACATTATTAAGTTAGCTTAGGCCTGGCTGCCATGATGCCTCCTTGCGCACGCTACTCTGTGCCCCCCAGCCTCTGCTATTTTGGGACTATCTGACTTTCACATTCTTTCTTGTTGCTTATGGGTTGCGTCTGCACATTGTGTACAAGGTCGGAAAACAATGTGCCTTGTTCTTGCTGATCTGGTCAGCCCCTCGTAATTAGACATAACACTGAATGCCACTGCACTGAAGGAATTCGGGTGCCTTTAATATTGTGATTTTCACTGTTGGGGACACTTGGAGAAAAACCTTTCCAGAGAGAAGAGCTGTGCTTGTCTGATGATGTAACCCATTGCATCTAGATATTGAGGTATGGGGGTCTGCCAGCCAAAGCCCAGAGGTCTTCTATTTTTCTAATAAACTAGATACTAGCACGGGGAGGGCGGTGTACTCATTTAGCTATATATATTGACAGCTTTATGAAATGCTTTCCCCGTTTATATTCTATGGAATTGTAACTATGCTTATTGTTTTATTCTTATGCATTATGCTGTTAGTACTGACACGTGTACTGTACCTTAGAGCACGTTAGTTAAAATAAACATTTTAAACTATACAGTGTCTCTTATTACGCACGTTGTGGACAAGTATGAGTGAGTAATGAAAGGGTGTCCTTGCTTCTGCGAGTCCTGAGAGAGAGATACCATGTTCTGGGTTGTCTAATAATTAGCAGCATTGTTGCTAAGGAGACGCTAAAGCTAGTCGGATTGGGGTGTTAGGTGCTAAGGTATATGGTAGGCTCACCACTATATTCCGAGGTCCTATTATCCTGTGCATAGCTCTGTGTATGTGCAGAATCCCTACAACATGGCGCAACCAATGAGTGGGCTGCTTATCTGCGAGACGCTTGAGTAGTACTTGTGCTTGTCCACAACTCCTTCACAAACGCTTCCGGAAGCGTGTGTGACGGTGATACCTCCTATATTGACGTTTTTATAGGTTCTTTCAAGCTTGAAGTTAGTAAAAGGTTTCTTAAAAAATACCCTCTATTGTGCTGCCTCACATATTCGGTTGTCGAAAACTTTTAGCCTTATAATGGCTGTACAAATTGCGGCACATAGTCGCGCTGCGCTCCGAGCTCACTTAACAGTGTATGGTGTGCCAGACGCAGGTGTCGATCTGATCTTTGTGGTACAAGCAGATCCAGCTTACCACTTTGAGGTGTTTTACTCTTGGGTCACTTTTCCTGCGGTCGATGGGGCTGATAATTTGTTCCATGAATATGAAGCCACCATTGTTCCTAATAACTATAGACCGTATAGGAATCTTGAAGTACCTCTCACGGCGTGGCAACACCGTGTTTGGTTTGATGGCGTCCTCCCCCAACCGGTTACCGCGGTTCGTTTAGGCCCCTTGTCAATTGATGGGGCCACTTGGCCTGTCTTGGCCGGGTATACTCCACATCCGCGTTATATGACAGTGGCAGTCGCTGAACTGCGTCATATGCACTCGTCTTTAATACGAGTGCACAGAGCTTTAGTACAATATGTTACAGGCAACATCCAGGCAGCCCCGCCTGGAGTTGCAGCCCATCCAGCTGGAGCAGGCGGTGTTACTATAAGTCCTGTCATGGTTAATTCGGTGATGGGCAAGCAGTATATGCGAAGTGTTTCGGCACTCCTTCCATGACGGTTCTCCCCGCTGTTATTAAACGAGTACAAGATGAACATGGCCCTGAAGCGGCTGTGGAATTAGGGATGAGACTGGTGGGAGTGTTCGACGTAGTAGCTGAGTTGATCCTTGCAAATGTCAAGGGCGATGCAGTTAACTTTCAAGTAGCTAATGCTTTGGGTTTGGTCCCAGAATTGGACAGGCCGCGCGAGTTACCAAAAATTATTGCCCAGGTTTACAAAACAATTGGCCGAAATAGCCTGGGAGTTAAGCCTTTTGCTAAAACGCAAACTCAATCGCAACAACAACCGAAAACTCAGTCTGAGAAAGATGAGAAACCAGTTTTTACTAAAAAGAGCTGGAGGGTGAAAAAACAAGGTAAGCAACAGATGAAGTCGGGGTCGCAAGGCGCATTCCCGGTTTCTGTTTCTTCTGAACGCCCATATGATTCGCGTGATAGGGCGAGAATTAAGTCTCCAGAGAGATTTCACGTCCCTGATTCGCGTTCTCCTCGTTCTTTACAGGAACTGACGCCTTCGCAGGCTGGTGGAGGAGATCGCCAGGATAGAGGAAGGGGCCGAGAGGCTCCACAGGGGCGAGACCAACCTCGACAACAGGTCAGAGGGAAATCAGAAGAATTTCAACGTCCTCGCCCACAATTTCAGAAGAAAAAAGTTGCCGCTGTAAGAGCAAACTATGCCACAGACGGTGAGAACGAGACTCCTGAATTGGACGTGGGCAGTGACGCTCCTAGACAGCGCCGCGGAAGTTACCATAGTGCGAGAGGCACTACGTCCTCATGTGGAGGTGACAGCAACTGAAACATTCGTTACTGTCGAGACAGCAGACACCCGAGTGGCACCACCTGACAGACTATTTAATATTGTCATTCAAATTGAAGGTGATATACAGCGTGTTATTAAAGGGATTTTTTGGGAAAATCTGACCTCTTCATATGACATTTTGTTAGCAGAGGCGGATTGGCCGCCCCCATTTGTACTTGCTGCTCGTAGAGGGGAGGATGTAATCCTTCCGAGCTTTTCTCGACATGTCCCTAAGGATAAAGCGGGGGCTCTATCAGCCGAATGGGCTGTGTCCCTGGCTCCAGCGTTATACCGCAACCATGTGGGCTGGGATGAAGAATCACCACCCCATGAAATACCTTTGCGGTCGCTGCCACAGCCACAACCCCAATATCCCATTAAACGGGATGCAAAAGGCCCCGTTTCCGAAATTCTGACTCAGTTAGAATATCAGGGAGTCATTGAAACATGCATATCACCAATGAATAATCCCCTTTTCGCGGTTTCTAAACCCGATGGATCGTACCGCTTAGTTTTAGATTACCGGCATTTGAACTCTCATTGTCGAACCTTTGCGGTGCAAAATACACATAGTTCTGCGCTAGTAGACAGTCTTGTTCATAAGAAATATAAAACTACACTTGACCTATCCAATGGATTCTACACGCACAACTTGGCCTCGGAGAGTAGCCAATGGAGCGCTTTTACATCCGGTGGCAAATTATTCAAATTCCGGCGTTTACCTATGGGCTACAAAAACAGTCCAGGTGTATTCGCTGCACGTGTCGTCTCTTTGTTGGACGGCATAGACCCAGATGCATGTTCGTACGTCGACGATATCTACCTGACAGACGAATTATTCCAGCATCTTTCACGAGTGGACCGCATTATTCTCGAATTTGCGGTTTTAGGTTACAAGTTTAACTTTGCCAAATCTCATATTGCTGAATTTACCGTTTTGTTTTTGGGCTATGAGCTCAACAATGAAGGTAAGGGCTTAGCCCCCCATTTCTTGGAGAAATGCGCACTTTTGTGCCCTCCAACCAATCTGAAGAAGCTTCAGTCTTTGCTGGGTTTTCTGAACTTCGGGCGTACTTACATTCCCGAATATGCACAGCGTATCAAGCCTCTTTATGCTTTGATACAACCTAACTTTTCGAAGTCTTGCTGGCTTCCTGAGCATAACTCAATACTGCAGTCCTTGCAGTCTGATCTACTTGAATCTAAATTCTTGTTGACTCGTGACAACCACACAAACCTGGTGATTAGAATCATTCCTGGGGCAGTGGGTTTTACGTACTTAACCTTTAACGAAGGCGACACAGTACCGATTGCATACAAGTCACATCTATACACCTCTGCAGAAATGCGGTTTTCCTCTGTGGAGAAAGTTTTGACTGCGGTGCAAATGGCGATTCTAAAGGAACGCGCACTGGCACAGGGAAAACGCATTTTGGTGGTAACACCCTATCCTGCCCTTGAGGCAGTGACGAAAGCAAGTGTTCCTAACTCTAAAGCTTTGCACCCCCATTGGATACAATGGGCAACATCTTTGACATCTCCGGATGTCACCTTTATCTTTGATTCTTCGCTACAGACACAGGAGCTTTTGCACTATGAATTCGTTCATCCTCCTCCTCTGTCTTTGCTACCGCTTGAGGATTACGAATGTATAATCTATACCGATGGTTCGGCACAGCCGGCCACGGGTTCCAAGCATGCTTATTCAGCGGCGTGTGCTATTGTTGCAGGTTCTTTTGTGAATGGAACGTTCAAATCAACTGTGGTGCACACTCAAGCACTGGGTGACAGTACTGCACAATTGGCCGAGCTGCGTGCATTGGTGCTAGCACTTGAGTTTGCAAATCCAGATGTGACTACTCTTATTGTATGTGATTCTTACTACTGTGTTCAGTCTTATAATGACAATCTATTCTTTTGGTCACAAAATGAATATAGAGATGCAAAAGGCAGCACAATCAAGCATAAAACGCTTTGGGTTCGAGTGGCAGATTTACAACAACATCACACAGGTTGTACACACTCTTGGCCACCAGCGGTTTGGCAGATGAAGCTGCCAAATCCGCAGACGCCACGTGTTCAGTCGCAGCAGTTACCAGATCCATGTCTAAAATAGACACTGATATTCTAGCAGCTATTGCTGCAACAAAAGAGGGTGCTAATTACCCTAGGGGTTTCCCTTCTAAATACTTTTATCAATTAGGTCCTGAACAGGCTCCTTATGTTAAAATACCGGACGTTGGTGATCGGCTGATTCCCAACGCGGACTGCAGACTTTCCTTGATTACGGCAGCGCACGAAGGCATGGCGTCAGCTCATGCTGGAGTGTCTGCGACGGTTTCCATCTTGCAGCAGCGTTATTGGTGGCGTGGATTATATAAACAAACCCGTACTTATGTGCTTTTCTGTGAAGTTTGTCAGCAAATTAAGCCTTCTACGGTTACACGACCACCACAGAAACCGCTCTGCATTGCAAACAGACCTTTTGGGTGTGTTTACCTGCATCACTGCGGTCCCTTTTCCTCTGACACTGCATATAAGTACATTTTAGTAGCAGTGGACTCGTGCACACGGTTCCTCTGGGTCTGGCCACAACGGAGTGCTGACGCTCGAAATGTCATCAGGGATTTGCGTGTCTTTGTGGGAATTTTCGCACGTGGCACCTTCCATTCTGACCAAGGTCCAGCGTTCGCCTCTAAGGCTTACAAGGACGCAATGGGTTCACTTGGGGTGCGGGTGAAATTTTCATCTCCATATAGACCTGAGGGTAATTCAATTGTGGAGAGAATGAACCGTGATTTAAAGCAATCCTTGACAGCTAGAGTCTTAGGTACTGGCAGGAACTGGCTGGCCCACTTGTATACTGTACAACGTGCACTTAATAATCTCCCTAGAAGACCTCTGGGTGGGCGGACCCCATACGAAATGCTCTTTGGCATAAGAATGTTTGTGCCTGACCTTGATGGTCTAGACATGGCGGCGCAATCCGTCATCTTTGATGTAGATAATCATTCTACTATGTTACAGGACTTACAAGAAGCCCGAGACAAACTTGCAATTGCACAGACACCTTCAGCCACAGACACTGTGCTGCAGATTCCGGTTGCCGGCTGGCTTCCGAAGATTGGAGAACTGGTTCGAGAGAAGGTGGAGAACAAAAAAGAATTCGGCCCCTCTTATCGTGCACCGGTTCCAGTCCTTGGCTTGAAGGGAACTTGTACTCGTACCACCGCTTCCTGGTCGCAAGGAGAACAGATACATCTCAATAGAAAATGTCAAGCTACAACATCTGGCCGATTCTGAATGGTGTTACACCAGCGGTCTCTTGTCCTGTCATTTGTCGGACGAATGTTCCTGGCCCTCCTGCCCGAACGGTCACTGATGTTGCTTTTGAGATGGTAGATTTGCCTGATCCCCTGCAAGACTGCTCAGTTTCCCCCTGCAACGAGGAGACCGAGTATTCTTACCCCGACACCGAGTCCGTGGCTCATTTACCAACAACGCCACTAAGTCCAACACGTTATTCTTTTGACTCGGATTCTTCTTCATCACTTGCCCCATCCAAATTCAGTATTTTTGTATTATGGTTCAGAGACAATTTTTTGATCCCCCCATGGACATACATCTGGTTGGTGCTTTTCTTGATTTTTTTGTTCATGTCCATTGGCTTTGTCACTGTGTTTTTTCTGCTCATCAATGGACATTATTTGCCAGAACGCTCTGCGGTGAACTATGTCGCTGGAACTTTGGCTCCTCATTCTTCCTCTCACATCATGAAGCGTGACCACACATTTGTGAACATTTCAGCTTTCCCAGTTGCTGATGGCATCGTATGGGGTGCTGTGAACTTCCAAATTCATGGACCGACCGAAATTGTTAATGTACCCAATGTCCTTCGTGTTTCAATGGGGGACATTGTAAAAAGTAATATTGTTTCTGATGATTGGGATTTGCATGCAGTCGAATCGTTATTTACTGATTTGAGATATCATGCTTCTTTTAATGCCGAAGATTTGTACATGAATTCTGCAAATTATGCCGAGTTATATTGTTACCAACATTGGGGCAACCACTTTCTCCACAAACCAAGTACCCTTCGGGGTCCTTTTAATTACACCCAGTGGGAACATTGTCCTACCCCTTTGCCAGGTAGCTCCCAAACTCTTCGAAATAAGTTTACTTATTTTACAGATTATAATAGATCTAATCCTGGTTCCTATTATTTTAAATTGAACTCCTCATCTACTCAGAAAATCATGTTGACCCACACCAAATTGCTGTATTCGGGTTCCTTTTTGAACGCCTTAGCCGTGGGTGGATATGACTATTTCCGGGACACCATTGACTTAAAATCTATTTGGGGTTCAAAAGCATGGCAGGTGCAGGGAATAGAAGCCTTGCACCGTGCTTGCCTCATCCCGGCCCAAATTTTTTTTTAAATCGCTCCATATTTCAGACAACATGTTGGGGTTTGGCTACCTCCAAACAGTTAAATGCCCCGTCCATTCCTGTATTATCTTCCACTCCCAACGAAAGCTTATACTTTAACATGTCCCTTACAGATTTGCAGGTATTATTTCAGAATAATTCTTTTAATGTTTCTGAGATTGTTCAATCCCCCTGGTTGTCGTGGCCCATAACGTCTAATGCTTGCCAACTGCGTTTTCATGACACGGATCCTGGCTATAAACAGGATAGGCCGGACCCCAGGTTTTCTGACTCTCGTACTGTTACAACATATTCTGTTGGTAAATTATGTAAGCAGTGGTTGCAGCACTCTTCTTTAGATTCTGTTAAACAACATTTAACGCTCCTATCAGGCAACATTGATCTGTCCGTCTTTGTCCTGGGGCCTCGTGGTCCTCGACCTAAGAGATTTATTTATGAAACTTATAATGAACTCTGGAAGCTTTCGCAAATTGAAGCTGCTTCCCGTCTCCGGGAAATCGATCAAGCTAATTTAGTAAAGGTGCTTGCTGTTGTTGACAATAGTATAAATACCCTGTCTTCCCGCATTTACACATTAGAGAATATTATTTCCTCTGTTGTTGATATTGTACAAGATGATGTTTCTGTGTTGTATCATGGGCAAAATCAATTGCGTTCGGTAATGCAGTTTGCATGGACTTTGCAAACGCTTAAAATGGGGAAGGTTCCTTGGCATTTTTTGAACACGTCTGCCTTATTCCTGCCTTTTAATTTAACTGAGAAACAGCAGTTCATGTCCATGAAAGATGCAGCATACACTCTGTTACATATTGAAAAGATAGAGCCTTTACCGTTCTCTGTGGCGGAACTAGATTCTGCTGTGTGGCTAGTACACGGGGTTATCGCTTTACCTTTTCCTTTGTTTGAATTCAATTCATGCATGAAACATTATCCTGTTGGCCGCTTTCAGCCTTTAGGCAGTGCTTTCCTGCATGAGCTTTGGTCTCTGCCTTTTGTTTATAAATGCCTTAAGGACGGGAGGAAGTTTTTCTCACGGGGGAGTTGTGTGATTCGACCGTGGGTCATTCTCTTGTTTGTAAACACATTACATTACACGGAGCTTGCAACGTTTCGGCTCCGAATCTTGCGTGTGTTTTGAAAGGCATTCCTGCTCCTGCTATTTCACCTACTTTCACTGTGCTTGCAAATGGTAGCTATCTCCTTCTGAATAATCAGTATTGCTGTGGCATGCTGGCCGGCATACCCTATATTGTAACGGTTTCTCACAGGGTTGTCTGCTGCAAAAATGTGCTTTTTCCTCCCCCGCACGGCATCGTAGATAGTTCCATTTGGCCTTCCATTCCAACTTTGAAAGCAGATTTCAATAAATTGAGCAGAATAAAGGCGATATTTTTGAATCAGGAGGTTATGCTCACATCCGCCCGGGAGACGTACATGCTCCAGGTGGCGAGTACCCACAGTGAAATTCAGGCACTTCTTAACACAAACCTCCCACAACATTTCGGAGAACTAATTCACCGTGTTTTTAATGCTTCACGCACCGAAGGCCTTGTGCACTTTTTTTAAGTTGTGGGCTCTGGCCTTGTTACCTCTTTTCAAACTATCTTTGGTGTAATACCAGCTTTTATTCATTCCATTTTTTCCAGCGTCTTTGGTGGCTTTCCATTGATCATCGCCTTAGCGGCTGGTGTTTTGCTTTTGGTCTGTGTGCTATGCAATGGCTGCACTTCCTGGGGCCCTCCTCGACCACGGTCGACTCCTGACGCTCCGTGAGCACATCCTCGAAGCCTTCGGCGTCCTGCCATTGGCGACTCTTGGTGTGTCATATGGACTTTCTTTTCGCTTTGCGTATTTCACTTGCGTGCAACCTGTGATGTCTTGCATCCGCTGTCCTTTCTCATGGACCTTGGATTACTGCCTCTCCAATTCGTCTCTGTCTCGCCCGGATTTTGTCCAGTTGGTGGGTCCCTTAGAGGCCCATGAGCAAGACTGTTCCGGTCCTGGCTATATGGCGCATGCGGCTGCACTTGGGATTTTGGCACAATGGGATGTCTGGGCGGCTGCTCAGACTCTCCTACAACGTAGTTATATTGAGTATCACGCAAGCTGTCCCGCATTGCTTTTCGCTGCTCCCTCTTACGAGGAACATGAATGCAGTTTTGATTTACTGGACTGGATGGCATCTCTTTTTTCTGATGATTCCAACAATGTCCTATTGGAAGGTGTGGCGTTTTTCTGCACCAACACTTTTTTGGATTAGGGAGTCCTCACTCCCTGGGCCTTTCTGTCTATATATTTTTGTCTCTCTCTCCTGCTCCTTGACTTTCGATTGCACCACTTCAGTCACAGACGTTGCAATTCTGCTCCATCTATTGGGACTGTGTCCTTGTCCTATGTCTTCACCGATGGCCTGACCAGGGGAGGGTATCGTGTGGTTTGTAGATTTGTGATTTACATTATTAAGTTAGCTTAGGCCTGGCTGCCATGATGCCTCCTTGCGCACGCTACTCTGTGCCCCCCAGCCTCTGCTATTTTGGGACTATCTGACTTTCACATTCTTTCTTGTTGCTTATGGGTTGCGTCTGCACATTGTGTACAAGGTCGGAAAACAATGTGCCTTGTTCTTGCTGATCTGGTCAGCCCCTCGTAATTAGACATAACACTGAATGCCACTGCACTGAAGGAATTCGGGTGCCTTTAATATTGTGATTTTCACTGTTGGGGACACTTGGAGAAAAACCTTTCCAGAGAGAAGAGCTGTGCTTGTCTGATGATGTAACCCATTGCATCTAGATATTGAGGTATGGGGGTCTGCCAGCCAAAGCCCAGATCTTCTATTTTTCTAATAAACTAGATACTAGCACGGGAGGGTGGTGTACTCATTTAGCTATATATATTGACAGCTTTCTGAAATGCTTTCCCCGTTTATATTCTATGGAATTGTAACTATGCTTATTGTTTTATTCTTATGCATTATGCTGTTAGTACTGACACGTGTACTGTACCTTAGAGCACGTTAGTTAAAATAAACATTTTAAACTATACAGTGTCTCTTATTACGCACGTTGTGGACAAGTATGAGTGAGTAATGAAAGGGTGTCCTTGCTTCTGCGAGTCCTGAGAGAGAGATACTGTGTTCTGGGTTGTCTAATAATTAGCAGCATTGTTGCTAAGGAGACGCTAAAGCTAGTCGGATTGGGGTGTTAGGTGCTAAGGTATATGGTAGGCTCACCACTATATTCCGAGGTCCTATTATCCTGTGCATAGCTCTGTGTATGTGCAGAATCCCTACAACATGGCGCAACCAATGAGTGGGCTGCTTATCTGCGAGACGCTTGAGTAGTACTTGTGCTTGTCCACAACTCCTTCACAAACGCTTCCGGAAGCGTGTGTGACGGTGATACCTCCTATATTGACGTTTTTATAGGTTCTTTCAAGCTTGAAGTTAGTAAAAGGTTTCTTAAAAAATACCCTCTATTGTGCTGCCTCACATATTCGGTTGTCGAAAACTTTTAGCCTTATAATGGCTGTACAAATTGCGGCACATAGTCGCACTGCGCTCCGAGCTCACTTAACAGTGTATGGTGTGCCAGACGCAGGTGTCGATCTGATCTTTGTGGTACAAGCAGATCCAGCTTACCACTTTGAGGTGTTTTACTCTTGGGTCACTTTTCCTGCGGTCGATGGGGCTGATAATTTGTTCCATGAATATGAAGCCACCGTTGTTCCTAATAACTATAGACCGTATAGGAATCTTGAAGTACCTCTCACGGCGTGGCAACACCGTGTTTGGTTTGATGGCATCCTCCCCCAACCGGTTACCGCGGTTCGTTTAGGCCCCTTATCAATTGATGGGGCCACTTGGCCTGTCTTGGCCGGGTATACTCCACATCCACATCCGCATTATATGACAGTGGCAGGTAGGCTCACCACTATATTCCGAGGTCCTATTATCCTGTGCATAGCTCTGTGTATGTGCAGAATCCCTACAACACCTCCTCCCCCACCTTTCAGCACAGGCAGCAGAGCTGACAGCACTAATCGAAGCCCTCACCCAAAGCACGGGGAAATCAGTAACAATTTACTCAGACTCAACCTATGTCACCACCACAGTGCATTCTAGCATAGGTAGGTGGAAAAGACATGGGTTCCTGAAGTCCGACAGTACACCCGTCGTGCACATGGACTTCCTGGAGTTACTAATTGATGCATTGACCCTACCTAAACTTGTGGCCATGGTAAAGTGCACCACTCATACCAGGGGCATGAATTTTGTATCCCCGGGAAATGCATTAGCTGACCATTTTGCAAGAAGGGCAGCTTAAGAAGGGGTTGGGGAGACACACGTACTTCCCTTATAATAGGCATCAGAAATGAAACCCCATAGAAACAGCAGATCTGTATCAGAAGGAATTGCAGGAAACAGCACTGCCTGATGAGAAAGAACGATGGGAAGCCAGGGGCTGCAGGCAGACCACACACAACCTCATATACCGACACACAGCCACTGGAAAACCAGGCATTCCTCAGAGCCTAGTCAATATAGCATTATCCCATTTACACCTGCCAGCACACACAGCCCAAAAAATAATGATAGCGGAACTTCAGAATGGCTAGTTTATCCCCAACCTTACAGAAACCGTGGCAATGTATTTAAACAAATGCACTGTTTGCCAATTATATTCACCCAAACCTACACTCAAAGTCATAATTTTAGTAATTGCAAGACCAACTGGACCCTTCAGGGCATTTCACATTGATTTCATCAACATGATTGATCAATGTGCTAACCACCGATACCTGATTGTAGTGGTCTGCCCATATTCTAGCTGGATCGAAGCAGGCCCTTACATGCACCGTGATGCTAAGGCAGCGGCCACGTTCCTGGTCAGGGAAGTAATACCCCGGTGGGGGTTACCAGATGATATGCGGTCAGACAATGGGAGACATTTTGTCAATACCATCTTCAATCACATTTGTACCCTGCTAGGAACATAAATTAGCCTCAGCATACCACCCCTAAAGCAATGGTATTGTTGAGAGAGTCAACGGCCTGTCAGAAAACAAAATAGGCAAAATTTGTGCCAGTCTTAATAAAAAGGGGCTCCACTGTCTGCCCCTTGCCTTATTTGCACTGAGAAACACATCAAGAAGTGATCACCACTTCACACCACACCAGAGAGCAACTGGTAGGTTGATGGGTTGCCCATCCGAAAACACCTGGACCAAAGTAAGCTCTGAGGCTAACTCCCAAGCACTGGGAGACGAGTTACATGTGTATCTCTCAGAACTAATCAAAACCGCCAAGTTCCCATCCAAACAGGTTAATCACCAGAACTCCAAGTGCACCACCGCCAAGCTACCATATCAAACACCCCAACCTGGACAAGAAGACTACATTAGAAATTTTGTAAGGAAGTGGAAGCAAGCCAAGTTTGAAGGACCTTACCGTGTAATTTTCACAACACCAATGGCCCTTAAGGTGGAGGGGAAAAATATGTGGGTCCACCTTTCTGATTTACGGCTGAAACCTTCCACGACAAACCCCTCATGAACTGTTCTGTGAACTTGTTTAGATCGAACCGTTCAACAAAAACACCCAATAACCAGAGGACCACAGATATCACCCCTGGATCCATATCTAATACCTGCAATGTTCAATCTCATGTTATGTATTTTTGCACTTTTATATACCCTCGGTCTAGTTTGGATGCTACCGCACCTATTCATTACCAAAGGGCCGCCTGGCCAAACAGAGTCTATTCAGAAACTATCACAGTGTAGTGAAGGGATCTCTCCCACGCCCATGTCACTTATAATTACACCAACCCAAACACTAGCATTCCATATGCACTACACAATGCTCTTTTACACAACACATGGTATCAGCACATGACCACCATGGGCTCTAAGACATCAGCCAGGTCGTGTTATGTCTGTTCGCTGATACCGCATGCATTAGGTGCGGATAGACTTTACCTGTCCCAAGAGGTGGCCCTGAAAAAGCAAAATGCCTTCTCTACTTATACCTATGCAGAATCAGGGCCAAAATCCAGCCCAACTAGGTAGAACCCCACAGATTAGTTGTGAATCTGACCCGTTATGAGACTAAACTGACAACTCTATACCTTTTCTCCGAGCCGAGCGACATTCAGACTGAGCTAGACAGAATGCGCAGGAATGGTTCCATAGGAGAGGATACTGTTTGGCCCTGAGACTTCCCAGAGAAGAAATTCTTGGAGGTATCAAAACCCCAAACTCAATACACAAACACATCCGCTCCTGTCTCCAAATGCGGTCCGAGAGTGGCCCTTAGCCCATCCGGGGCAGACTTCTTTACTAACGAGTGGACCCCGGACAAGGAGTTTCTGTGTAGGGCCGCCCAGGTGGATAATATGAAGGGAAACAGGTCTCATAGGGGAGGGTTGAACGAAAGCATAGACACCCCATATCACAAATCTGGGATACTGAGGTGGGTAGATACACTTGGCTAGAAGGGAAGGGGCAACCCCTAACTGTACAAAAACGAACACTGTATTCCTTATGTTTTAAAGGTAAAGGAACGCTTCTGCTGGGCACGGATGAAAACTGGGGCACAATGCTGCACATTCCGGATATGCAATGGGGCAACTCCACGCTCATGGATATGTACTGGCAGTGTGGCAGGTTTGCCTACACTGAGCTCGTCCCCGGATGGTGCAGACTTTGCTCTCTCATCACCATACACACCCCTACCCTGGTCATTCCTGGAGAAGAACTATCGGACTTGTACTAGCACCTGCTAAGGAATAAGACAGCCTTGCTGCATCAGGCCAGTGAAAAAAGAACTGCAGAATATTTTGGCTGGGCTTGGTACAAGGACATTCCAGAAGAATTTAGACTGTTCTCGGACTCACAAGTATCGGTGGGAGGGTTCATACCCTTGTTCAACAAGCAGATGAAAGCCAATGCCAGCTGGCATTAAATCACCAGATGGGAAATTCTTAAAATGATTAGCAGCACTGAGCTCAGCCTTACTTAGATCAAGGAAAAACTGAGAGAAATCCACCTCACAGTGATGCAGCATTGGTATATGTTGGACTTAATGACTATGATGGAGGGAGGGGTGCGTGCCAAGATGGTGCGTCCTGCTGTACGTTTATCCCAAGTAATGGCCTGGATAATTGGACATTGGCTCTTGCCATCCAAGCACTGCACAGTTTACAAAGAGACATATGTGAGGAGGGAGTTACCCTTGAGCAGGACTGGTTTTCGAATTGGTTCTCCTGATTCCCCCGGTGGCTTTCCAGATTGTGCACATCATTGCTACCTGTTTTGAAGTATGGGTTAGATAAGGTATTTCATGTTCAGGCAGCAATTCTTTGTTCATCTTCAATATTGCGAAAGAGACCCAGTGGGAATAATCAAATTAAAGCAAGTACACGGGCCTTGTGAGAGGAAATATAAATGATATCCAGGATATGTTTATGAAATCTGTATCATATCATCGGAAAATAAATTATGACAGACAATGGCGGTGCTATTGTTATGAGACTCTCGTGTATGTGGCATAATGTAGGTATATAATAACTCTGCATAAGAGAAACTTTAAAACCAAGACAGCCTAACCCAGAGCAGTGTATTCTTTAAAAGAACATTATCATGTTTTATGGATCATGACTGGGCAGTCCAGGGAATATATTTAGTGAGGCCCGTATTTGTGGTTTCTCATTCTAAATACCCAACACTGTTCCTTTTGAAACAGAAAGCGCTCAAGGCTACATGTGTAAGGTAGAAATGGGAATGTCAAGAACGGTTCACTGTAAATCATTCTCATTATGTTGGGAAGTTAGAAAATGTCAGGTTAATTGGAGCATCTTATTGTACTCTGATGTTCAACTATTCTCGTCTTTACTTTGTGAATAGTCACACCTATGTAAAATTAGTTACATGGGCATGAAACAGGTAGATTACGCCACTTGTGTCACAGTTCATGTGATGTTTAAGTATCCATGGGGTTGTAAGCCCTAAGTCAATCTCCGCTTCTTGTCGGGTGAGATGACAGGCAAAGCAAGAACTGCATGGTGTACAAAAGTGGAGTATTATGTGGTGTGGGGGTTAGTCCTCACCATGCAATGCTATCACAATACCCCAAAGATGATCCTTAGAGTCACATTAATTTATCCTTAGCTCAGTCCTGGTAGTGTGGCAAAGAGTCATCAGTGTTTACTAGAGGAACATGTGTTAAGCATTTCAGAGAACTAACATGGACGATAAGTAATTGACACGACTCAAGAGAAATCTGACACCAATTTATAAAAGTAGAGTGTATTTTTATCTTAATTTAGACACTAGAAGGAATGGAATTGCATATATACATCCGGAGTTATAGATTTTAAAAGTAATAGAAAATCAATGGAAAATAATATAGTGAAAATTTAACATTGCGGTCAAGGGGGAAAAACCAATAGTGACAACATTGCAGTCAATGGGAACAACCAATAGTGACAATGAGTCACTTACAGGTCGAATTGCATTGTACCCTTGCAGGGTAATGGGGATACAGGTCCTAGGAGCAAGCCACGATATTTAGTGCAATTGTACCTGGTCTGTGGAGCCAGGGTGCAGAGTTGTCCTGGCTATCCCTTGTGCTGAAAGGGAGCCGCGGGAGAGCTATTTTTACCCCTGAAATGGTGCCGCGGGGGACAAAGATTAAAAAAGATGACAATGGAGTAGTTGCTGGTGTCGGTCAAAGGTCAGCTGGAGTCCCCTCTTATTGCGGCATCAAGTGAAGGGGTTGGTCGCTAAACTGGCGACCAACAAGTCTTGGCAGCAGTAAACAGATCAGAAAGTAACTTTGACATCAGTAAGGCCAGGGGAACGCCGTAGTTACCTGTAACTTCGTGGAAGGCAGGACGACTGGTCCCATAATGCACTACACCATCTGTATTCAGATCCGGAGCTTTGTTTTACCTGCAGTTTGCAGGGGACTAGTACCACTAGTCAAGGGAAGTCTAAGGGTGCTTCAGGCTTCCAAAGGGTTGCCTCTGTCTAGGGAACCAAGACATAGCCTAGGACGAGTCTCAATCAGGCAGTTCAAAGAGCCTTGCCACAGGTGCAGGGTATCCCTCCGAACACAACCGTTTTAGGAAAGAGCACAGGTACTGGGATCTGGGCAGCAGCCTCCAGTGCACTATTGCATTTGGAGCAAAATATTGGCGGTGGACATACAAAAAGGGCACTTTCCTACACATGGAAAATGGCCTCTGATTTTTGGAGGGGTCCAAAGGGCCTCCTAATCATCACTATACAATATTTGAGGACTGGTGTGTACCACCATGTCCTTTAGATTTATGCTATGTTCACAGGCAAACATCGGTGTCCAAATCCATATATCATATATGACATTTTGATGGTATTAGTCAGGTGACTAGAACTGCTCACACACCAGTCTTTTAGAAGTTGGTATAGTCGGATTTCTAAGTAGTTCACCCTATGATTGTTTCTTACTCTCTTGGCTGCTTTCCAAACCAAGTGGTAAGGATAGTTCCTCTGCATGAGGTTTTCACTAAGTTTGCTGTAATGTTTTTTTTTTTACATTTTCTAATTCAGAACAGTTTTTGCATATTCTCAAGAATTGACTAACCGGTAGGTTGATGTGTAGTGCTCTTGGGTGGAAGCTATCATACAGTAGTAGAGAGTTTCATGTCATAGGTTTTTGTATAGTTCTGACTGTATGTGCCCATTCTTTGGGTACAGCAGTAGTTCCAAAAATGGAAGTTGAGTTTTACTGTATTCACAGGTGAAATGTACATGATTGTTCCTGGTGTTCAGCCAATGTGTAAACTAGAGAAACCGCTCAGTCAACTTCCCAAATTTCAAGGATGTCATCAATATTTGTTCCCCATAGTTTCCGATTAGACAGATATGGGTTATCAGTGGTGTAGATATATATATTTTCAAAACCACGCATGTACAGATTAGACATGCGTGGGGCAAAAGTACTTTCCATCAAAGTTCCTGTGGTTTGCCAATATATTTGATTCAGAAATAGAAAAAAGTTCTCCTTCTTGGCTAAAGTTGCACAGTCCAATATGGAGGAAGTAGGGCTCATGTCACTTACTCGGTAACGCAGTAAAGATTCTATCATCTGTAGAGTTTCATCTTGTGGGATATTTAGAATAAAATGACTCCACGTCAAAGGTAACTAAGCCATGTTTGTCTATATCAAAAGGCGCATTGGCCAAAATTGTGAGGACATGTTTAGTATCTTGCAAGTATGATGGCAAATTAGGGATCATGGGTCCCAAAATACAGTTCGCCAATTATGAAATGGGTTCAAGTAAGGATCCTAAACCAGACACAATGGGTCTCCCAAGAGGTGGGCATTAGAGTTTGTGAATCTGCTTGTGACAAGGTAGTCCTTTTTTAAGTTAATCAAGTCCTTGAGCCCAGCCCACAGGCCATCCTGTCAACAGCACAACAGCACCTCCTCTCACTCAAATCCTTTTGTGCCTGTCCTCGGAGCAAGTTTACACCTCATTATCACCTATTTAAATGCTAATTACTGGCTGGATGAAGAGAAGAACAAAAAAGCAAATCTAGTTTAGAGGGACTTCAAGTAGGGCAAAAGTAGTTTTTTGAAAGTGAAATTTTCAAAATATTTATTACAAATCTGACTTCACCAGTAAGTTGCACCTGTAATAAATATTTCAAAAAGTCCAAAAATTAAATTTGTAGCTGCTTCCAAACAGCAGATAACATTTATTAAACCTAATCTAGGGCTTGATTACGATGCATGTAGGACCGGCTTCCGAGGTCCTGTCGGAGGCAGTTGGACCCCTGCGGTTTCATTGAAAGAGGATGGTCTGACCACCGGATTACAATGCGTGAATCGTGTTCTCCGGCTGACTGCTGAAAGATCGCCGACTCGGACAGCCTTCCTCCGACTACCGAGTTGGCAGTCGGAGAGGGACAGCAGCCATAGGGCAGTACAGGGAGATGTGACAGCCGTCCGGATTACGATGTGGGTTTCTGACAACCCATCTTGGTGGTCCGATCGCCTACTTTGGGTCATCGGAAAATAAGGATTTGGGGTGCATATTCACCCAAATCAGCTTCTCCTCGACAGTCTCCAGCGTGTATCCCTTTTTCCACATTCCCCGTACACAATGGCAGTGGAACCCCAAAGAATACGACCCTGTGGGTGCCGGAGGGCAGGTAGGTCTGCAGGTGGTATGTATCGCCATTGACTGGACTCTGCACATTCTGCCACACTCCAGCAATGGAGTACATGGGGCACAAGGCATATCCACACATATTTCAAGCATGTTTCTACATAACACATGTTTCCTGTGATTTTGTATGCCCTTGCAGTCACATATTCAGGGTTATTTGCACTGCCGTAGATGAGACCGCCACAGTAGCAGCAGTGGCATCATAATATGGTGGAGGGAGCTTTTCCGGCCTCAGCGGTTGGAATTCGACCGGGACAGTTGGACAGGCAGTCCGACCGGCATCGTAATCAGGCCCATAGTATCTCAGTTCTTTCCAACTGAACACCCTACTAAAATAGCTTTCAGGGCTTTTTCACTGTAAATACATGTTTAACATTATACCTTTACATGCCCTACTTGTATTTACCATGAGTCCTGCCTTTTGGGCGATAAGGCCTACAAGTGTGACTTATAAATGTTTAAAAAGCAGGTTTAGGCCTGTCAAATGCGGTTATTCTGACAGGTCAAATTTGCAGTTAACACCTGTACAGCCAGGCTACTGCTGGCAGGCCTGCGGTCATGTTTACAGTGTTACTATAGTGTGTGACCCAATGGTTGATGCCATCCACCTATGACATTTATCTTACACACCCTGCTTACCACGTACAATTTTCTGGGGCCTTATAGGTAAGACTAATATACCAATGAATTGTACATCAATTCCATCATTTTGAAAGCACTTTACCACTGGTTAGCACTGAAAAACTGCAGAGAACTATATTTAGCAAAAATAGGACTCAGCAAAAAGGCGAAAAATTCAGGGTGGCTCAGCAGAAAGGGCAGATTTCTATCAAGTGAGGACAATGATGATGATTAGGTGGGAGTAGAGGGTCTTTGGTTCCAAGACACTGTCTCTCTTCAATAAAACTGCAAGGTGGTGAATTAGGAAAGAGCAACTTTTACCATCCTTAAACGCAGAGACTACTTCTCTTGTACTCATCCTGCTACTGGCATTGACACCAAAGATAGAAATGTTTTTTTTTAAATTATATTTTTATTAGGAGAGTTCCCTAATATACAATTTTCATTGATATATAACTGACAAAATTAGTAAAAGATTACAGCAATCTCACTGCTTACAGCATCTCCAAAATTTAAAACATACCATCAGAGCATAGCAGAATATAATCATTTTAGACAATCCATCCCATAATTTTTCCAATTACTTTTGGGTTTATCAACCTTCTATACCATAAAACAACCTCCTTAATCAAATATTTACCACAGCTTAAGAAATTTCCTGTATGACCCGGATCTTATTGCATACCTTCTTTCCAGCTCTTTAATCATACTTATCTTAGATCTAAAATGTTGAAATGTGGGACATTCCTTGGACTTCCATTTCTCGAGAAATAGAGACCGCGCTATTAAAGATATAATATACAGTTGTTTTTTCAATACCAATTCTGCTTTTAATTCGGATGAATATCCAAGAACGGCTGTCAGAGTGTCTAATGGTTGTTGCAGCCGCAATGTGTGGGAACAAAACTGATTAACATCGTCCCAAAACGTACTCAGCTTTGGGCAAGTTCAAACCATATGTATCCAATTACCCCCTTCTTCACCCTCACATCTGAAACAAGTGGCAGGAATATGCTGGTTGATCTTATGGAGAAAGGCGGGAGTTCTGTATAACAACCATTTAGTGTAGAATTGCATGCGGCACATATTCGCGCCCTTGAGTAATGAAAAATTAAACTCATTTATCCTATACACACTGGGGCGGATATCTGAAGATTTTCTTTAGCCTGCCATTAAGCTTGCACTTTCTCATAATGTTTAGATGCTCCATAGCTGCGTAAAAGTGAGACCCAGTAGCTAATTGATTGGCGAGTGTTGGATTCTATCAAATGTTCGACAAGCTCTGCCGATGTTGTAATCTGTGTGGGGTTTAGATTTAATAAAGAGTGCCTTATTTTATTAAAGGACCATTGTAATGATAATGTATAATACTGGATGCTAGGTTTTATTTCGTTCCACTTTTTCCAGTACCCGTCTAAAAAATCCTGTATCTTTTCGTACCCATTGTTCAGCCACCTCAACACATTATTCCTATTGAGTACGGGGACTTCCGCAACATATATCTGATAGCCGGGTTGTCGCATTGAGTATCGGAAAATAATAGTAGCTAAAAAATTGCTGTCTACATCTTACATTCCAGTGTAAAACCTTATATCTAACATTGTTAAGAGTTTTGGTTAATCGCATACAATCGGTTATATTATGTTCTTGAAAAATTAGATCTAGAAAAAATTATCATATCTGTCGGTTTTTAAAGGTTTATCTAATCTGTATACAGTGTGAGCATAATAATATTCCCTCAAATCAGGAACGGCCAATACACCTTCATTCAATGGTCTGTATTATGAATCTATTGCCAGTCTAGGCGCTGTATTCACCCATAAAAAAGTTGAAAACATGCCCTGGACTTCCT
Organism: Calotriton arnoldi; assembly: GCA_963921515.1. Lineage (NCBI taxonomy): Eukaryota > Metazoa > Chordata > Amphibia > Caudata > Salamandridae > Calotriton > Calotriton arnoldi. Next base: position 1,928,087 of record CAWUFW010002202.1, read on the forward strand.
TAAAAATTTTCATCTGCACAGCACTACGAATAGCAGAGAATAAAAAATTCCATAATAGTAAGATAGACATGCGAATCAGTGCAGTTCGGCCAATTATTGACAGCGGTAGGCTATTCCATTTTAAGAACATCCTTTTGATTTTATTTAACAGAGGAACAACATTTAATATGTAGAAATTATTAATATCCTCTGAGACATAAATTCCCAAATATCTCTTAGGTCTAGTATTAACTGCTAAGCAAGAATCTGGTATTAAAGTGTCAAGTGCAGTATTACAAAGTAGAATCTCTGTTTTCAATTTATTTATCTTAGCGCTCCTAACAGTTGATACCTCTGAAAAATTTCAAATATGTCCTTTTGTATCTTTAGGTCCGGCTTAAGAAAGAGAGCTATATGGTCAGCATACAACTTTATATTTGTCATCCCACGGATTGGAGAGGTTAAATTGCTGCATGCACGAATGACTATTGCTAATGGCTCGATAAAGAGTGCAAAGAGTGTTGGTGACAGAGGGCAGCCTTGCCTTTTCCCTCTGTACACATTGCATGTGCCAATGTAGCTAGAATTAATAATTATTTGCACTGAAGCCCCTCTTTAAAAACCTGAGATCAGGCTGATAATTCTGGCAGGGAATCCAAATGTAGCCAGGATATAGAAAAGGCTTTCCCAACAAACCAAGTCAAAAGCCTTCTCTGCATATAGCAGCATAATTTGGGCCAGGATTTTTGTTATAAATAAAATAATCTAAGGGCTCAATTAAAAAGGTGGTATTAAAAGATAGCTGCCTCCCTAATAAAAATCTGCATTGGTCTGGATATATGACTGACCCTATACACTTACTCATTCTGTTGGCTAGCAGTTTGGCTATGATCTTTTAGTCTGTATTTAGAAGGCTTATTGGTCTATATGAATTCACATCCTCCTTATCTTTATTTTTCTTTAAAAACTGACTACCACCACCGTTTTAAAGGAGGGCGGAACCTCTCCCCTTTGCAGTATATAATTGGCTAAAATTACCAATTCAGGGTTCAATACTGTAGAGAACTTTTTATGTAACTCAGCTGGGAGTCCATCTTCTCCACATGCTTTACCATTAGCTAGTGATTGCACCCCTTCCTCTATTTCTTTGAGTGTAATATCTGCCAACATATCCCTTACATGATTTACCTGTATTTTGGGGACTGTGAGCTCATCTAGGAACTCCTTAAGTTTTAAAATATTAACCTCCTGTCTCCTGAATAGATGGCTTTATAATGATTTAAAAAGTGCTCATAAATTTGTGTTTCTTCTGTCATGCAAACTGTTGTATTTTTTTCCACCAAAGATGTTACCCTTTTGGATGCTTGTCGCTCTCTTATTTGCCAGGCTAAAAATTTCCCGGAGAATTCACTTTCCTCACACACTTTTTGAAGGTATGTGGAATTGGCCAAGTAACCTATACTATAATTGTATTCTTGCATCTTTTTACGCGCATGTGTAAGAGCCAATTTATTTGTTGTGCTCTTATTTCTGATATATTGTTCATTTGCTTTATGAACTGCTAACTCTATGGGACCTTTCTGTCTTTTGAGAGCCTCTTATTGCAATTTCTTTGGAGGTTATGTACCCACAGATAGTTGCCTTGAAGGCTTCCCAAACATTTTCTACTTTGGCTGTTTCTCTATTCAGTTGAAAGAAAATGTTATTTCAGTATGAACCCCAATGCACCAATCTTCATCCTCAAGATGGATTTTATTAAAAACCCATCTTAAGCGTATTTTGCGTTTATCAAATCCTCCTATCTCCATTTTTATCAATGCATAGTCAGACAAGTCATTCTGAACATGTATATACTTATTTAATCTTAAATTACGGGAAGTAAGAAAATAGTAAGCCAAGCTGCGGTTTTATATTTTGTGGAAAAACAGGAATACTCTCTCTTTTCTGGATAACTGGCCCGCCAGATGTCAATCAGTCTAGGTTCTGCATACATTCTGCCAAAACCCTAGCTATTCGGGCCTTATTTTGTTTACGGGTCTCAGAGGACGAATCCTTTTCTAGATTTTGTAGAAAATTTAAATCGCCACCTATTATTACTGCCCCAGGAATCTGTATAAGTGCATGACAAAGATCTAACAGTGGAGCTGGATTATCTTCGATGGGTGCATATATTAAAGCTTTCATTAATCTACACTGATTGATTAGCCCACTGATCAGAGCTCATCTCACTTCTTTATCTGTCTGAAATGAGGTGGTTTGAAAAGGGAATGATTTATCGATGAAGATAGCGATACCCCTATGGGCAGCATTGGCTGACGAAAAGTATTGTTCATTTGCCCAATATCTAAACATGCTGTGTATGGATTCCGTTTTTCCTGAATAGTGCGTCTCATGAATTAGCACAATATCAGGAGTGTGGCTTTGTATCCATTCAGCTATGGCCCGAGCTTTAGTCCTATTGTTGAGGCCATTAGCATTTAGGGAGATAATGCAGATGAAATCTTTATGCATTTAAGAAGTAGATGTATCTACTAGTCATCCCACCTCTCGGTCCATTTTTTAAAGTGCCCTGTGCAATCATTATGGATGGCCATTCCTTATAACACCACCCCACCCCAGACCCGCTAAGGTGCATAGAAAAGTGGGTTACATATCCTGCATCATCAATTTTATCATAAGCAATCATAGTGACCTATTAATATAAAGTGCATTTATAAACATTTTTTTACTCCCTATTAAAGTGCATATGCAAGATAAAGTGCGAATCACAAAGTGTAGAGTGTATAAATAGTATTGCACATACTTATACATATAGCTAAAATAAGGCTTGGTAGCATTTTTACTCCCAATTAAAGTGTATATGTAAGATAGAGTGCAAAACGAAAAGCGTAAAGTGCAGAGTGCATAGGTAATATTACACATATATTATATACACAGTATATAGAGCGCATATTGCACTCTAAGCCAGGATATTGCAAAGAACCAAATCCATATTTATACAAACAGTCAAGACCGTACTAGGTAATATCACCAACAGAGTCACATGATGTCTCTTTCCATATACCTGCATATTCAACCCTGTGAATACAGAGATACAATGGATATCCAAAGTGCTTGTGCAGATTGAAGGCATGTGGTTTATAGACACCTATTTCTATAAATTGATATTTAAAGGGGAAAGCCCCTCCTGGCGCCTGTTACATCAAACATTTTTCATCTCTTACAGACCTATTTACTTCTATCAAGATGTAAAGATGTCCTCTCCATTTTTTATCCCATATGAACACCCAGTGCTCTGTCCTGTTCCCACCCAGCTCACCCACCCAGTCCCACCCACATGTGTCCTTTGGGAGAATAGCCCACACCTTCTCCTGAGTCCCACTAATCACCCAAGGTGCCATGACTTTGCACCTGTGCTTATGTGTGCCTGGTTAGCAAGAAGACACTGGGTCTTCTGGCTCCCGACCACTCCCCCCATACTGCTCTAATGAGATCTCTTAACCCAACCAAAAATCAACCCCCCGTCCCTAGCACTCCCCAGAAATGCAGCTGCAATCTACCGACGTTGAAACTTTTGCCAGCATATGCCGATTTTACAGTGAACTAGACATTTGTTGCAGGAGTTCATGTGCTTTCCCTACATCATTGAATATATGAAATTTGCCATACGCAAGAACTTTCAACTTGGATTGCTGAACAATAGTCGCATGGCCACCTTTAGTTTTGAAAGAGTCAATCATCCGCACAAAGTCTCTTCTTCTTTTTGCAGCCAATGCCGTCATATCTGGAAAAATCTTGATTTGAGGAACTGTTTGCGTCGTGAAGGATCATTTTTTAAAGGCTTTAGTTAATATTTTCTCGCATACTCGATAATCGGCAAAATTAACCAATATTTTTCGAGGATATTTTGCATTAGGGAGATGTTCGGAGGGTATCCTATGTGCCCTTGTAATTGTTAAATTCCCTGTTAGCTCTGGGATAGCCTCTTTCAGTAGGGATTCTACACAGTTTTGCACTTGGGGTCCCTCCGCTAATTCTGGAACTCCCACCAAACAAAGATTCTATCGTCTATTATAGTTCTCCAGCTCCTGAAGCTTGATCTGTAAAGCGTCTTTACTCCATTTTATCCTCCAAAACAGAGACCCGCTCTTCGGCCTCTGTCATTCGCTCTGGAAGTTTACTCATAGCTTCCTCAATATTCGACAGTCTTGCGTGGAGGTAGGCAATTTCCTGAGATTGCGTTAAACAGAGTTCTTTCATCTCAGAAAGGAGAAGCTCGAACATGATCTACACCGTTTGGCTAAATTGCGGATCATGTGCATGTTGTTGTACATCTTGGAGAGGAGCTTTTCCTCCAGCTGATATTAGTGCTGTGTTTCTATTGGTTGCTGACCCACTTTCTACCTACGGGAAATGTTCCTGAGGCTGGAGCCGGATTGAAGCAGGCTGTAGAAGCGGCTGAGTTTGCACCTGATCACTGACGCTTGAAGGTGCAAATTTGAAAAGAAAGGATACTGCTTACAGCAGAGGGGAGTTGAAAAAGACTTGGCTGTGATTGATTTCGGATGATCTTCCAATAGATTGCTATTCTCTGCATTTTCTGCATTCTCGGCACGCGCCATACTGATATCTCTACTGTTCTCCATTTCAAACCCACTTTCACTCCCTGTCTGAGTGACAAGGACCTCAAGGTGCCCAGCTTCTAAGATTTGCTGCACTTTAGACTCTATTCTCTGCTGTGCGTGTCGCAGAGTTCATACCTTCGTAAATGGTTTCTCTGAGGCTCCCTTTGGACATTGTCTCGGGGTGGGGGTGGACTGGTTTGAAGAGGCTGTGTTAACACCGGAAGGCTTGCGCTTAATTGTGCGCATACTTTAATTATAGTTACAGCAGCCAGCAACTAGCAGTTAGTTTCCCAACCTCTACAGGCCTCCTCTTTCGTAAGTGCATTTAATCCCTAGTCGTAGCCCAACAAGTTAGGCCCAGGGAGTAGAGGGGTACTATTTTATTTCAGGTTGTGGCCCATTAACATACTCCTTTAAATAAATGAAAAATAGAATAGCGCAAATCCGATAAAACAAGTAGAAAGTCCAGGGATCAAGCTCTGCAGTTAGTATGTCCCATTTTATCTCATGTAAAAACCAGATAGGGTTAACAGCCAAATAGCCACAGAAGGGGCTGCTTACCGCTCGCCTGCACTGCCTGTAACCGCCTGTAGCCACCCAGATATCGAGCTGGCAGTCATCAGCATGCACACTTCAGGGAGCATTGCTGTCCCGTACTACTCCTTGCCGCATTACCACATTAATTATACTCCTGGCCGCTATGTAAGCGCACCGCAGCTTTGCACATTTTCATTTACGGCATTTTCAGCATTTTGGCGGCTCCCCCATTCTCGACGTTCTATGTGATTGGGCGCTGAGCAGCCGCGGCCGCGAACCTTCACTCCCGGGGGGCGTGGTCAAACCAGGTGCACTAACAGGGACATGCGTGGGAAGCGTCCGCTGTCATTCCCCCCGATAGAAATGTTATTAGTAAAATAAAACCTAGTAGGCTGTCCAGCAGCCAATGGTGAAATGGCACCCACCACATCACCAACCCGTTCATCTACTTTTCCTTGCAGATTCAAGGCCTGATTATGAGTTCGCCCTTGGTGGAGGTGCAGTGGCCGAGTGGTCCAACCGCCATAATATGACTACGGTGGTAGGACCGTTTTCACTTTAAAAAAATATTATAACAACTATATTAAATAACAAAAATATAAATATTTAAATGTAAAAATTTATATATATAAATTAAACAAAATACATATTTATTACAATGTTAATAACTATTATACATTAAAACAAATATTATTAATCTAATTAAAATACCACACTATATTCTCACAATCATAACAACCAACAAATATAATCTTATTTATAACTAATACAATTAAGAAATAATATTATAAATAGTATCATTTTTAATAAATGAATAACTATTTTTACATTTATTATTACTTAAATAACTTCCCGCCATATACCTCTACAAACTAAACACACACCTAAAATATATCTTAAAAATTATAATAATTACACATTTTACATAATTAATTATCAAACAATTAATGATAATAAAATAATAATTCATTAATTATATTTTATTAAATACCTTTTTATCCCTACAAACCCAACAATCCACACCTAATATATAACTTATAAAATATGTTAAATACATAATGTACATAATAATCAATTAAACAATTAATAATACTTAATTAATAATACATTAATTATATTTAATTAACTTCCTGACCTCTATCCCTACAAACCCAGCAACCCACACCTGATATAGAGCCTACATTGTTAATTAGTGACACAATTTACATAATCAATTATCAATTAAATAATTAATTCTAATAAAATATTAATTATTAAACCATTATAATTAAATTATTTCCCACCATATACCCCTACTAACCCCAAAACCTGCACCAAAACTTAAAATAAAATAAAAATAATTACACAATTGACATAATTAATTATCAATTAAAACATTTCTATTAATAACAATGTAATTAATAGTCAATTATAATTAATTTACTTTCCACCCTCTACCCCTATAAATCCCAAAACTCAGTACGACACAAAAAATTACAATAAACTATTAAATTCAATTTAAAAACAACTAAAAATTTACAAACTATATTAAAAAACATTCATAATTGTACAAGTAATTTCTAACATATGCAATTATGATACCTAGTAAAACAAATAAAAATAATTAAAAAATCTTAAAATTAACAACAATATCTTTCTAAATGTTATTAACCACATAGATATTTTTAACATCGCTATTACTTACCTTGAAAATCGATGTTCTTGTCAATGATGTTTTGCACACAATATTTGTGCATCACAATATTTACGACTCGAAATTTCTGCATCATTATATTTTATTTCCAATATTTTGTCTGCACACCAAAATCATAACAGGAGATAAAATGAAACAATGTGATGTGCACAAATGCAAATGGCATCTTCCGAACGTGAGCAGCTCTTCTTTAACGCAGGTCGTTGTCAACAACCATTTCAGGTAGATTCCTTAACCAAACTGTCTGGTCGGGAAAATTTTAACATGATAGTACAAATATGAATAAAAGCAGTAGTTTTTATTTTATGATCAGAGACTGGGAAATTGTCTCAAAACTACAATTTCAAGTTGAGTTTTTCCTTGAGCGTACTGCTCTGGTATTTTTTTGAGTTTAAAACACATTTTTCTTTTCCTTTTTTTTACTAACAGAAGACATTGCAGTAGTAGCATTATCCTCTGCCTGTCCTGAATAATCTTCTCTATGCTTTCTGCTTTGCCCAGACCCAGGTCATTTTGCATCTGAGTTTTGGAGAGAAGACATCATTGTACCTTCATCTGCAATCTCTACTAAATCTACACCCTTGAAATCTTAACTTTTTGGAAACTTAAAGTAAGTTAACTAAAGTACTTTGCAAAAACTTTGTTGTGTGAGGCAGGGTTGGCACTATTATTTGTATTGTAGCTCACCCGCAGCCCCTGTGATTTCGTCGTAGCGCCCTGCCCTCCTCCCAACCTACTTAATGGAGCGAGACTGCAGCACAGCTCCAGCGAGAAGTCTTTCCACACTAGCTATCCACAGCCCCTGTGATTTCACTTGTGGTGCTTGTTTGCTCTACATAGCCCAGTGACTGTTAACTTAATAATTTACCTCTCTTTTTTCATTTTGTTACTTAATTTGTAACAACTGTTATTTTGTATCTTGTTCCTCTGTTCTCCGAAAGCCAAATTCCTGCTGCTTTTTCCTGCCGCCCCGTCCACCGCCGTGACGCTCCACCATCCTCCTAGTCTACATAATGGAGGCAGCAGCATGGCTCCTGTGAGCCGGCTTCCAGCACTAGCTCTCCTGCAGCCCCTGTTATTTTGTTTGTTGTGCTTGCTTGTTCCACTTAGCCCAGTGACTGTTAACTTCATATTTTACCTCTCTCTTGTCATTTTGTACTTAATTTGATAACTGTAAACCTCTGTTAGCTTCTAATAATTGTTATTTTATATCCTGTTCCTCTGTTCATCAATTGCCACATTCCTGCCACTTTTCCCGCAGCAGCGCCCACCACCGCAGCACCCCACCCTCCTCTCAACCTACTTAATGGAGGCCGCAGCTCGGCTGCGCAGTAGACACATGCCACAAGGCGCATCCAAGGTGTCCCCAAGGCAGGCCTATCTGCACCTGTTCATGCCTGGACAGCGCCCAGTGCCAGGAACCCTGACCCTCAACTTCCATGCCTGATATTGCCACAGAACATTCTCTGCAACACCACCATAAACAATGGCACTCCGGCCATTGAGCACCTGAACTTCAAACTCCAAACCAATGGCAAAACCACCATCACAGGCAACCTCACCTACAGAATGCCAGGACCTCACCACATTCCTGAACTTATCGCCCCGCTCACTATCGACTCCAAGGACTACATCTTCCTCGGAGACCTCAATTTTCACTTCGATGATGCCAATGACACCAATACAGCAAACCTCCTGGAAAACATGAACAACATCAGCCTCATCCAGATTATCACCAACCCCACACACATCACAGGACACACACTCAACCCCATCTTCATGACCAGTGACAGAGTTAAGTACAGACATTTCACCGATCTCACCTGGACAGACCACACCATTGTCCACTTTACCATCACGGAACCCCCCAGTTCCTCCACCAAGCCACCGATCACTGCAGCTGGAAAAAAAGTTTCTGAGACCCAGTGGACCGACGTCCTCACCATCTCCCAACCTGACATCCCCACCAACCTAGAATAAGCCATCAAGAACCTCTCTGCCTGGATCACTGACTAATTTCCCCCCATCAAGCCCACCAAACCCAAGAAGCCCTCCAAACAAGCCAACTGGTACACATCAGAACCAAAAAACGCATGTGCAAGTGGCTTGAAAGGAGATGATGCACCACTAAAGAACCCATGGGCCAAGCCACTTTCAAGACAGCCCTCAATGACTATCACCATCTCCTGAAAAATAGAAAAATGGACCGCCTTGCCGATCGCATTGAAGTCAGGTCCAACCACAGTAAAGAACTCTTCAATATTTTTAGAGTTCACCATCCCTGCAGCCACCAAAATCATTGTCACCCACTCCCAGTGACTATGCAACACCTTGACAAATTTCTTCCACAACAAGATTACAATCTACAAAAAGTTTGAGCCCCCAACCCACTGTCGCCAACACCCTCAATCACCTTGCTTCCTCCAACCATATCCATACCCACAAACTCACCACCTGGGACCAGCTCACCTCTCAAGACACCACCATTGTCATGAACTCCATCCATTCTGGAGAACCCTCAGACCCCTTCCCCCACCACATCTTCAACCTTGGGAGCAGGAAAGTCAGCAAGGAGCTCACCACCATCTTCAACGCATCCATCTCCATGACCGTCTTCCCCGATGAATGAAAAAAAACGCTGAAATCCAACCCAGACCTCAAGAACTACTGCCTCATCTCACTGCTCCCCTTTCCAGCTAAAGTCCTTGGAAATATCATCAACCGCCAACTCGTGGAACACCTGGAGAAAAGGAGCCTTCTGGAAACACCTCCCAATCCGGATTCCGCACCAACCACAGCACCAAAACTGCCCTGATCGCCGCAACCAACGACATCAGAATCGCCCTGGACCTGGGAGAAACAGCAGCCCTTATCCTACTCGACCTCTCAGTTGCATTCAACACTGTGTCCCACCACAACCTCATCAAGAGACTCCACCACATTGGAATCCTAGGAAAAGTCCATAAGTGGATTGCCTCCTTCCTCTCAAGAATAACCCAGAGAGTCTGCCTACTCCCTTACTCCTCAGAGCCCAAGAATATCATCTGTGGCATCCCTCAAGTTTTGTCCTTCAGCCCCACTCTGTTCAATGCCTACATGACCCCCTTGGCCAACATCGTCAGATCCCATGGACTAAGGAACATATCCTATGCCAACGAGACCCAGCTCATCCTTCATGCTATCCCGGGACCCCCCCTCCACCAGAAACAACTTCCACAGCTGCATGACAGGCGCCATTGACTGGATGAAAGATAACTGCCTTAAACTCAACATAGACAGAACAAAAGTGCTGATCTTCAGAAACAACCCCTCGGCCAGGAACAACTCTGTGTGGTCGTCTGAACTTGGATCCTTGCTGACTCTGACTAACCATGCCCGCAACCTTGGATTCATCCTTGACAACAAGCTCTCCATGAAAAACCAGATCAATGCAGTCTCCTCAGCCTTCTTCCTCACCCTTTGCATGCTCTGTAAGATCTTCAAGTGGCTTCGCGTTGAAACCAGGAAAACCATCACTCAAGCCCTAGTTACCAGCTGACTCAACTACGGCAGCACACTATGTGTAGGAATCACCACACACCTCCTGAAAAGACTGAAGACCATTCAGAACTCAGTTGCCAGACTCTCTCTGGAATTCAGGAAAGGACTCAAGACCTGGCTGTTCCACTGAACCCCTTCCACGGCAGGGTACACAGCACCTGGAAGCCTGCACCAGGTTTTTAGCCAGGCTTTACAAATCCTGTTGATTGATTGATTGTTCCTTTTTGTTTTTCTTCATTTGATGTTGGATAGCCTAGAGTTATATGTGGGGTCCTTTGTGGAAAGATATTGTTTTAAAGGAAAATGTTTGCACATTTTTGGGATGTTGGAGGCCTGGTGTTTTACATGCATTTTCTCTATTTCTTTGTATTTTTTGTGAATTTTATATAGATCAGCGAACCATTTTACAGTAATGTTGTTTCTTGTTTAAGACCTAGGGGCCGATTCCGATTCAGGCCGGAAATCTCTCCGACCGAGCCGGACCCGGAGAGATTTCCGACCGAACCGGACTCTAGCAGTCCGACCGGACGAGTACGATGCGGCCGCATGCTGCCGGAGTCTACTCGGTCGGACTCCCATTGAAGTCAATGGGAGCCGGTCGTACGACGCGTACACTGGCTCCCATTGACTGAATGGGTGCGTCGCGAACAAGGGCGCCCCCTAAAGCGGGTTCGCGTCGGCGCAACTCGCGCCGTAAATGCATGTGTAGGGGGGACCCATGGGTACCCCCTGTGTGCGACTCGCGCAGCTACGCGTGCAGGGAGGTCCGACACGGACCCCCGAAGTCCGGCTCCGACTGCTCTTTGGAGCCGGATGGCGCGAGTCGGTCGGACTGTTCGAGGCGCGCATCGTACTTGCTCAGTCAGGGAACGTCTCCATTGCGTGGTGCGAGTCGGGTCCGTACGAGTCGGTCGGAGCGGTTCGGAGCCGGGAACGAGTCGGTCGGCGATTTCGCGTACGCTCGCATCGTACTCGCTCGCACGGACGGGTGTTCGAATCGGTCGGAAACAAGGCGTCCGACTCGGATCCGGTAACGCCGAATCCGATTCGGTGCCCTACCGGCCGAGATCGGAATCGGCCCCTTAGTCTGTTCTGCATTAGGCTTTGAGTGTATTTTTCATTGTTTGTCTTCACATTTTCACTCGTGCCATATGTTTTTAAATCTTTTTACGGATTGTGGAAGGCTTTGTATTAAACGCAATATATTTGATGACTAGCTCCTGGAGTCCAAGCCCACATAGATAGATGTGGCCTTTGTTCTCAGCTATCTTCTTCCCCATGTGTTTGCCTATTATTTTGTATGAATATGTGCATGTGTGACATGGCTGATATTGTGTTTTGTTTTTTATCTGCAACTATAAAGTATTTAGAGTGGTCTGTGGTTGGGGAATTTTTAAAGTTTATTTAAGTCTCTTTTTTGACATTATTAATTTACTGGTGGAAGGTTAAGGGCAATCCTATGCGTGGAACTGACCTGCTTCCTTGTATTTTCTTTTATATTCCATCAGGGCCTAGTTCACAAGGTGAACTTACACTTTTGTGTAAGTTTATGATTGTTTGCTATTTACAAGTAGTATCTTTACAAGTGCAGGATCTCTGCACATTTTATGTGCGGAGACTCGGCACTCATAAAGATACTACTCGTAAATCCCTTTGTAAATTGCAAACAATCTAAAACATACACAAAAGTGTAAGTTTACCTTTGTGAATCAAGTCCTAGGTTTCCGCAGCTGACTTCCTCCTGTCTGTAGCTTTCTTTCCCTACCTTTTCTGTAACCATTCCCTTGTGTTATTTTAACAGAAGATTGTTGGTAATGTGAACAGAAACACAGACCTAACTATTCACATGTGGGTTGTCAGAGGGCTTTATTGAAGCTTTATTGACCAAACACTCAATTGTACAGAATCATAGAAGGACATGAATCCCAAAATGATGTCATGGCAGTGTATGACAGTGCAGCATGGCAGGATACCAATAGCATATATCCTTTCCATAACCATAGGTTAAAGTAATATGTCAGTGACAACATTAACGTTTTGAACTAAAAGAACACAGACATTCAACTGTTATAGCAAGCAGAACTTCCTATAACTTGTGCCCCACCATGCACTTCTTATGACCTCACATATTGCATCACCAATGACATGTTCTATTACATAATTTGTGACATCACTGATTGCATCACAAATGACATCATTGATGATATTACTGATGACATCATCCAATAAGTGTGTTAGTTTGTTTTATAGTTTACGTAGTGCTGGGTAACTACCATATTACTTTTCAACCTAATTTTGTACCACCTAAGCTTTACAAAATGCATGATACATCATAGGTGTGTAGAGGTATTGAACACGTTATAAATCTTTGTATTAAAGAATAAATCTCTGTGTAGATGACAGTTGAAGACTGTATTGTAAGCAGCCTTAAGTTATTTGACAGAATCTTCATAGCATGAACATTTCTACATAACATAATAGATTGTGTGAACCAGGTACTAAAAAATGTACATTAGGTGTGAAATCCTTCAGACCTAGGTTATTTCAAGTAAATACTGTCTTTTTGACAAGTGTTGCATAGAGTGTACACTGTTCTTAGTGGATAGTTTTTAATACTCTACGGTGTATTTCTCATGTAAGTTTCACTGACTGCAAACAGTGTGGTACAGAGTATACTCTCTCAATAGAGTAAACACTGTTTAAAGTACCAACTTTTCTACACATATGAACTGAATTTCTTAATTTAGGTGTGGTGACTGTGAGGGGTAGATACAGATACAAGCTGTCCGTAGAAGGTGCATTAATTTTGGAATAGACATTGAGTTTCTTGATGAACTTGCCTTTCTATTAACAGTTGTAGAAAACCGTGTACATTGAGGGTTTCCCATTTATCTGTTGGTGACTGATAATGCGAACTAAGCTGCCAATGAAGTGTGTGGTATAGCGCTAATATTGCTCATAATACATGCTTGCTACACCTAAGGGAGTTGCATCTGTGAAGGGATTAGCGATGCTTCACATTATTCTGAGCTATTTTGTACTTACTTTCAGGACTCTAATGACATGCTAGGTTATAGAGTGATGAATGCAAAAGAAGCTTGGGTGATGTCATCAGTGAAGCCATTAGGGAAGTAATCAATGATGTCTTAGAACATGTCATGAACATGTCACTGTAATCAGTGATTTCACAAATGATGTCATAGAACATGACATGAGTAATGTAGTATGTGAGGTCATAGGTAGGCCTGGGTGTAAAACTCCCCTCCACTCACGGAGTTGTGGAGTTCGGCAACTCTGCGTTCTGCGTAGAACACAGAGTTACCAATAAACTTCGCACTCCGCAACGGAGCGGAATTTAATTTTTGTTAGCGCACTCGAAATGTCCTTTTGCATGCATGGGAGCGACTTGCCGTCACCTATGAGATTTCAGAGCCATTCGGGAGCGCCTTGAGATTTGCTAGCCAGCCGCAAGCTCCTGTGAGATTTTGCGGTCCCAACACGTCTTTTGGGCAAGCCAGCGATTTACGGCTGATGTTTTGTGATGTACGCGATCCAGAACACGCAGGATCTACAGCGACTGCAATTTGGGGAAAATTCTTTCCTCGAGAAGCATCCAAATCTTTGTGAAATGGCAATTTGATGTCAAAAACCTTCGCAAATTGACAGTTGGCATTGGTTTTTTTTGTGCAAGGGGTCTTTTTTTCTTTTGACTTTTTTTCAAACTGGAAGGAAGTGCCCCAGATTGTCCAACTTCCTGTTCCTGTCCAGCAGGCTACTCCCAGTGCTTTGTCCCACTTCTGCTCAGTTTTTATTGGGATTTGGAGCTGGAAGGATCACTGTCCTTGTCTGCTGCATGTATACCACTGGAGTTAAGGACTATGTATTTGATATTTCACAAGTAAGTTGAATAACTGGTGTATAGTGGTGTTGTTTGCTTGATTGGGGGCATGCACCTGGATTTATTTGTACTTTTAATCAAATTTTTACATTTATTGTGGTGGGTGGCCTGCAGTTTCAGTAGTGGCCTAGTTTTTTTTGCATGTAATTGTTCTTCTTTTATAAAGGAAAAATGTTTACACTTCACCTCATTTAGTCCATGTTTCTTAATAAATTTGCAATATTGATTTAATTCCTTTTGTGGCTAGCATGCCAATGGGCCTTCCAGACAGTTGACCCAGTGCTAGTCATGGATGCATGAAACAACTGTGTCTGTGGTGTCTGTTGCATTGAAAAATCATTTATGCCTTAGTTGGTATTGGATTAAAATACAAAATGTGTTTTTTTAGGGTATTTCACGTTTTTCCCCTGCAAACAGTGGATAGGTGAGGTGATTCCTTTGGAGGATGTGTGTTATTGTAAAAAATATATTTTAGCCCGGTTAATTTTTGTTTTTGGCATTGCTGAATTAATGCTGTGTTCTCTGTGTTACCAATGCCTCCTTTGTCCTATCAGTGTGTGTGCGTGTTTGCCATAGGCCACCATTTGCCTTTGTTCCCCATGCCATGTGGCCAGGGACCATTTTGTATAGTCAGTGCCCATAGGCCTGCATGTTTTCTTGATTTTCCAGGCCTCCTGCTTCTTGTTGTGACCATGTGGCAAGTGGCCATTTTGTGTAGGCAGCCAGTGCGCATTTGCCATAGGCCTGCATGTCTTCTTTGTTGTGGCCATGCCTTCTTGCTGGATGTTGTTGTTGTGGCCATGTGGTCGGTGGCCATTTTGTGAAGGCAGGCAGTGTGCTTTTGCCATATGCCTGCATGTCATCTCTTTGTTCCCAGTGCCTTTTTGCTCAGTGTTGTTGTTGTTGACCATGTGGCACTACAGCCTTTTTGTGTATCCAGCCAGTAGGGCCCTTTGCCATAAGTTTGCATGGATAGCTGAGCAATGAGATAGCAGTTTAATAAAGTATATATGCTTAAGAATAATTTAACTTTTTTATAAAAATGTTTATATTTTTTTTCATTTTTGAATTTCAATTTCAATTATTTTTATTTTTACTTTTTTTATTTACATTTTTAAATAGTTTTTATATTACTTTTAATTTTGTTTAATTTAATTTTAATGTTTTTCTAACCATTTTCATAACATCTGGCATCAATGAATCAACCCCATGTCTGCGATAGGTGCAAAACAGCTTCTACTGTCTAGGGATTATTCATTGTCATTGTTTGTCAGCTGCACCTCCCTGAGTGCCACATCCCACGTGATGCACATAAAGCAAACAATTACATTTGTATGTTGTTGTTGCTCTTTCTTATCCTTCCTGAGAGTACACAACTTGAAAGTTTATGTTGGTGTAGTTTTATGAATGGATAGTAGATACACTGTATTGTTAATTATTTATAATAACTTAAGTAACCAGTGACCACACTAAATGATAATGTTTTTTGTACTAATAATTGAATTGCAACAATGCCAAGTTTCACTGATGTTCTTCTTGCTTGTTGGCTTTTGGTACACAAGCGATAACATCACCCACAGTACTGCCAGACACAAGATCTGTGCATGACTTGACGCGTGACTAAACATCACGGACATCTGTTCAACTTGTAAAGCTAAGTGCCACTGCCAACTGACAGTTTCAAGATGGCCCCAAAGAAAGGTGCTACCAACAAATTGGCCAGTGACAGTGATAAGAAGAAGGAGCTAACCACCACTGATATGTCGACCAATACCTTTTTGGGGATAAAAACTGTGCCTGCCGCACCGGCCTCCGGAGAGCAAGCTGAGAGCATCACCCCAGCATCAGTGGGCCTACCTCAACCTAGGCCCAAGCCCATGTCTGTCACAGAGGCAGCCAGTCTAATCACAGCAACGCGGACGAGCAGTGACGTTGAAATTGACTTATCTCTATTACAAAGTGGTTCCCATTCGTACTCAGATAAGTGGACAACAGCTGCAGTTAGCAATAGTAGTTCCTCCAGAAGTAGGAGCAGTTCAGGAGATTGAGCTTCATGCTGAGGAAGTAGAGGAAGCCACATGTAGGAGAGTAGGATCTGCCTCTTATGTTGCCCCCACTTTTTTTCTGATGTTTACACTGGTTTCTGGCTATAGTCTGGCTGGGTCCCTGCTAATCAGGGCCCCAGCCTCTCTGTTCTCTCTAAACGACTTGGAGTGCACTCTAGGTGCACTAGTGATTGGATACTGTGGTACCTTATGAGTTCCTAGTATATGGTACTAAGGGCATAGGTACTTCACAGGCCTACCAGGGGCTGCAGCATGTATTATGCCACCCCTGGGAAGCAGACTAAATCTGACACCACAGGCCTGCTACTGCAGCCTGGGTGAGGTGGTGCTAGCACTCCTCACTGAGATATAGGTTCCCTATATCTCTCCTACACACACATATAAACCTATCAGTCACCCCTAAGGCAGGCCCTATCAATCCTGAGGGCAGGGTGCTTGGCTTCTATGTGAGGGGGTGCCTCTGCCTGAGCAGGGCCCCTCTGCAGCTCTCAGAGTCCATTCTCTGGTGCTGTTTGTGGATGCGGTTAAACCATATACTCTTAAGTGCATTATATCCTCGCGGTAAAATGCTAACTTTGGAATGGCTGCATCAAAACATGTCGTGTTTGGTGTCAAACATCTTGGAATACTACCCCCCCCTCCAGTTCTGGCAGCGGGGGTAGCATTCCACCCTTCTAGAGGGATAGACATGTACCTACTGTGGAAACGCGGTAGAATCCTGCAGAGCCCTGGCATCACAAAATGGATGCCACCAGTCACAGACACTGGGCTGCCCTCCTGCTGATGACCAACACTCGCAGTGGAGGAAGCCCAACAATAGATATCCTGTCCCAAGGGGGTGTGACCACCTCCCAGACAGGGTTTAGTGTATTGGGGCTGGGTGGGTGCACTCTTAGAGTGCTTTGAAGTCCTGCACTGGGGGAGCAGAAGGCTCCGCTGTGCATACCCCAGTTCAAACCGGCTCAGGGGCTACCTGCCCCTGCTCTGGTGCAAAACTGGACAAAGGTAAGTGGGTGTAGCCGTCCACTCCCCTGACCCTCCCATAGGTAGGGTCATAGAGCTAGTCCCTCCCTTTCTTTTAGTATAAGAGGGGGAACCTGTGCATTGCACCCTAGATTTCCCTGGACGACGCTCTGAAGAAGAATCCCGGACCTTCGACGTTCCACTACCTTTGGAAGACTGAAGAATCTCCCTTGGAGTCAAGGAGTGACTCCCCTGCTTGGTACGCACCAAAAACTACAAACAATGGTCGCAAACTATGCCGCTCCCGCTGGAGTCCGAAGTCTCTGCAGCCCAAGAAGTAGATTTCCTGACTTCTCAAAGGCCATCGTGAGTCCCCAGCGAAGCTGAGGCCAGTGGACCCCAAGAGTGATGAGGAACCGTGACCCATGGGTACCATGCACTATTGTCGAGTGCAACCCCCTCACAACGTTCTATGAACTTGTGCTTAAGACCACGTGTGGTCCTAGCCTCCAGCAGGAATCCCTCCGAAGATCAGAGGCCTACCACTTCCCGAGTGACCGTGGGCCCCTGTTGAGCAAATCCTCCCGAGGTGTCTTTGCGATCCCTTGCCAGCCGGCTTGTGGGTCCCCAGAAGACTTTCTAAAGAAACCAAAGGGCTCCTCTGGTTGCTCCAGGCCTGCCCTGACTTACCGTCGCTGGGTGAGTCCCTCAGACCTTGCTGGTCTGCACCATTGACTTTTTACACTTTCCCCGAGACTTGCTGTTACCAAGGCTTGTTGGATCAAATCGAGTCGCCGACACTGCAGTAAGCTGCAGACATTGTGGTACACACCGAATCCTGGTTGTCATCGACGCCTCCTGAACCTTGTGGCTGAAGAGTCAAGGCACCCATGAATGACCTGAATCTTGCGACGACGGTGGGCATCCATCTTCCTTGCCCCGAGTCACTGCCAAGTGACTTTGAACACTGTCCCCTCTGCTTTCAAGTCTTCCATCTTCTGAATCCAGGCTTGGATTCCTCCGGACACTTCTCCTGTCGCCGCAAGCAGCAAGTCTTCACTGGCTCCCATTGAAAACGACGCCGCGACCCGACACCAAAGAACACCTATGCACCCGGCTCCCCTGGGTGAGGTAACTTCAGCACTACGGTGCTCCTGTGGGTGTGGGCCCTAGAACTACTTACCCTGTAAGTGACTTGCTTGTAGCTACTCTAGAAGTGCGCTAAAACTCTTACTTTCCCAGTGCGACTATCGCGCTGACTCGTACATGGTTCGCGTCTGTGTTAGACACACCGCATCCAACTCCCTTGCAATTCTATCTGTAACCGCATCCTTCGACTCGTACCAGGACCGATCGGTGTGTTCGCCTCGAACACGCAAGGGACCTTTAACATTGAAATCTCAATCGCGTCTGTTCGCATAGACTCGTACAGGACTCGCACCGGTGCCAGGACACCGCGTCCGTCCCCTGTGGGTCTCCTACAACTACCTGGGGTGGTTCTTGGGGGTCCCACGATTCTAGATGCCCTAGACCTAGGTCTAGCCAAACTAAGATTGTGATATTCGATTGTGCTAAACTTATTTTGATAACATTTGACTTGTACATATGTTCCTGACTTCTAATCTCATAAAGAGATTAGTAGAGAGTTGTTTATTAATAAATACATATATATTTGATATATATACCTGTGTGGTGTCTTTTCATTTGGTGATTCAAGAGATTGTGTGGTAAAACAAGCTGCTTTACATTCCTTCAAGACTTAGCCTGAAGGCTGCTCTCCACAGCTACCACTAGGATAGCTTTCTATAAAGGTTGTCTTAAACCTATCTACCATAAGAGTCGAATTGTTCTGGTGCAAGGTGTCCACTTTAATTAGTGAACAGCATATACCAGGCCAACTTCTCACATTGGTGGGCAGCGTGTGGGATTCCAGCTTGCTATTGTTTTACCAGAAAATCTCTATTTGAATTACTAACTGAAAACCACTATAGGTACTTAAGGTACATATAAAGTCAAGCTTAGTATCAATAAGTTCTACTGAACTTAGAGCTGTGTGCCAAGGGATAGCACACCCTTTCTACAGCTCAAGCTAGTATCAGTAGGCCACAAACTAGTGTAGGTAGTACAACACTGCACAACACTAGAATGTCCTTAAAGGGTGGAACCAGTGGATCCACTCAGCCTCAGTATAAGGACATGGCTTTCTCTGACTTGAGAGCCATGTGTGTTGAAAGACACCTGAAGCTAGGACAGAGTCCCTCCACACTACACCTGATAGATCTGCTGACAGCAGATGATCTTAGATTGGCTCTAGGAGCTAATGGGTCTGAATCAGGGGGTGGGTCAATTACAGTGTCTGGGTCAGATGATGAAAATCAGAATGACCAAGACTCTGTGATTGAAGGGCCAGGCTCCAAGGGGCCTGAAAAGGACAGAGGTCTTTTCCCTAAGAGAACTGACAGAGTGGATGAGAGGCCTAGGTCCCCTTCCAGGGAATCTGACCACTCTTATCACTCTGGCAGAGAATTTGTCCAGCAGAGGAACTCATACTTTCCCATAAGAGAGAGCTCCTCTGACAGAATGTGCAAACTGCTGCAGTATGAGGAAGCAAGAGTTGCCCTCAGAACCAAGCAGTTGGCACTAGATAGAGAAGCCCTGGAGATCCAGAGAGCTTCTAGAAGAGAGGGGTTAGAACCCCTTGTTGGCAGCATCAGTGTCCCTAGAGGCAGAGAATCTATTCCAGACCATAGGAACCTGAGCAAGGTTGTTCCTCCCTACCAGAGTGGGGATGATATCCACAAGTGGATAACTGCTATGGAGACGGCCTGTAGAGTACAGCAGGTCCCCCAAAAGCAGTGGGCAGCAATCTTGTGGCTCTCCTTTTCAGACAAAGGTAGAGACAAGCTCCTCACTGTTAGAGAAGAGGATGCTGATGATTATGAAGTCCTGAAGAGTGCACTGATAGATGGGTTTGGCTTAACCACTGAGCAGTACAGGTTGAAGTTCAGAGACACCCAGAAGGCACAGACTCAGGACTGGACTGACTTTGTAGATTGTGCAACCAAGGCTCTGGAGTGTTGGCTGGTTGGCAGTAGGGCTACTGATTTCAAGGGATTGTATAATCTGATGATGAGAGAACAGATCCTTAATAATTGCCAGAACCAGTTGTTGCATCAATACCTGGTGGACTCAGATCTGACATCTCCCCAAGAATTGGGAAAGAAGGCAGACAAATGGGTCAGAACCAGGGTAAGGCAGAAACCCCAGAACCAAGGGGGTTACACCAAGAAGCAAGATCCTAAGGGCTCTGAGAAAGGTGGGGATAAGTCAAAAGACCAGAAGTCTTCACAAGGGCCCCAAAAATCTGCATCTGGTGGGGAGTCACAATCCAACAAGGGAAAAGGCCAAAAGAAGCCCTGGTGCAAATTCTGTAAACAGAAAGGGCACTGGACTTCTGATTGTAACAAGTCCAAAGACCAAACCACCACCACTCCTGCCCCTAAGGCAACTGTTCCCCCTAGCTCAGCTACCGGTGGAGGTGGTACTCAGAATAAGGGTGTAGTAGGGTTGACCCTGGGTTCTGAAGTGGACTCTGACCTAGTCAGAGTGCCCACTCAGGCAATGCTGATTTGTGATGGAGACCTTGATATGTCCTTCCTAGTAAGCCCCAGTAATCTGGGCAAATACAAACAGCAGCCTGTAATAAATGGCAAACAGGCTTTGGCATTTAGGGACACAGGTGCTAGTGTCACCATGGTGGCAGAGGATCTTGTGGACCCTGGACAGATCATCCTGGGCGAAATGTACCAGGTGACCAACGCAAGCAATGTCAGGACCAACCATAGTCTGGCAGTTGTGAATTTCTCCTGGGGAGGGGTAACTGGCCTCAAGAAAGTTGTAGTCAGTGCAGACCTCCCTGTCGAATGTCTATTGGGCAATGATCTAGAAACTTCAGCCTGGTCTGAAGTAGAGTTATGGACTCATGCTGAGATGTTGGGCATCCCTGCAGAGGTATTTGCTGTGACCAGGTCACAAGCAAGAATGCATAACACTGAACCAGCTCTGGATCCTGGAACAATGGACCAGATGCTTCCCAAGAGGAGGAGCAGTAGGGTAAAGGCAGTGCCTTCCCCCTGTCTCAGATCACAGATTCACCCCCAGAGGGAGGTGAAGCAGATCCTGAAGAAGGAACTGCCCCAGAGGGACTTGAGCCTGATCAGGTTGAGTTCTTGGGGGCAGGGGGCCCTTCTAGGGAAGATCTGAGTAAGGAGCAACAGTGCTGCCCCTCTCTTGAACCCCTCAGACAGCAGGCTGCTGCTGAGGCTGCTGGGAGTGCTAGTGGGTCCCATAAAGTTTATTGGGATGAGGGACTCCTATATTCTGAGGGTAGAGACCCAGCCCCTGGAGCCACCAGGAGGTTGGTAATACCTCAGAAGTTTAGGGGTTCCTCTTGACCCTAGCACATGACATCCCTTTAGCAGGACACCTTGGCCAAAACAAGACCTGGGACAGGCTTGTTCCACATTTTCATTGGCCACATATGTCAGAGGACACAAAGGAGTTTTGTCGCTCCTGTGTCACATGCCAAGCCAGTGGTAAGGCAGGTGGCACAACAAAGGCCCCCCTGATACCACTACCTGTGGTGGGGGTACCCTTTGAAAGGGTAGGGATTGATATTGTTGGTCCCCTTGACCCTCAAACTGCATCTGGGCACAGGTTTACCCTGGTGGTAGTGGATCATGCCACCAGGTACCCAGAAGCCATTCCCCTGAGGACCACCACAGCCCCTGTGGTGGCAAGAGCCCTCATTGGAGTTTTCTCCAGAGTGGGTTTCCCAAAGGAGGTCATTTCTGACAGAGGTACCAACTTCATGTCAGGATATTTGAAGGCAATGTGGAAGGAGTGTGGTGTAACTTATAAGTTCACCACCCCCTATCACCCACAATGCAAATGGTTAGTTGAACGCTTCAACAAAACCCTGAAGGGAATGATTAAAGGACTCCCAGAGAAGCTTAGGCGGAAATGGGACCTTCTTCTTCCCTGCCTGTTGTTTGCATACAGAGAGGTTCCACAGAAGGGGGTTGGTTACAGCCCATTTGAGCTTCTGTTTGGGCATCCTGTGAGAGGTCCATTGTGTTTGGTAAAAGAGGGCTGGGAGTTACCTCTCAAGCCCCCAAACAAGATGTGATGGACTATGTACTTGGTCTCCGCTCCCGGATGGCTGAATACATGAAAAAGGCAACCAAAAACCTGGAGGCCAGCCAAGAATTACAAAAAGCTTGGCATGACCAAAGGCTGTGCTGACTGTATACCAGCCAGGACAGAAAGTGTGGGTGTTGGAGCCTGTGGCCCCAGCAGCCCTCCAGGACAAGTGGAGTGGCCCCCATACAATAGTTGAACAGAAGGGAGAAGTCACCTACCTGGTGAATCTTGGAACTCCCAGGAGCCCCCTGAGGGTGTTCCATGTCAACAGATTAAAGCCATATGTTGACAGGGCTGACATGGGCTTGCTCATGGCAACTGTTGAGGACCAGGAGGAGGAGAGTGACCCTCTCCCTGACTTGCTCTCTCAGAACCCTGATGATGGGTCAGTAGATGGTGTTGCTTTGGCAAGCAGCCTCACTGACCATCAGCAAACTGAGTGCAGACAGGTTCTGCAACAGTATAGACATATGTTTAGCCTGACCCCTAGTCAGACTACCTGGTGCACCCATGAGGTGGACACTGGAGACAGTCTGCCTGTCAAGAGTAAAATTTACAGGCAACCTGACCATGTCAGGGACTGTATCGGGATTGAAGTCCAGAAAATGTTGGAGCTAGGTGTAATTGAGCCTTCAGATAGCCCTTGGGCTAGCCCAGTAGTCCTGGTACCCAAGCCTCATACCCAGGGTGGTAAGAAAGAAATGAGGTTTTGTGTAGACTACAGAGGCCTCAATGCAGTCACTAGGACTGATGCCTATCCCATACCAAGGGCAGATGACCTGATTGATACTTTGGCCTCAGCCAAGTATCTAAGTACATTTGACCTAACAGCTGGCTACTGGCAGATCAGATTAGCTGATGATGCAAAAGCAAAAACAGCATTTTCGACCCCTAGTGGGCACTACCACTTTGTGGTGATGCCCTTTGGATTGAAAAATGCACCTGCCACTTTTCAGAGGTTGGTGAATAAAGTTCTGGCAGGGATGGAAACTTATTGCTCAGCTTATCTAGATGATATTGCTGTCTTTAGTTCCTCCTGGCAGGATCACCTGGTCCACCTCAGAAATGTTTTGGAGGCTCTGCAGAAAGCAGGCCTCACTATCAAGGCCACTAAGTGCCAGATAGGGCAGAGTCAGGTTGTGTACCTGGGCCACCTTGCAGGTGGAGGCCAGGTTCAGCCTTTACAGAGCAAAATCCAAACCATAATGGAATGGGTTGCTCCAACCACCCAGACACAGGCGAGAGCCTTCTTAGGCCTGACTGGGTACTATAGGAGGTTTGTCAAGGGATATGGATCTATAGTGACCCCCTTGAATGATCTGACCTCAAAGAAAATGCCAACAAAGGTTCAGTGGACAGCTAGCTGTCAGAAGGCATTTGAAGACCTAAAGCAGGCCATGTGCACTGCCCCCATCTTACAGAGTCCAGACTACACCAAAAAGTTCATTGTCCAAACAGATGCTTCTGAGCTGGGTGTGGGAGCTGTACTGTCTCAACTGAATGATGAAGGTCAAGACCAGCCAGTAGCTTTTATTAGCAGAAGGCTGACCCCCAGAGAGAAACGTTGGTCAGATATAGAGAGGAGGCCTTTGCTGTGGTGTGGGCCCTGAAGAAGCTGAGGCCATACTTGTTTGGCACTCACTTCATAGTTCAGACTGACCACAAGCCCCTCCTATGGCTTAAACAGATGAAAGGTGAAAACCCAAAACTTTTGAGGTGGTCCATTTCCCTACAGGGGATGGACTATACAGTGCAACATAGACCTGGGACCCAACATGCCAATGCAGATGGACTCTCAAGGTATTTCCACTTTGAACACGAAGACTCAACTGGTCAAGGTTAGTTTAGTGTCCCTGCGTTTGGGGGGGGGGTTGTGTAGGAGAGTAGGATCTGCCTCTTATGTTGCCCCCACTTTTTTTCTGATGTTTACACTGGTTTCTGGCTATAGTCTGGCTGGGTCCCTGCTAATCAGGGCACCAGCCTCTCTGTTCTCTCTAAACGACTTGGAGTGCACTCTAGGGGCACTAGTGATTGGATACTGTGGTACCTTATGAGTCCCTAGTATATGGTACCTTAGGTACTAAGGGCATAGGTACTTCACAGGCTTACCAGGGGCTGCAGCATGTATTATGCCACCCCTGGGAAGCAGACTAAATCTGACACCACAGGCCTGCTACTGCAGCCTGGGTGAGATGGTGCTAGCACTCCTCACTGAGATATAGGTTCCCTATATCTCTCCTACACACACATATAAACCTATCAGTTACCCCTAAGGCAGGCCCTATCAATCCTGAGGGCAGGGTGCTTGGCTTCTATGTGAGGGGGTGCCTCTGCCTGAGCAGGGCCCCTCTGCAGCTCTCAGAGTCCATTCTCTGGTGCTGTTTGTGGATGCGGTTAAACCATATACTCTTAAGTGCATTATATCCTCGCAGTAAAATGCTAACTTTGGAATGGCTGCATCAAAACATGTCGTGTTTGGTGTCAAACATCTTGGAATACTACCCCCCGCCAGTTCTGGCGGTGGGGGTAGTATTCCACCCTTCTAGAGGGATAGACATGTACCTACTGTGGAAACGCGGTAGAATCCTGCAGAGCCCTGGCATCACAAAATGGATGCCACCAGTCACAGACACTGGGCTGCCCTCCTGCTGATGACCAACACTCGCAGTGGAGGAAGCCCAACAATAGATATCCTGTCCCAAGGGGTGTGACCACCTCCCAGACAGGGTTTAGTGTATTGGGGCTGGGTGGGTGCACTCTTAGAGTGCTTTGAAGTCCTGCACTGGGGGAGCAGAAGGCTCCGCTGTGCATACCCCAGTTCAAACCGGCTCAGGGGCTACCTGCCCCTGCTCTGGCGCGAAACTGGACAAAGGGAAGTGGGTGTAGCCGCCCACTCCCCTGACCCTCCCATAGGTAGGGTCATAGAGCTAGTCCCTCCCTTTCTTTTAGTATAAGAGGGGGAACCTGTGCATTGCACCCTAGATTTCCCTGGACGACGCTCTAAAGAAGAATCCCGGACCTTCGACATTCCACTACCTTTGGAAGACTGAAGAATCTCCCTTGGATTCAAGGAGTGACTCCCCTGCTTGGCAGGCACCAAAGACTACAAACGACGGTCGCAAACTATGCCACTCCCGCCGGAGTCCGAAGTCCCTGCAGCCCAAGAAGTGGATTTCCTGACTTCTCAAAGGCCATCGTGAGTCCCTAGCGAAGCTGAGGCCAGTGGACCCCAAGAGTGATGAGGAACCGCGACCCCTGTGTACCGTGCACTATTGTCGAGTGCAACCCCCTCACAATGGTCTACGAACTTGTGCTTTGGACCACGTGTGGTCCTAGCATCCAGCAGGAATCCCTCCGACGATCAGAGGCCTACCACGTCGCGAGTGACCGTGGGCCCTTGTTGAGCGAATCCTCCCGAGGCGTCTTCGCGATCCCTTGCCAGCCAGCTTGTGGGTCCCCAGAAGACTTTCTAAAAAAAACAAAGGGCTCCTCTGGTTGCTCCAGGCCTGCCATGACTTACCCTCACTGGGTGAGTCCCTCAGACCTTGCTGGTCTGCTCCATTGACTTTTTACACTTTCCCCGAGACTTGCTGTTACTAAGGTTTGTTGGATCCAATCGAGTCGCCGACACCGCAGTAAGCTGCAGACATCATGGGACACACCGAATCCAGCTCCTGGTCATTGTCGACGCCTCCTGACCTCGTGGCTGAAGAGTCAAGGCACCCATGAATGACCTGAATCTTGCAACGACGGTGGGCATCCATCTTCCTTGCCCCGAGTCACTGCCAAGTGACTTTGAACACTGTCCCCTCTGCTTTCAGGTCTTCCATCTTCTGAATCCAGGCTTGGATTCCTCCGGACACTTCTCCTGTCGCCGCAAGCAGCAAGTCTTCACTGGCTCCCATTGAAAACGACGCCACGACCCGACACCAAAGAACACCTATGCACCCGGCTCCCCTGGGTGAGGTAACTTCAGCACTACGGTGCTCCTGTGGGTGTGGGCCCTAGAACTACTTACCCTGTAAGTGACTTGCTTGTAGCTACTCTAGAAGTGCCCTAAAACTCTTACTTTCCCAGTGCGACTATCGCGCTGACTCGTAGATGGTTCGCGTCTGTGTTAGACACACCGCGTCCAACTCCCTTGCAATTCTATCTGTAACCGCGTCCTTCGACTCGTACCAGGACCGATCGGTGTGTTCGCCTCGAACACGCAAAGGACCTTTAACATTGAAATCTCAATCGCGTCTGTTCGCATAGACTCGTACAGGACTCGCACCGGTGCCAGGACACCGCGTCCGTCCCCTGTGGGTCTCCTACAACTACCTGGGGTGGTTCATGGGGGTCCCTCGATTCTAGATGCCCTAGACCTAGGTCTAGCCAAACTAAGATTGTGATATTCGATTGTGCTAAACTTATTTTGATAACATTTGACTTGTACATATGTTCCTGACTTCTAATCTCATAAAGAGATTAGTAGAGAGTTGTTTATTAATAAATACATATATATTTGATATATATACCTGTGTGGTGTCTTTTCATTTGGTGATTCAAGAGATTGTGTGGTAAAACAAGCTGCTTTACATTCCTTCAAGACTTAGCCTGAAGGCTGCTCTCCACAGCTACCACTAGGATAGCTTTCTATAAAGGTTGTCTTAAACCTATCTACCATAAGAGTCGAATTGTTCTGGTGCAAGGTGTCCACTTTAATTAGTGAACAGCATATACCAGGCCAACTTCTCACACCACACTTCAGAATATCCCTTGTCTTCCAGATCTCCAGCAAGAAAAAGGAGAGTTAGTCCACCAGATTCTTCTCCAAGCCCCCCTTCTGATGAGCCAGACACCACTTGGATCCCGCCTCAGTCTGAGAGTGTGACACGCCACGAGAGACTAGGGAAAAGGAAGGTTCCTAAAAGCCCTTGACTTAAGGATGTAGAGGAGGAGGATGACAACGAGGCAGTCATCATGGATATTAGCCCAGCTCCAGTGGAGATCAACTTTATCCCATCCCAACCTGATGTGAGGGATGTGGCACCAAAGATACTACCACCACCAGCTGCCATATTTGCAAAGCCCTAGCAGTGACCTATATCCACAACCACATCATTAGAAGTAGGTACTACAGAGAGGCAAATGTCAAAATGCTCACCTACCACCTGTTCATCTGACATTGGCAGTGGCAAGAGAGTCAAAAAGTGGACCCCCCCAGTTTGGGACTTCTTTATGGTTAGCAAGAAGGAGCAGAACATTGCCATATGCTCCATTTGTGGAGCAAGTGTTAGTTGGGGTATTCTTGGTACAGACTGTGTTACCTTGGCGACCTCAAAACTGCAAGCAGTGTTGGTGAAAGGGGTAAAAGAATGAGCAGGGAATCCGATCTGATTACGGTGGAAGGTGAAGAAGAGGAAGGCATTTTCGTTAGCAAAGCAGCCCTGTCCCCAGAAGTGCAGTAGTATCGCCCACATCAGCAACATCGTGATGGCACAAGACTCAGGTCGAGACACCAAGGCAAGAGAGTACAATGACTGCCCCGCTGAGATGCACATTGACCTACCACTGTCTGCTCTCAAGAATTCACCTGCATCAGTGGCACCAGAAAAGAAAAAAATCCAGGTTACTATTCCTGGCATGTTTAGGCAAGAGGGGCAGTATGAACGCAACCACCCAATGGCACGTTTGTACAACACGAAGCTGGCTAAAATGTTAGCGCTGGGCATCCTCCCTTTTTCTTTTGTGGAAGGGGTGGGTTTTCTAGAATTTTAGCAGCCATTTGCCTGAAATGGATGGTTCCTAGCCGGTCCTATTTTGCCAGAGTTGCTGATACAGCACTATATCACGATGTGCTGGAATTGCTTGGACAAGCTTTGCATCAGAGTGCTGTTCACACTATCCACCTGATGACAGACATGTGGACAAGTTGCCAAGTCACTGATTACATGTGCTTCACTGCACACTGGATCTCTTTTGTGGGGGTTAGAGAAAAGATATCTGCAGGTGCTTACACTGCTGAGATTTGCAATGGCACTTCGAAGCATGCAACAGTAGCCATGTTCACGATAGAGAAATCCCATACTGCTGCAAACATTTTGGAAGACTTTAACAACAAGGTCTTTGAATGGCTGTGACCAAGAGGGCTTAGCATTGGATTTGTTGCCAAGGATAATGGCAGTAATATAGTTAAGGCCATGGCAGATGGAGGATATTTAAGGGCCTATGTTTGGCACACAGCATCAACATCATTGTACAGGACTTTCTCAAAAAAGAAGACCAAGTAAGCAACTTACTCTCCACCTGCAAAAGAATCTGCACTCATTTCCGCAATTCATTTAAAGCCCGGCAGCAGCTGAGGGTCATTCAGTATGATAATAGAATGCTAGTTAAAGCACTCACACAGGAGGTGCCAAAACGTTGGAACTCGACTTGCTACATGTTGCAATGTCTGTTTGAGCAGGTGAGACTGATTAATGATTATGTCATGCAAAGAGTGGATGCAACTGTGAAAGGCATTATCATTGAGATGGACCAATCAAGCCTATTTAAATGCCTGACAGAGATGATTCTTCCTTTTGAGGTGTTCACACAGGAAGTTAGCAAGGAGGACAGTACCACAGGCCAAGCTATCCCATTGTTGCACATGCTACAGGAACAGCTCAAGGAGGTGTCTGAAATGTATGCAGGTGTGGAAGAAAAAAAAGATGCGTATGAGTTGGTAGAGAGCTAAATCTTCACTTATCTGTTAATGTGAGGGTGCAAAGAGACATTGGGGCTGATTACGATGTTAGTTGGTAAGCTTCCGACTGCTAGTCAGAAGCTTTCTGACCGTGGTCGGAGGCTTTCCAACCGACACAGTCGGTTTGCCTTCTGATGATGTCTGATGATGTCGGCGGTCGGAGCGTGAACTGGTCAGTCATTTCTATGCAGTTCCGACCGGCTCGTGGAGTCTTCCGGACGGTCAGAACCACACTGTAATCCCCTATAGATGGCTTTTCTGCCGTTGGGATTACGATGTCAGTTTCCCACAGCCTTTCCATGCCAGCCTTTCTGACATGGAAAGGCTGTCGGAAAGCAACTTTGGGGGTCCCTAGCAGGGCTCCATTGCCTCCGCGGCCTTCATTTGGTGGCCGAGGGGGTACCTATGGTCCCTCCCTGTAAATCCATGCACTGTGTGGCAGGCACCAAAGGGTGCCTGCCAAAGGGTGCAGGGTTTTACACACACACCCATTTCTTCATGGGAGCTTGTATTATGGCCGGTTTACAGCCGTAATACATGTTCCGATAGAGAAATATGAGTATCCGACTGAACAGTGTTTGGTCGCATTGTAATCAGTGGGTGGAACCACCGACAGGAGGTCGGTCATTCCCAAGTCCAAGACGGTATTGGTCAGAGGCAACTCCCACCGACAACATAATAAGTTCCATTGTGTCATCCAAACACTACATCTATGCCACAATTCTTGATCCATGGTACAAACCATTAGTTTCCACTTTCATTCCTTTTCAGACGGGGATGTTGCAAACTACAAAGCATGGATTGCTGTGCAAGCCAGTGAGCTAGAAAAAGAATGGCTGCTAGGAATTACAGCCCCACTCCTCCATTGCATAAGTTCTGCGGTGCAGCCTTCAACTTCAGAGCCTGAGGGAAGTGCTGTTGACTCACAGCAGCAAAAACCAACAAGAACACCAGCAACAACAGGATCAGGAGTATCGCCTCCAAAATCTGCATATGATTGGTTTCTACTGGCAGGGCTTAAGTCCACTGCAGAGGTGAAGGTAAACGAGATTGAGCAAGGTGGAGCACCAATGACTATTGAACAGATGATCCAGGCCTATCTGGATGATCCAACAGAGGTATATCTTTGTCAAAACCCATTGGTGTATTGGTATGGGAAGAGGCACCAACAGCCAGTGCTGAGCAGGCTGGCAATAAGCTATCTGGCTTGCCCAGTGACTAGTGTCTCCACTGCATGTGTTTTCAGTGCTGTTGGTACAGTTGTCACAGTGAGAAGGACCAGTTTCTTTCCCCAAATTGTGGAGAGATTAATCATAATCAAAATGAATCAGCACTTTATACCAACGAATTACTCCATATCTGAAGAACGACAGGATGAAGATGAGGGTGATTGGTCAGACTCAGGTCATGTAAGTAGTGTATTAGCTGACCCTCTTCTAGATGAACACCTGAGTTTGAGGACAAATTCGACTTCAATGACTACTAGGCCTGGGCCACCAACCATAGAACTTTCTCTCTATATCACTGATTTGCTTTGAAGCTAAAAAGAAAAAAGGTATAGGTAGGGGAACATTATTTTATTTTATTTGTTTGTGTCTGGCTGATTAATGCAGCCCCACCCTCTTAGACCCATTTTATTGCCGTTATTGAAGTTGCACCAGTGTGCAGTGAAAAAGCCCCCCCAACCCATTTCCCTCAAGGTCATTGCAGATACAAATTTGTGCCTGCCTCCATACCGTGCCTATCTATCCTTTCCTAATTTAATCCCCCAGCCTATCTGCCCCACATTATTTGATTTACAAGACTGGACAATGTTTGTTTTGTGAACAATGGATCAGCAATGGACCTCGCCTGAACTAGAAGAACAGGTAAATGGCATGCATTGCACGCTGAGTAATTGTTTTTTGTGAGTGTGTTGAGATGATTCATGTGGTGGCAGGCAGTGACAATGGATGTTTGTTTATCTGTAACTATTATGCTTGAATGTGTTTGTGATGATTTACAAAGTTGGTGGCCTACGTAACGATGGCTGATCATTTTTTTCCTGAAGGTGATTTTTTTTCTTTCCCCTTTGAGACTTAGCGAGATATGTTCACCGGGTCTACTCCACACTGCTATGTTTTTTGCTTCACACTCCTCAAAGACCTGACCAGTCCCTTTAGGTAACACAAACACAAATCTAGTCTACACAAAAAATGACTCAATGTTTCTTTTGCATTTGAGTCGGGACTCAGTCGATGCAGAGTTGGTCACCTTACTCTGAGTCAGGAGCGTGACTACTTCAAGAACTGCCACCAGAAGAAGGAAGTTTTCAACTTCACTGACACCAACTAATTTTGTGATGACTTTCAAGTGCCCTATCCAACTCTGTGGAGTGGTGGTGAAAGTGGTGCATTGATTTTACTTAATTTGGAAAATGTGTGGTTCCTGGTTGTGTGCTGTCTGGCTCAAATTTGAAGCTAAGTGTTGGTTGGGTGGGGGGCCTGTTGTTGTAGGTAACTGGAGACAGACATGTGGTCATGAATGATCATCACATTAGGCACATGCTGCTAGGCTACATATTATTGTTGTGATCTATGGTGATGAATCGATGATAATGGCAGTTGCAAGTTTCTTCAGCCTGATAGTTACATGCGGACACTTTTGTGTGATTGTTGGTTGTTGTAAAATTGCTCTCACCTAATTGTTCACACATCAGTCATAAAATGAATGAGTGCAAAAGGGAATATTCTTCTCTTCTCTCTGAGTCTTCTCGGTGCTCTCCTTATGAAGTTTACCTTCTTTCCTTCTCCTTGAATCTACAATATCATTTTTGTTTTATAGTCTGCAAGCTTCTCTTATCCTGCGCCAAACTGGAAAAGCCCCATAACACTCATGCTTACTTTACCGGACTGCATCAGAAAGTCACCCAAGAAGGACGGATAGTCCAAGAAGAATGCAGATGCAACCCCCAATTTGGCACTAGAGTATCATTTTTTTCCTTTAATAATCATTAGAACTGTGTGTGTTGTTCGCTTGGCTCCTACATCATTTGCAATATATTTGCTATCTATCAAAGCTAGGTAACAGAACATTTACATATAATATAATACTTGGGTCCCTGTGGGGGCAGACAGACCAATTGGTCTGCATTGCAGTTAAGTTACCTATATCCATTCCTTAATTTCCTTTTCCTGCCATAACAGATTCATGATGGTTGGCTGCTCATTGCCTAGATGAATGTTCTCCTTATGTAGTGATTTTCTTTGTCACACCTTTCCCCAAATTCCCTTTCTCATCCATTCATCAAACCCTTAACCCTCTTCCCCTGGGATGCATGATTTATTGAGGTGTGACTTAATAATTTACACCAATAATTGATCACACACTTGGTGGGGTGGATGTGGTGAAAGCAACACCAACTCAGTGCAGCATCTTCAGCTCTAAGTATAGCCCACAGTGACCCCATTTATCATCCTATGCATAAAATCACTGTTCGATATTTTCAGAAGAACATAATTTGCCAGCATCATCATAATTCAGGCACTGTGTTGCGTCAAAGCTTACCCTTGTCCACTTCAGAGTTCGAGTCCACTTCATTTCATAACTTTCACAAGCTCACCATTGTTCTGAATAATTCAATTTAGCATTGCTTAATTATTTTCTCTATCAGGTATTCTTTGTTGTCTTCTGTAGTAATAGTCAAGTCTGGTGACTGTCTCAATTGTTTGTAAAGCTATGATATAATAATATAAAACCCATTAACTCACTTTTTGTTTCAATTTAGCTCTGTGCGATGAATAGTCCTTATGCTACAGTTTGGGCCTGATTCACAGAACTAACTTACGTCAAAATCCTAAACTTACAACAATTTTGGTATTCACAGAATGAACTTACACATTTGGGTATTCACAGATTGAACTTACACATATGGGTATTCACAGAATGAACTTACACATATGGGTATTCACAGAATGAACTTACACATATGGGTATTCACAGAATGAACTTACACATCCTAACTTTATGTCCGCACTCGGGCCGGAATTTCCGGCCCAGTGGCGGAGATTCCGGCACAATGGCGGAATCTCCGCCTCCGGCCCGGAATCTCCGCCTCCGGCCCGGAATTTACGCTCCCGGGCCGGAATATCCGCATATCGGCCGTTTGAGCATTACCTCAATGCCATACACCTGTCCAACTGCCTACCATCCCCCATGAATAATCATCTGACACACTGCAGCCAATCCCAGCCCTGCTGCACATATGAAAG
The DNA here is from genome assembly GCA_963921515.1 of Calotriton arnoldi. Classification (NCBI taxonomy): domain Eukaryota; kingdom Metazoa; phylum Chordata; class Amphibia; order Caudata; family Salamandridae; genus Calotriton; species Calotriton arnoldi. The sequence goes on from CAWUFW010002202.1 coordinate 1,961,570, forward strand.
GAGAGCAGACACACAGAAACACTTTCAACATGTCGCTGAATGTATTTGTTGCTCTGCCCCTTGCCATGCAGCAAGAAGACTTGAGGAGGAGGAGGAGGAGAGAGAGGATCTTCAGACAGAGGATCAACATATTTGGGATGTCCACTCAAGAAGTAAGGGCCAGATACCGCTTCCCTCCAGAAGTCATCTTGGAGATGGTATGTGATTGGGAGGAGGAACTTGACTCGCCTACATGCTGCTCCCATGCCATACCAGCCTATCTGAAGGTCCTTTCTGCCCTCCATTTTTTCGCTACGGGGTCATTCCAAAGGGTCACCAGTGATGTTGTGGGCATCTCCCAGGCTAGCCAGTCCCGGTGCCTGCATCAGGTACTGCGCTGCATCAATTCTAGAGCCCACCTTCACATACGAATGCCCCGTACACTGGCCAGCAGACAAAGGGCAGCTAGGGAATTTTTTGGCATCTCCGGCTTCCCACGTGTGCTGGGTGAAATTGACTGTACCCATGTGGCCCTTCAGCCACCCCGCCACATTGCACACATATACTGCAACAGACACCGATGGTATTCCATCAATGTGCAGGCTGTCTGTGATGCCAGTGGGAGATTCTCAGATGTGCATGCAGCGTTTCCAGGCAGTACCCATGACAGCTTCAGTATTCCGTATGTCACCTCTTGCCCGGCGGTTGGCTGCGGGAGAATATGGCAACATGTGGTTACTGGGTAAGTACCAAGTACTAAAAAGAGTGATGTGTGCTTATGAAAGGGCTCAGTTACAATACCCTTGCGCTGCCAGTACGTCACTGTATCACATATGAAAAGTGACGCACTGGTGGCACAAGGGGCCTGTCAAGAAGCCCAGTAATGAATGAATGCCACCTTATATCAACAACCATTCTTCAATAAGAATCACCAAGCCACATACACGGTCACAACAGACACTGCATGTACTAAGTAAAGATCATGTCCTGTTCAAATTTCATTTGGAAATGTAACCTATTGCCCTATCTTCCCTCCTTAGGCGATGCTGGCTATGCACTCTCCCCTCAACTCCTCACACCGTACAGACATCCAACCACTGTACCTCAGCGTAGGTACAATCGGGCACACATACGAACTCGAGCCATCATAGAGCGCACTTTTGGTCTGTTGAAGTCGCGTTTCAGATGTCTCAGCCGTACAGGGGGTGTGCTGACGTATTCCCCTGAAGTTGTGTGCAAGATCATTATGGCCTGTTGTGTGTTGCACAATATTGCTGTAACACATGGCTTACAGATACCTCTTGAACCTCGGCTAGCTCTGAATCCAGGCAACCGGGCCATTGCACATAACCGAGGTCAGGGTATGCAAGTCCGTGATCAGCTGGTTGCCACGTTTTTCACGTGAGCAACCTGATGTGTCATGGACAAAATGTGGTTTGCTGTCTGTTGTCAATGATGAAAAATGGATATTTACCACTCTGTCCAAAAAATCCATCCTGAGACAACTTTGCAAACCACACTAACTGTATGTCAGCCACAACTGTTGACATGAGTCAAAAGATTGACCGTGCTTCAGGTCATGTGCCAATGTCAGCAATCAGTGTAGTGGATTTCACAAGGAGTCTATTGACTCTGAGGATGAGATGTACATGTTCTGAGAGACCCTCCTGTACCTTTTGACAATGGGAGTCTGTATGTAAAAAGTGCATGACTATAGGATTTTTGATAGTTGTCCCCCAAATGATTAGCATACACCAATTATGTTGGTCCCACAACGTGAGTGATGATGTTGTAGCTGAATATGCCACTATGTGTCTGGGTAGTACAGCACTGCTACCCCTAATACACTGTAACACAACAGACAACTCTTGTGTTGATCACTAAATATGGACTACATGTACCATAATGCAAAGCATTTGAGAAGTAAACTGGGGTGTGATGTTGTGCCAGCCCCCTCCCCCCTTGTCCCAGCCCAAATCTCATTACATGGTCTGTTCTCCCTTTTGTTTCATGTGTAAGAATTAATCTTACACAGTAATCAAATTTTTATCTGCGACAGAATAATAGGATGGCAGTGGATTTGTTCTGTGGTTGTGGATGACTCAGAATGAACACAAAATGGCTGACAACTACTTCCTGTGATGTATTTCCTGTCTCCCACTTCCTGTATGTGATTTCCTAAATGAAAATTTGGGTTCTGGGTAGTTTTCGGAGTTTACGGCCCGAAAACGGAATTTCTGCGCAGCGTAATCTGCGATAGTTTAGCGTACTTTGCGCATGCGCAGAGTACTCTGCGATAGCGTTGCGTACTCTGCGCATGCGGAAAGTACGTTTTCGGGCCGTAAACTCAGAAATTTAACCAGAAGCCTAATTTTCATATAGGAAATCACATACAGGAAGTGGGGGACAGGAAATACATCCCAGAAAGTTGATGACAGACATTTAGTGTTCATTCTGAGTCATCCTCTCTCACCGATAAGATCCTGTGACATCCTGCTGCTCTCATCAACCTCATTTCCCCCAAAATGGCTGAGGGTTATGAAGAGAAAGCACCCCCTTTCAGTGAAAGGGAATTGGACATGCTATCTGAGGGGGTGATAGAGAAATATCCTCAGCTATATGCAGCGCGGACCAGATTGCGGGCCAGAATTGGTGAGCGCTGCAATACAGTGGGTGTGCACACCAGGAACGTGAGGGCATGCCGCAAGCGCTGGGAGGACCTGAAATGCTGGGCCCGGATCAAGGCTGAAGAGCTACTGGGCCAGTCTTCCCAGCACCATGTGCATCGTCCTCGCCTCTCGCCACTGTACAGGAGGGTCCTGCGTGCAGCTCTTCCGACCCTCCATGCTCAGCTGGAGGAGCAAGAGCAGCAGAGACATGGTAAGTGCATTATTGGCTAAATGTGTCTGGAAGTATGATGCAAGTGCTGACAGAGCTGTACCATTCTGAGTCCCATGCCTCCAGTCTCCTAATCTGTGTGTATGCAGCACTCATCATGCAGCAAAAAGCTCAATGTAGCCCATTTTCTGGACTTGGCTGAGTGCATCCTGGGACTTGTGGTGTCATCATGACAATTGGGGATTTGAGACACACATTTGGATTACTGATGAAAGTTCCACTGCCAGCACCACTAACTGTGAAACAAGGGAATCATGACTGATGTGTGCATTGGATGATGTATGGTACAGACACTGTCCAGTGTGTGTTTGTGAGGCCAATGGGAATTGTATGCTGTGACTTACATTGCTTTTGCTGAGTTTGGGTTCTGATAGAGACAGATCATCATGTGCCATTGAGTCAAGACAGACTTTGAGAGCCTTGCCACACTCATAAGTGTAGCAAATCTAGACAAGTGTGTCCACAGACACACGTCGTACCCCCAGGAGCTTGAATGCCATTTCCCATGTACAGGTCGCTGTAACAACGAGCCACTACTGTTCATCAGTGCACAGCACTACCTGCTCAACCTCCAAAGGCAATATGTGGCAGTGGATTGTCAGCTTGTGAGAGAGGATATCAAAAGCTCAGACTCACAACTTAACAAACATATTTGCCCAGACCCTAAATGGATGTGTTACCCCCAATCGGCCTTAGTGTTGTCCCATCCAATACTACACAGTAGATAACATATGTCCAGACGTGAAAGTGCAGACACTCCATATCACAGGCTTTTTCCAATTTCATCTGGACTCTCTCTGAGCTCCTTTAGTGGACAGTGTTGTAGAACCTGCACATGTCGCAGTGACAGGACACACAGGTCACAACAATGCCATAACTGAGGGTTGGCAGTACAGACGTGCTAACCACCAATGATCTTGTGAGGTGTCCATGTCAGACTCAAATCAGGAGATGACAGTGAACATGCACGTAATTTAAGTTTGTAAACACACACAACTCGATAGTGTGATCAGAGGAGAACAAAGTCTGACCTTGGCTCATCTTGATATGTGTTTGAAGTTGAAGTTGATTTTATTGTACAGTTAATTAACACCTTTACAATCATGCATTACATTATTTGGCATTTTCTATGACTTAAAACAGATCAGTATTAAAACAACATAAAATATCAATAATATGTGGCCCACAAGTGATGTAAAACAGCTGAAAAAGAAAATTATAAAGTGAAGTGCAGAGTGCAAGGCAGCAGTTGTTGCCTCTGCTTGATTCTTGTTAAAGTCAATAGTGTTCTACTTGTCTAACGGCAAAAAGGAATACTGGTCACTTTCTTGCTGAGGTTTTACTGTGTAGTAAAGCGATGTACGCGTAGGGCCATGGGGTGCTTGGGGGAGCTGTGAGATGGGCGGCTATGGCTGTGAACTTGCTATGGTGAGAGACAAGGGAGCAGTGCATGCTTTAAAAGGCAGTGTAGGTTGCCTGGCTACGTTGGTCTAGTGCCAGGCAGCGAGTTAGAGTGGAGAGGCAGAGATGGATAAGTTGCTTCGTGCAGATAGAAAGTGGAAAGTGCTAGGCATCTGCAATGTGTTGTTGAGGGACATCAGTTTTCAGCCTAACTAGCAGCAGAGTAAAGTGCTGAGTGCTGGATGAGTGCTGAGAATACTGTTTTCCAGATATCTCACAGTAGGGTAGGAAACAGTGCATTAATTGGAGATTGTTGGATAATAAATGCTATGATATATACAAGGACTTACAGTAGGATAATGGGACTTTGGGTTTTGGAGGAGGGTGATTTGAGCATCATAAAAGGGAGTTGAAGAGGGCTTTCTGCCTGGTGCAAAACCCTGAAAGTGCATGGTGTGCCAGTCTTTGACATTAATCAAGGTTCCCATCTGCTGCGCCTGCTCAGTTCTTTAAGATGCGTGAAGTACCAATCTTGACATGCTAAAATTCCCGTATAGGGCAGCAGCACAGGCAGTGACTAATAATAATTCCTTCAAAGAACCATAGTCCGTTCAGCTGTAGTGCAGTCTGCTAACTGGATGGCCTGCCTTTTTATGGTAGTTACTGCATCGGATAGGTATTTTACCAGCCGGCAGGTTAGTTGAACATCCTCGCCAGAAAAGGATGCTAACACTGCTTGTCTGCAAGTTCTAATGGATGTCGTATTGAAGAGGGGTCTTAGCAAGATCCGTCATTCCCCTTTTAGGGCCTTGCAAATAGTCAGCAGGTGCACTATATCCTCCTTCCCCTCCCCGCAGAGTCTGCAGATTGCTGGCATCTGTGGGCGTAGCCAGGCGGCATGTGATATGCAGATGGTAGTATGACTAGGCGGAATCTCAGGAATTTCTCTTTTGTTGCACTGGAAAAGCTGGTAAGAAGATAGGCTTGCGTGCTGCCTTGCTGTAAGTCTGCAAGGTGACCCAGCCATGAGCGCGCTCTGTCAGGGCAGCTTTGTCCTGTATGAGTGATTCTTTTGTGATCACATCATTTACTATTTTTTTTAAGCTGAGGATGGTCGCTGGTAGCTACCAAAGTTCCTGCAGTCCCAGTTGATTAAGTGAGTTGTCCAAGTAGCGTTGGGCTGGACATGCCACCTTACTGTTCAGTTCTTCACACAGATGCATGTATAGTGTGTCAGGTGGACCCCTTTTGAATTTGATCCAACTTTTGATGAACGGCCCTTTGCTGGCAAGCTCTTGCCTTTGTATCCCGAGCTCCAGACTTCATTGTGTGGGGGATGTGTATCCTGGTAGGCCAAAATTGCATTTGAATTGCTCTTGTTATTGTACGATCCAGATTTTCAGATTCTCTCCCTCGCATAGCTTCGCTTACATAACTGATTGATGGTATAAGTTTTGCCTGATTCACTTTGCTTAAGGGAGAAGATTTGGACCAGAGATATTAATCTTGAGGTTTCTTAGTGCCACAGCGGTCGTTACGCTTGATATGTGTCTTAACCTGATGTGTACACCAACTACATAATGATTTGTCTCACATTTCAGTGGACTCAGCTGGCCAAGAGGACCGGGTTCGGAGCAGGACATCTGTGGTGCGCCGGCGGCTACGACCTCTTTCCAGTACTGAGGAAGAGGACGATGAGGCGGGACCCTCAACATCAGCAGGCATGGGGATTGCGCCCACCCAGACTGACCATGAGGACAACTCTGGTGCCACAGACCGGGTGGAGGCTGAGGACAGTGAAGGGGGGGTGATGAACTGGACACCTCTGGCCAGGCTAGGGTGGAGAGCCACTCACCCACGGACCATGCAGAACATATTTATTCCGAGGTGTCCACAGGGCAGGCCACTATGCAACCTGGTCCTGCCTTCAGCCCTTCCCTAACTCCTGAGGCCCGCATTCGATGGGGGCCTCCAGCTGCATCCTCTGCAATCTGTCCCCCTCATCATAGCTGCCAGGTCGACACCCACATGGACTCCGAACCTGAGGCACCACACCCCCCACGTGCGACCCAAAACCCTCCCTCTGTTGTTCCGTCTGCGGCTGTACCAGAGGACTTGATATGGGCATGTGAGGGTCAGCCAGACATGTCCTCTCGCATCTTGCTGCAACTGTGTCTAGAGGTGCGCATGATGCGAGAGGAAATTTTACGCGCTCTGGCCACCCTCACTGCCGGTTTCACTTCCCTGAGTGCAGTCATGTCTTCTGTTGTGTCCCAACTCCCTCCCACACCACCATCAATGTCTCCCCCTGTCCGTTGCCCCACACTCTTTCCCCCCTACTCCTCATGTATCCCGACCCCGTGTGGTGCCTGTCCATGCACCGGCCAGCCAGGAGCAGGCATGTGATTCACAGGATCTGGACATTGTGGTCCTAGAGGATGACCAGAAGGACAATTGAACAGTTTGACAGACACTTTGTTTTTGGACAATGATTTACTTTTCCCCTTGTAAATAGACTGGTTTCCCTGATGCTCCCTGACGTGTTATATTTATGTTGCTCCACCCCAATCCAAGTTCCCTTCTCCTTCTGCAGTAAGGACATCATTTGTTTTCCTTTCTCCCTTCCAGACGGACTGTTGTTTTATTTCTATCCTTACATATTTGTTCTTTAAACACTTATTTTTATTCATACATTGTCTATCTTGTTTTGCTTCATTGTGAATGTCTTGTACAAAAAATGCCAAGGTATTTGGGTGCTCATCTGCTCTGCACATGAGAGCTTGCTGCAATGATGGGGTTCAACTTGCAGATGTGTCACACACACACACATACATCCTCTCATCTCTACGCCAACTCACTTGGTGAACATTAGTCTATCAGGACATGATACACAACAGAGATTTTACTTGGGATCTGATATTTTTTTATTTAAACATATTCACACTGGACAACAAGTTCCTGGGATGTGGTCACTGGGGATTGTGCATTTGACTTCGCAATTTCCGGGGTGATGATCGCTGTGAGGGATTAAGTCTGGGTTGACGCCGAGGTGCAGGTTGGTCTCCGGCATGTGCCTGTACAGGGTGAAGTCCATGTGCAGGGGCGGATTGTGTCTGTACACTTGGTGTATGTGCATGGACAGGGTGTTGTTGTGCAGGTGGTGGTAGTGCCTGTTCAGGGGTGGTGGTGGATGTGCATGTGGGGGGGGCTGAATGGGGGGCGGTGGTAGATGTGTACCCATGCTGTGGTCCTGTGCAGTTTGTGGTACAGGTGTGTGGGTGTGATGTGCTGTAGGCATATGTGATGGCTCCCCTCCCTGCGTTGCCCGTGAAGGTAGACTTTGGAACACTGTCATCATGCCGTCCATCATCTTCATGGCCAAGGAATGGTGTCTTAAACTCTCTTCCCTTTGGAAAGATATCATGTCTCTGATATTCTTGGACATGTCTTGGAAGGTTCTATCCAACCTATCCAAAACATGGGTCTGTCGGTCCACCACCTGAGGGAATTGGCGCAGGGCCTCAGACATGTCTGACAGGGTGGCCCCTATGGCACGTATGTCCTGCCTCACATCTGCCTGCTGTTGGAAAAAGTCCTGCTGCCACTGGCCACCACGGACATGTGCAGGCCCTCCATGCAGGGCCCGGCCATGGATGAGTCCACCAGGTCCAAGAGCAGGGGGGATGTTGGCATGTGGAAGCCTGTGGACAGGTGAATGGTGCCCAGGGGATGCCTGCACCACAGCAGGGTTGGTACTTCCCTCAGATGGTGAAGATAATGCCTGGGATACACTGTCTGGGGAGGAGTGTGTAGGGTAACCACATGTCTGTCCCGGATGTGAGGGCTGTGAGGGAGTGAGGTCTGTGTTGGGGTGGGGCTGAACTGTGGCTGGTTATCTCTATGCTGGGGAAAGGCAACCTTTTTCATTGCACGAGGCTGACACACTTTGCTGGGGGGAGGGTGTGAGACCTTGCTAAATGTGGGCGATCGGTGCAAATTACTGTCCATGGCATCAGATTCTCCATCCCCTGAGTGGATGCGCAGACACTCACTATCGTCCGATACTTCATCCTCCTCAGGTAGTTCCTCCTCCTCCTCCTCCTCCTCCTCTTGCACATGACTTGCAGCTGACATCACTGCCTGGAGGAGCAGTGGATTCTCACCTCTAATTGCCCGTCGCCCAACACTGGTGGAAGGTCCTTCCTCCTCATCGTCATCATCACCTGGAACACAGAGGTAGCAACAGGATAAGTAATTGACCAAGTATGAGATATCGTGAAACACAAGGGGTGGTTCTACTGTACTTTGCATTGACAGATGATGCACATGTGACCTGGTTTTGGTACCCCTACAAGTGACAGCTCACACAATGGCACTGAGATGTGAAACGTAGATGTACACTCAAAAAGCACACTTACCAGCTCCATCCACAACTTTCTGTCCTTTTCTGCTCCCCCCTGTTGTAGGTTTTGTTGATAAAGTGGTCCCCGATCCAGCAGCTGTAGTGGGAAGTGACACCAATGTCAATCATCTGCATTACCAATTTACAAAGAGGCACATATGACACTTATGATATGGATGGAACTTTGTTAACAACAACTGCAGGTTATCTGCAGAAGGGGATTTTCATCTTTGTCATGGTTTACATAGGGTAACACTTCACACCACATTTACCTGATGTACATGTGCGAGCGGGTTTCACTCCTGCAGCCAGGATGTCATGCATTCCCCGGGATGATGTTGTACGCTGCACCGGCGTCATTCTCTCCAAAGCTGTGTTGAGACATACATATCCATATTTCAGTACACCAGATAATAGCTATGAGCTAACATGTATATGTCATTGTCAATGACCACTGATAGGATATTCCTGGACAATGTGCAGCATGTTTACCTCATGGACTTTACATGTGTGCCCCTGCTGACATGCAGCAGTTGCCAGCTGTTACATGCACACAGCACTGACATCAATGAGATGACACATCAACAGACAAATGTATATGAGAAGCTTACTGATATAGGAAGGGAGGGGAAAAATGATCTGGACGCCAGCATATTGCAATGCTTACACCTTCACCGTTAAGACTAATATGTCTCATGAGTATGATGTTGTGTGTTGACAAGTTGAAAGGAGTGTACATCCACAGGCTGAGCAGTTTCACATTTGCACATCAGTTCCAACATTGCATAGCAGAGTTCATATGTGAGATGTGCAATAATCACGTACATTTTGTGTGTCATTTGTGCTTCCCTACCAATGGATTCACAAAGCTCATTTTGGCTTGAGAGATCACACATTTGTTATGTCCAGCATTTGAGTGTCATCTGTTCCCATTATCCATTTCCTACATCATGGTTGAACTAAGCTGACAACGGATGATGTTTTGTACAGCAGACATCCTTACCTCACATACCATACACTCAATTATATAGGTGGACACAGTAGAAGAGGAGGCAAGCAGAGTGCAACAATTGATTAGGATAACACATTGTGGTTAAGTTGTGAATCTTTCATGGTTGACGCCTACACTGGATTTGGTTTTGGCCTTTCAGCCACGAGATCTTGGACTGTGACTTCCTGATGATTCACCTTGGCAGCCCATACATCCATCACAAATGTACAGAACTGGCATCATTGCAAGCATCATCCACACCAATTTCAAAATGTTTTTGTCCTTTGGAATTCTGCTACGGAGTTATCATATCATTGATTTACAATCCAGTTGTGTCTAGTACACTTCATGTGACACTATATACTATTTTTATGTCCATTCTACACTCACTTGTCATATGTTTTGTGACATCCTTTCACTAGCCACCATGGTGTGACCTGGTATATGTTTCAATGCCATATGGAGGCATATTGTGATGCAGGAAAACAGTTATGTGATACACATACACCATACAGCAGATATTAGAGGCACATTCATGGGCATGGGCATTCAGGTTCATTGTTCCTGAGTTTTCTTACCATGGCCCCGCACCTGCCTAGTGTGTGGTCCCCGACCAGATGTCACAGGCAACCTTGTAGCAGAAGTCAATGCTTGTCTTGGACTCTGGGAGGACATCATTGGACCTACAATGCTAAGTGTGTTTGCAACTTTACATACCGGCTGCCACATGTGAAGCACTCAATTTGAGGCACAAAGGATGAGCACAAGCAGTGTGGGCACTACCTTTGCAGACGTGTCTACCACAAATTATAATGAGTGATCCCATATTCAACTTATTATGGCCCCACTGCCTAGTAGCAACGTCTATCAAATTGACACAACAACAGTTCCTGGCGTAAGGTCCACAATCATGTTTTGTTAATGGACCAGAAGACATACCCTACAATTATGACATCTATGACCAGCTGGTTGGACTTGACAGATTCATGTATGGAAAAGGAACTTTGTAAGTTGGACAGAGGACGCATACTCTATTACTGGTTTATGAATCTCACTTCTTGTTCATCATTGTCATATTTGTTCTCATTGGATTTTTTAAATTTAGTCTACTGATATTTTTGCAATTTAGAGGTGGATACATTCAGAGTTGGTCTGGCACTCAATTCCACAATCGAGTTCTCAGTCCTGGAGCAGTTGGTGGAATACATGTAATGTTCATAACACACAATGACATAAAGAGCCTAGATATGTTATAATTTTTATTTTGCTATTCCCAGATCTATTTTGCTGAAGGTAAATGTCCTTTGAGGATTCCTATAGTTGTAAGGCTAGTTTTACCTCTCCAGTTGCCTTTGAGATGCAGACCACCAAGGTCACTCCTAGGAGACTCATCCCTCCTGGCTGGCCCCTGACCCACTGGTTCTTCCACTGGGGACTCTCTCCCCCTCTCACCCCTCAATCTGGACTTCTGCACCCTCCACTTAGGAGTGGCACTGCCAGACACCAGAACTGATGGAGGCCTGCTTACAGATACTCCACGTTCTCTTGATACTAGGAGATCCCCCTCAAATGGACTACTAGTACAGCTTAGGCTCCCTACCTGGTGTTCCCTTAAGGAACCATCCAGGCCCTGAGACTGAGGTTGCGCACTATCGGGACGCATCCCAGTCTCACTCCCTCTCCTCAAAGACAGGACGTGAGGCCCTACAACCCTTCCACTACAACGGGACCTAGCTGGGCTACTCTGAACCTCTTCCACCACTCTGGGCTGGAAGATACCTGAGCCACTCCTCTTAGGGTCACTCCCCAATGCCTCTTCAGAACCTCTAGTAACCACCCAGAGGTCTGCCTCCTGTGCAAGCTCCCTGGGATCAGAGAACTCACACTCCAACAGGTGTTGGCTCAACCCCAGAAAACAATTACTAAACATGTGCTCTCTGACAACCAGATTGAACAGCCCTTCACAATCATTTGCCGTGCTACCCATCACCCAATCCTCCAGTGCATCACAACACACATCCACAAACTCCCCCCAAGACTGGTGAGACAGTTTTCTACTGCCCCTGAACCTCAACCTGTACCCCTCTTCCTGGGAACTAGGCACCATACTCTGGGATCTGGGAGTGGGACTTCCTGCACTGGACTCCATATTGCTGCCACCACTGGACCCCACCCTCGCTGGTGAATCCAGACAACTAAAACTGTACTCAGGGGATAATCTACCCTCCAGAGCTAGTTTCTCCCTGATGAAGGCCCTCTCTGCCTCCGCCATCCTCTCCTGCGCTAAGACCCTCTCAGTCTCTAGCTTTTTCTCTTCAAGGCCCAACGCCTTGAGACTCAACTCCTGGGCCAACAAGGCCTTTTCCTCCTCTAAGGCTAACTTCCTATTCTCCAACTCCAATTTCTGAGCCTCCATGTTCTCATGGCTCTCCTTCTGGAGCTTCTCTAAAGCCAGCTGATGCTCCCCTTCTTCCCTCCTATCCACCCACTCCTCTGGGGACAGAGAAAGGGATGTGGCACTCCCCTGGCACCGGACCCAGCAAGGGACTCCCTATCTATGGGGTCCTCACTCTCTACTGGCGTCCCTGCCCTGTCATTTTCTTCCTCCTCTTCAGACTTTTCAGGCCCTATCTCAAAACCACCACTTTGGTATGCAGAGGGATAATCAGACAGGTCCCCGCCACACGCTAAGGGTTCTCCCCTAAGGAGTGCTTCATAAAGGAAAAGCTTTCTGAGGATGTTACCCACTATTGGTATCCCCCTCTCTCTGCAGAATTCCTCTAACTCCTCCCGGGTGTACTCCCAAAGGTCATCCTCATTATAGATTACTCCCATCTTGGCAGAATACACAAACACAGTGCAACACAAGAGACCTAGGTGTCTGAGCTGAAGCAGGAATACACAATTCAAAAATGACACTTTTAAGAAGAAATAAAACTCAGGAGAAATAATCCCTAAACATGTGATTTCTCTAAATGCAGAGTTTGTAGTGCAACCAGTTGTCGCTGTGGTACTGCGTAAACGCAAGTCCTATCCTCACCGCTCACAACTAATGTTAGAAATGGGATTTCTGGTTGGCTAGAGCTTGCGCCTAAGCCAGGCAGAAACCACCACTCTAGTCTGGGCAAGGGAGTTACACACTGAAGATAACCCCTGCTGACCCCTTGGTAGCTTGGCACGAGCAGTCAGGCTTATCCCAGAGGCAATGTGTAAATCGTTTGCGCAACACACACATACAGCAGCAACACACTAGGCACACCACAAAGAAACTCCACACAAGGTTATATGAAAATAGCCTTTGTATTATCCAAAACACATTAGAATCATAATCACACATATACACTGTGCCAACTGGCACTAGGCAATATTTACAGGGGATTATATACAGGACAGGGCCAATCGGGCCACTGTCAGAACCTTTAGAAAGCACTAGTAGCACACATCAAACACAACCAGTGACTACTGGTAAAATACTGTACTTGGCAATATCTCTAGCAACATAAACGCATTATGTCTGCATCACATTAGGCATCAAACTCATATGCATAATCACATTACGCAACCTCTGTAGGCATAAACACACTATGCAATAGGCATCATAAGCATAAACATATTATGCAATAACTCACAATTAGGAGGGCACCTTAGTGACACTCCCCAGGTGCATACATCTCCTTAGGGCCTTGCGCCCTATCACCACCATAAAGCTGAACCGAGGCCAACTGCCCTTTCTAGGGGGCCCAATGCCCTTTGTCCATAATGTCAGGGCTTGTACTGGGGCCTTCCACTGGCCCTTTTGCTGCCAATGCAGCCAAAACCACGGTGGGCAATGCACTAGGCTAGTTTTCCTCTCCAGTTGCCTTTGAGATGCAGACACTATGTTTCGCCTCTCTGTTCTCTGCTGCCTATGTATGCATTTTGACCATCTCCTGCCACGTTTGACTTACCAGTTAGTGAGGGTGGTCTGCGTTGCTCTGGATGAGGTCTCCTCCCAGAAGATGCTGGGACCTCTGCTACTGTGGCTGTCTGTACTCTGGCTGAATGTGTAAATGGGTGAGAAGAGATACACATCAACACATGGAAAATGTACATGTTGCACTTGTCAGACATTTCCTCGTATCTTCTGCATGCTAACAGTATTGTGAAGTACTGCCACGGCCGGTGCAGGTAGGAGCGGTGGGGTGTTGGTGATGTAATGGCATGGCAGGGTGGGAATTAAACAATGGATTCTGGGACTGACATTTTTAAATAAGGATTCTCTCACCTTCTGTTTTGTGATTTTGGAAGGGCCAGGGTGAGTTGTTTTTATGTTTATTTGGACTTATTTTCTCCATTCCGTTGTGTGTTGATTTGCCGCTGCACTGCACCCCCACCCCTTAAGTTCTTGACTGACCCAGCCGTGTCTGGATTAGTGGAAGGGCACTTTGACAATTGCTACTTAGCACTGTTCGGTATATACTGCTTCAGGCCTGGGCCTTTGTATTTCATAGTGTGAAAGGTATTTGCCATTTCTAATACAAAGGATTCTGGGACTTGTGGTGCAACATACAGAGAGAAACACATGAGCCTCTGACTGACTATATATGTATATGGAATTTGGACAACTTCCTTACTCACAATGGCAGTGCGACATAGACATACATTTTGTATACTTGTTCTTGTCATCCCACTTACCTGGTGCCACGTTGCGGACATCACTCACAGGCAGTCCATGGAGCATGTGGGGGTGGATTGTAGTGAGGATATCCTCCTCTTGTGGGGTGAGACGGAGGCGGGATCGAGAGTGTGAGGCAGGGAGAACTCTGTTCAGCTGGATCCTGGAGTACTTCTCCTTAGCACTCATCTTTTCATCGTGCCACTTCCTCTTTATTTCACAGACTGTGCGCACATCCTCCCCCAATGCTGTGACAGCAGTGGCTAACTGCTGCCAGAGAGCTGCTTTCTGTGTGCCACTGGTGCAGTAAGGTGGGAGACCATATAGGCGTTTGTGGTGCCTCACAACAAACTCCACAATCATGGTGGTCTCCTCAGTTGTGAAGTTCTTCTTCCTCCTCTGAATGTACATTTTGCAGTGGCGATGAACAGCAAAGCAAACAGGAACTTGTGGTGTTCTTAGTATCCCTCTTCCAAGCCCTGATAGCCTATCTAATAGCTTCTGCTTTCTAGAATGTTGGTGATCTAGAATGGCGGTTGCGTAGCAATGTTTTGAAGGTTGGGCAGTTATTCGAGCTTGCTGCTGGATGGGGTCTCCATGTATTCCTGCACATGAATAAACTACCTTTATTCATTTCTACATGCGTGAGGCTGCTTTTTGAAGAGGACGCACTTCCACATTTTGGCGACGATTAACTTACCTACGTGTGTCAAGACGTGTGAGACCCCAACAGCCAACAATTTTTTTTTCTTTTATTTCACAAAACAAAAATTGGCACTTACAAGCTTAATCGAAGAGAAGGACGACTGGCTTCATTCCCACGGACGTGCTGTGTCGGCGGAAGGAAGAGGACATGACCACACGGCACACAACAGGACGCTGACGAAGAGACAAACGGTAGGATCCGACCATTTATTATTTACAAGCACCCGATCCGGGAGGCTTTGGAATTCACCATCTTTAAGCACCCGATCCTGTCCTGTGGCCGCGAAGTTCCGGGGAGGTCTTCACGATTTAAAGCTGACTTGCTCAACTTTATTGAAGGCATTGAGTGCACATTTGTCCTGACTGCGCATGCTCAGCTACCTCGATGCTCAACGCTGCTGAAACACAGCGCTGGAACGCAAGAGCCGATGCGTGACAGAGCGCTGGCAGACATCTTGTGAGGGGCACCCGGAATTGAAATTGACACTGAAACGCGGCACACGGACGTGGCTGCGGTTTCAGAGGGAGAGTTGTTACATTGTTTCCCACGATGTCATCGCGCTTCTGCTGATGCGCACGCACTTCATCGCTGACGTGCACAGCTTGTGTCATTTCTTTTAAAAATAAAAGAGGCATTCGCATTCAGACAAAACTTTGAACTCGTGCTGATCTAGATCTGCCCCAAAAATGAGTACATCATCTTGATATACTTTAACACCTTCAAGACCTCCCAGTATGTTCTCCATCACTCTTTGAAACACAGAGGCCGCTGAAACTAGTCCAAACTACACCCTTCTTCAGAAGACCTCACCACTTTTGTAACCCCGTTTGGGACTTTTAAGTATTTAAGGATGCCGTTCGGGCTAGTTTCAGCGGCCTCTGTGTTTCAAAGAGTGATGGAGAACATACTGGGAGGTCTTGAAGGTGCTAAAGTATATCAAGATGATGTACTCATTTTTGGGGCAGATCTAGATCAGCACGAGTTCAAAGTTTTGTCTGATCACAAACCCCTAAGAGAGGTTTTTACAAAGAAGGGCATTGACTTTGTGTCACATCGTATTCGCAAATGGGTAGTGGCTCTTCAAGAATTTGAGTTTGAGGTGTCATATTTACCCGGTGCAAATAATATTATTGCAGATTGCCTCTCAAGACTTGGTTCTGTTGATAACGACGAAGTAGATGATGTAGAATGGTTTGGAGGAGAACACATTGAAGAAGAGGTCAATGTTTGTTTGATTACTGAGGGGATAATATCTGAAAGCGAATGGAAGAGATGCCTAGTGGATGATGATGTTTTGCAGACGGTCATTACCATGGTTAAAGGGGGTGGTGTGAGAAGAAGGAGTGTAGTGAGACTCTAAAGGGTTTTGGAATGTAAAAGAAGAGTTGGCCGTAGCGGATGAGCTCCTTTTGCGTGGGAGTAAGCTTGTTCCTCCTGTTACTTTGAGAAACAGGCTGGTCAGTAACGCTCATGCATCACATATGGGCATTGCTAAAACCAAGGAGAGGATCAGAGAAGCCTATTGGTGGCCTGCCATGGACGTTTTTGTGGAACGAGTGTGCGGGACTGTATTGAATGTGCAAATTGTGACAAATTACTTAAATGCAGAACTCAACCCATGATTGTTAGGGAGCAAGCAGTTAGTCCATGGTCTGACATATCTATAGATATTATGGGGCCTATGAGGTACAGCACTCAAGATAAGTATGTCATTGTATGTATGGATTTGTTTTCACGGTGGCCTGTGATAAAGGTGGTTAATTCAGTAGAGGCTGTTGTGGTGATTGAATTTTTGGACGAAATCTTTGAGAGTGAGGGCTTCCACAAACTCTCTTGTCAGACAATGGGGTACAATTTACTTCAAGGATGGTGCAAGATTTTCTGTCTTTGAGAGGAATAAAACACAAGAGGGCTTCTTTGTACCATCCCCAATGTAATGGCATCGTAGAAAGGTTTATTAAGGTCTTGAAGGAATCGATGCAACAGGCAAGATCGTGTGGCGAAAATTGGGAGGTGGCATTGAGAAAGAAGGTCAGGGAGTATAGATTCACTCCCCATTCATCCACTGGCGTGGCTCCCTTTCGGTTGTTCAAAGGAAGGATTGGTAGTACTGAAACGGTTCCTTTGTGGGTGTGCGACAAGAGGTCCTTAGTGTGTGACAACGTGGGAAGCACGGATGGATGGAGAGAAAGGGAGAAAAGTTTAATGAATGAACGGAAGGTTCGGTACGACGCAAGGAAAGCTGTCAAGAATACTGTTGTAAGTGTTGGAGATTGGGTCAAAATCAGGTCTCCAAGGATAACCGGAAGCATCTCCAAGTTTAGTAAGGCTTTTAAGGTTATTAAAGTATTTAAGAATGCAATAAAGACAAGTGATCACAAGATTTGGAACCTAAGCAGGGTTGCAAAGTTTCGCCCAGTACCATCAATTGATGGAACTGGTGTGACTCCCACAGGTGAAGTGGTCCCGGAGTCTGGTGGTGAAGAAAGTGGATCCAGACCACTTCGCGTGAGGCGAGTTCCTCTGCGCTTACAAGATTGTGTTACGTAAAGTGTTCTTTTATGAATTTCCATTATAAAAAGGAGTTTTACTTACTTTGGGGGAAGTGAATTTGTTTGAGTTATGTATGTTCTTTTTTCCGTTTTGTTAATTTGTGAAGGGGAGGTGATGTGGTGTTCTTAGTATCCCTCTTCCAAGCCCTGATAGCCTATCTAATAGCTTCTGCCTTCTAGAATGTTGGTGATCTAGAATGGCGGTTGCGTAGCAATGTTTTGAAGGTTGGGCAGTTATTCGAGCTTGCTGCTGGATGGGGTCTCCATGTATTCCTGCACATGAATAAACTACCTTTATTCATTTCTACATGCGTGAGGCTGCTTTTTGAAGAGGACGCACTTCCACAGAACTCTCTGTGGCCAAAGCTGGGCCCTGAATGTGTGCTGCTTTTATGTGGTACTGGTTTTGCAGTTGGTCTTAATTGACTTCAGCTGGAGCATGGTGGGGGATGGTAGGCACTTGAAATGCTCAAAGGGGAGAAATTGCTGGCTTTCCGGGCCGGAGGCGGAGTTTCCGGCCTGGAGGCGGAGATTCCGAGCCGGAGGCGGAGATTCCGGGCCAGAGGCGGAGATTCCGCCATTGTGCCGGAATCTCCGCCCCTGGGCCGGAAATTCCGGCCCGAGTGCGGACATAAAGTTAGGATGTGTAAGTTCATTCTGTGAATACCCATATGTGTAAGTTCATTCTGTGAATACCCATATGTGTAAGTTCATTCTGTGAATACCCATATGTGTAAGTTCATTCTGTGAATACCCATATGTGTAAGTTCAATCTGTGAATACCCAAATGTGTAAGTTCATTCTGTGAATACCAAAATTGTTGTAAGTTTAGGATTTTGATGTAAGTTAGTTCTGTGAATCAGGCCCGTTGAGTTGACCTAGGAGACAGTGGGACCTCCCTTCTCATGCCTTCAATGTTAGTGCGCTAGCATGCTACTACTACCACCACTACCATGGCACCTTGAGAAACCTTGTAGCCATCGCTTCATCTATTCAGGCAAGAGAACTATAAAACATTGATGTACTGCAATATTTACAATGTAAAATGAGCCCCCCGCCACTACTTAGGGGGTCAATATAGTTGCAGACTGCAGAGGCTAGTGGAGTAGTAGGACATGCGTACCTCATAACTAATTTGTTATACACTATTAGCAGATTTTAAAAACAGGTTGCCGCAAAGGCAGCAGTGCAAAGTAAAACACCCAAAAAAAGATTGACATCAAAATGTAAAATTATAAATTATTTATTTCCCTAATGTTAGAAATGGGGGTCTCTAGTTGGCAATGGTTTGCACCTTTGTACAAGTAGGGACCCTTCTTCCTAGTCAGGATAAGGGGGAGACACTTCTATAAGAACCCCTGCTCACCCCCTTGGTAGCTTGGCACGAGGAGACAGGCTTATGTCAGAGGCAGTGTGTAAAGCATCTGTGCCCACATACAGTAATGCAGTGAAAACCCTAGAAAATGGACACCACACCAGTTTAGAAAAATAAGTAACCTCTATCTAAACCAAACAAGACCAAAATGACAAGAATCCACATTACAATAATCAAAATATGACTTTTAAAAGGTAGAAACAGTTCTGTCCATAGCAAACTATAGGTGCGACACTTTCAACACAAAGTACCTTGGATGCGTCAAAATCATAAACAAAAACATCCATAGGGAAGGTGATGAATCGGTTCCTTACGTGCAGGTAAGGTGATGCATCAATTCCTTACTCCAGGGGAGGTGATGCATCGATTCCTTACTGCGGCCCCATCGTTGATGTAGACTTGGTATCCAGGTGCGATGCTTGAGGATTGGGGATGCGTCGGTTCTCGATGCGGCAGCAGCAACGGGGCTGCGTTGGTTTCTCCAGCCGCAGTCCCACGATGCGTTGGTTCTTGCAGCCGCACAGCAGGGCCTGTAGGTAGAATCAGTGTGGTGATCTTGGACTTCATAGATCGGTGCACTTGATGCGGCGTGCAGTGATTTCTCCAGCCGCGGGCAGGCGCTCCTTCGGTTTCTTCGGCAATGCATCGGAAACAGGTGCGGATGTGTCGCGCTTCTCGTTGTTGCATTACTTTTACAGCTCCCAACAGCAGGAACAACCCTCAGAGGCCCAGAACAGCAACAGGCACCTCTTGGCAGGTCAGAACACCCAGCAAGGAAGTTCAGGGGAGCTGGGGGTGAAGTATTTGTGGTCCTGAGACTTCAGAACAGGAGGCAAGCTCTACTTCAAGCCCTTGGAGATCTTCCTCAAGCAGGGGACACAGCACACAGCAAAGTCCTTGTCCTTTCCTTTGCAGAAACAGCCACTGGAGGCCAACCCCAGACAGCACACAGCAAAGGGGCAGTACTTCACCTCAGTTTCTCCAGCTCTTCTCCTTGGCAAAGGTTCCTCTTGAATCCCAGAAGTAATCCTTGAAGTATTTTCTATCTCTGAGACTTCCAACAAGAGGCAAGCTCTACTTCAAGCCCTTGGAGAAAACCACTGCAGACCAACACCAACAGCACAGGGGCAGTACTCCTCCTCCAGCTTTCACAGCTCTTCTTCCTGGCAGGTTCCTTAGTTCAACAGTAATCTAAAGTGCAGGGGTCTGGCCCCACTTTTTATAGAACAAATTCCTTTGTTCTCTGGTGGCAGAGAAGCTCTTTGTCCAGCCAAAACCAGTTCTGTCCTCTCTGGTGCAGCTGCCTGGCAGGAGGTGGAGACAGCAAGTGTCCCAGGCAGACCAGGCCAATTCAGGTGTGAAAGAAATCTCCTCCCCCTCCTCTAAAGGCAGCCCAGGTCTATTCAGCCCAGCCCTGACTCATCCAGGAAAGGCAGAACACACATCAACCCCACCGGTGGCCATCTCAGAGAATGCACATCCCCAGCCCCTGTCAGTCAAAAGCCAAATAGTCAATCCACAAACCAGCAGAGGCACACAGGATGGCTAAGCAAGAAAATACCCACTTTCTAAAAGTGGTATTTTCAAACATACAATATAAAAATCATCTTTACTAAAAGATGCATTTTTATATTCTGAGTTCAGGCATACTAAACTCCATATTCCACCTTGTCCCAATGGGAAGTTATATTTATAAGATGTTATAAATAAACTCCCATTCTGTCCTATAAGACAGATAGCCTTTTAATAGTGAAAAACGAAATTCACTGTATTTCACTATCAGGACATGTCACACACCTCAGTACATGTCCTACCTTTCACATACACTGCACCCTGCCCATGGGGCTACCTACCTTATGGGTGGCTCACGTAAGAAAAGGGAAGGTTAGGGCCTGGAAGGTGGGTGCACTTGCCAGGTCGACATGGCAGTAGAGCCTGCATGCAGACACTGCAGTGGCAGGTCTGAGAACCCTTTGCAAGGCTGCTTGTCTGGGTAATACAACCAGTGCTGCAGGCCCACTAGCAGCAATTGACTTACAGGGCCTGGGCACACACAGTGCACTGTACTAGGGACTTAGTAGTAAGTCAAATAAGCCAATCATGGAAACACCAATCTATATTCACAATTTACAGAGAGAGCAAAAGCACTTTAGCACTGATCAGCAGTGGTAAAGTGTCCAGAGTCCTGAAACCAACAAAAACAGGGTCAAAAACAGGAGGCCCAAAAGTAAAAGGTCTGGGGATAAACCCGTTGAAAAAGCCAGGCCTAACATCTAACAATATAAAACTAAACCCACAACTGGCCCACCCCTCTCACCAAATAAATCTCCCTGTCCCGAAGCAATGTTCCAAAAGAAAGTTGTGTCCAAGTAAGTCCCTAATTGAAATTGCCCATAAAAAAATCCAAATGTCCCAACTCCCACATTCCCACCCTCTCCCCACAACAAGTACCACCCACCCAAAAAAGAATTCAAAAATCAGGCAGAAGAGGGCACTAATGGTGGGCTAGGACTCAGAGCTTCTTAAGGTGCCCCTCCATGCGTTCCTGCCTGGCTTCCATGCGTTCCTGCCTGGCTCCATGCATTCCTGCCTGGCTTCCATGTGCACCAGCCTATGCAGGACACTATGCTGAAATATATGGTCTGAGGGGAGGCCAGCAGTGATGGCAGTGAGGCAAGCCATCAGACTGTGGCACCGGTGAACTGGAGGCATTGGGGTCTGGCTAAAGCCCTGGGCATCTGCAGCTGCTGCTGCCATCTCCTCGACCTCCAGCTGCTGGTATTGTGCCCTGATGGCTCCAGTTTACTCTGCTGCATCCAGGCTGCTATCTCCTGTCCGTTAGGACCAGCAGGATTAGCTATATCACGAAAGAAAAAAGACACATTGTAAACAATGCTCTTAGCAAAACACATAATGTAGAGGCACAGTAGCAGTACATTTGCTGGTATCCTCAGGCCATTCGAATTTGATGTGATTAGAGTTTCAGACATTATGCACTATGGAGTAGACAAGTATTCTTCTCGCTCTTTGTTATGATCCCCAATGTACCTGAAAATAGGCCTAGGTAGTTGCACGAACCTTAACTACATTTGTCCTACCATTGTTCTCCATAACTGGTCTGGTGCTGACCTTTTACCTAGTTAGGTGCTAAATAAATGTTGTGTCGTTTTCTATGAAATCTAGCCTCAATTATTATGCATGAGGATTCTCAGTATCACAGCAGGATTACCATCTTCTGCATAAAATCTCTGTATAAGGGTTACCACTTTCACCATCCTTGGCCAACATGCCCATAGTACACATCAAGGTAGATACCCTTTTGGGTATATAAGCACCACATCTTCTCTGGGCAAACCAGAGAAGAAAAGACTTCCATGCTGACTCACAGACGGGAGGTGTCCATCTTGAGACCAAAGATGGGGTCCTTTGCTCTCCCACCTATTTATGCTAAATTAATGGAGGTATACTAGCTCAGCTGGCACCCTAGTCATACTCGTGTTACTTAGCTACTATCTGCAGGTGGGGCAGCTGTAATAAACAATTATCTTATTCCTATGGCCATGCTTTGACCAAAATGTCTTTCAATTTTACCCTGACTACAAGGCAGATGAATACTATGAATGATGTACGTCACATGACATACTATAAAATCAATCATGCAAACATCCTCCTGTCTGCCATAAGTAGACGGTGGAAAAAGCAATGCACTACAGTACAGGGAATGGATTAAGCAACAGGATATTGTATTTGTCACGTTTGTCACAGACTATCCCATCTGCAAAAGTCAAGGCCCTTACTCTTAGTTCCGCCTTACTCCCTGGCCTCACCCTCCGTCACCACACTTTGTAATTGCTTTTTTCCAACAGTATACATTTGCTTGGCAGTAAGGAAAGGAATTAATAACTTACTCTAGTGCAGGGTAATTTGGAGGGATAAGGCCGGGTAGGCAGATGTTTTACTAATCATCATCATGTGCCTAAGCTTTGGCTAGTAGGGAGTCACTGTGGGTAGCAAATGTTGAAAGGGAAAAATTTGAACAGACATAATCTGCTATGGAAGCCATAATAAAATGTATCACTTGGCCAGAAATATCTAGCGCATGCAAATAATATTTTTTTCAAGTGTTTGGAAGCCTCTGACAGAACTTAGGAAAGAATAAAGGAGTTATATACTAGGAAGTGACTTAGTGGGCACTGGGAGAGAAGGGAAGCACATCTTGTTATCGCTTTGCCATGAACTTTGTAAATGGCACATTAACTGAAGCAGACACACATTGCACAGCAAACAATGCAATGCTGCCAAATTAAACCATGCAGCCGTTAGGTCACCATGGGTGTAACTGGTGAAATGCCATGGGTAGGGAGGGAGGGAGGGAGGTGATGATTGATGATGGGTGGGTAGGATACATAATATATGTTTCTCTTGTAAACTACTGTGAGTCAAGGGAGTAGTCAGAAATACCACCTCAACCCTTTAAATCAAAGCTTTGATAAAACCATTCCAACTAAGTAAAGTAGGTGAGAAGAACACCCCTCAAGAGGAGCTCCCTAGTTCCTTGTTTTTTCTTCATTCCAAGTATTTATCCATTCATCACTGCAATGTAGTGATTTTTTGTAATCAGGTGTGCTGATTGGATTGGAGAGGAGGAGCCTCTCTGCCCGAGTTTGTCCGCGGCTCGCGAGTGAAGCTGTGTCCGGACCGGACCAGCGCTTTGATCTTGAGCCTGATTTTGAGCCGGGGGTCGGAGCCGGGTTGAGCCGGGTTGAGCTGGGAGCCAGGAGCCAGGAGCTGAGTAGGGTTGAGCTGGTGTGGCAGTGTGGCGGGGGTGGTCGCACCCTGCTCCCTGCACCTAGTTACCGCTCCGTGCTCACTGCTCACCGCTCCCCGCTCCCCCGCCCCCCCCCGGATCTCGCCTTCGTCTTTGCCGGCCGCTTTTCATCGAATGAGCGGAGCTGAGCTTGTGATTGGAGAGCAGGGGCTGAGCCGAGCCGAATCGAATCGTGCTGAGCGGCGGCTCATTCTCCTGCTCCTCCGCTCCCCCCGGCTGTGGTATCTACGTTTTCTCGACATCACCACAGAGGCAGACCTGTCTGACACTAAGGCAAACACTCCAAAAGGAGCGAAGAGGAGAGGCGTTCAGAAGGACCAGAAGGAGCAGAGTGGAGCAGTGAGAGGTGTTGGAGTTAGGACACTGGGCTGCGACGTGCAGGTAAAGAGAGCAAGCAATTCCATTGCAATTCCATCCCCGCTCCCCCTGCCTCCAGCCCCCAGCCTCCTGCCTCCTTGCTCCTTGCTCCTTGCTCACTCGCACTCCTTGCATACACCATGGAGGAACTGTGCCATTGTAGTGCGGCAAAAGTGGCAAAAGTGGCAGCAAAAACAGCAAAAACAGCTATTTGTCACAATAGTAAAACATCAACATTAAGCCAAGTTGTAAGGAGCATGAGATCAGGAACAATTCGTCAAGCACCTCCAAGCAAAATTAGGAAGAGAGCACTCACAAAAGACCCAACCCCCACTTCAAACAAAAAGAAAAAGAAAGAGAAATCCACCCTGCAAAAGGAGAGGCTGGTCTCAGCACCA
The DNA here is from genome assembly GCA_963921515.1 of Calotriton arnoldi. Taxonomy (NCBI): domain Eukaryota; kingdom Metazoa; phylum Chordata; class Amphibia; order Caudata; family Salamandridae; genus Calotriton; species Calotriton arnoldi. The sequence continues at coordinate 1,986,111 of CAWUFW010002202.1, forward strand.
TCACCAGAACCAGCGCTCTTCAAATTCGGGGGGAAAAACGGGAAGCAGAAATGTCACTTTCTAAAGGACCCGATGGCCGCAATTTACGCCTCCCCAGATGAGGCTTTTGGCTTGCAAAGCCCCATAATTCCCCAAAAATCCACAATCCCCAAAAAATCAGGAGAAGCAAGCCCACTACCTTCGAAACCGCAAGTAAAACAACCCCAAAAAAGTGAAAACACCCTACAAAACAGAAAACACGGTCAGGAAATAAGCGCAGGGACAGTTGATCATGAAGAAGCACCTATTAAAAGGTGGTTGATAAAAACAACCGCACAGGTACACCTGCCCACGGCTTCGTCAGATATAAGCAAGGAAGGGGAAAGTGGCAAGAATCAAGATAAAAAAGGAGGCGCAGGTAAAACTGGTACCAAAGACATCATACAAATGGAGGAATGGAATAGTTCCTTCTCCATTTCAAATGATATTGACCTTATCCAAGCCTTGGAACTTAACACACAAACCGAAGAGGACATTTATGCAAACAAGCAAGGAAAAATTCCTGTAGTTGGCCCGCCTCCGAAAAAGAAAATTGGGGAGGAAGGGGGAGTCGCCTCCACACCTATAAAACTCTCAGCCAACTTGGACCACCAGGAGGAAAAAAACAACGACAGAGACGTTCAACCTCTAGAAAGACGAAAGCCCCCATCACCCCCAATTACGATTTCGTCAGTCAGTGGAATAGACTCAATAGCGGGGATTTTGACGCAATCTATCGATACAGCCACATGGAGCAAAACGCTGCTAAGAACACTACAGCAAGCAATAGATGTCCTAAATTTTCAATCTGATAAATTAGATGTCCAGGTTGATTTAATGAACCTAATCGCAGTCCACATTGCAGGAATAAATACAAAACTAGATACAATTACAGCTCAAATGACAAAAGGAAATAAAAAAGACGTACAAGCCAAAAATCAATTGTTAAATCTAAATTGTGGATATGGTCAGATAATAGACAAACTGCCATCTCTCCCTGAAATACTAACAGAAATTTTACGGGTCGTCCAATCACCTGAAAGCATGGACTGTATGCCCATAACAGAACAAAAGGACGACAAACAAGGTATAGCAGGTCAAGCAAAGAAGACGGGCGACTCCTTGCATGATGGTAGTATAAAAACGAAGGAAGTCATGGAAATAAATGGGGCAGGTAACAAGCAAAGCGCCAACAAAATAATTTCCAAACACAGTCTACCAATTGTTCAAACAAAAAGACAACGCAAACGAGCTCGGAAAGCCAGGTACAACGCCAGCAAACAAGCGGCCCAGGAAAAAAGACAAATCTATCCAATATTCATCCAACAGTCAAAAAACAATATCAACAATCACAGTAAGAACACATCAAAAGCAGACTCGTGCAGCCCAGGATTAAACATGCAAGACCTTACGGTCAGCTCCAACATATCCCCTCAAAGTAAATCTATGTTATCCGAAAAAGAAAACAGGAAAACACCGAGCCACCTAAGCGAGGGAATAAAAACAACAAATCACGCTAAGGCATGCACAGAAACCACGAAAACGAGGTTCGATCTCAAAACCGTAACCAAAAAACAAGAGGGAGAAAATAGGAAATCAATGGATTCACAAGTCTTATTTCCAATTCCAGAAACAAAAAATATAGAGCAAGTAGATATAATTTCGCAAATAAGAATACAAGAAGTTCAGACAATAAACCAGCAAATCAGGGTATCATCACCAATAGCAAAAATGCCGGGATTTCAAACAGAAATGGACAAAAGTAACAGCAACCAAATAAAAATAACCCTGGACAAACAGTGCAGGGTCTGCAAATTACCAATTGAAATGCAAATCACAAATGAAATTGCACGGCAAAACATAAGCCAAAAAATTGTAAAAACAGAACGTGAAATAAGCGATGAGGGAAAATCGAAATCAAATACTCCGTCTCAGGAAAGGGCCTTTGAAGACAACATGGGCCAAAATGGAAATATGGCCTGTGAACCTCTAATGGAAAAAATGAGTACAAATCAAAACCAAAACCGACAAAGTGATTCAGAGGAGTCTTGCCAAAGACTAATTTTTGTGCCAGAATACCCAACTAAAGGCGGATTGGATATTTTAAATAGGGGAAACCTAATGAGGCTGTTTAAAGAGATCCCAAAATTAAGTAACATTACATCAGCAGACCTCTTGGCCGTAGAATTTCTACAAATGGAAAAAAGAACAGAAACAGAGGCAACCCGCACAACATGGTCTTCAAATGAAATAACGGCACTGATATATTCAACAAGAGCGGCCTTTGAAGCATGGGGCATATCTCTAACATACCCGAAACATATCAAATACCAATACCCCTTATTATATAAAGAGGCGTATCAAACAACTGGAATTAACAAAAGACCAACATCATTTTTGAGGGGGGCGAGAAGCACCACCCCTAAAGCACAACTAAGTCAGGTAAAAAGTTGGAACAAACTCAGCCCAAGCTCCCAACAATCTAAACAACAGACAGAAGAAAATCAAGATTGATCTTGGGTTCCCCAATTCTTGAGCCAACAACGACCCTGATGAAAGCAAAAATTCTCGAAGGGAACAGTTCATAGAGGTCCAATCAATTATACATATTGAGGAAATAATAAGAATCTGTTCATGGAACACCCATGGATTCAGAGAAATGGATCAAGACCGGGAGACCGTATCCTTCTTGGAAAGATTTGACATAATCCTATTACAAGAAACATGGAATCTAACATCAAGATATACTGTCGGCTATGAAGAACATCATGTCCTAGCAGAAAAAATGTCAAACTGTGGGCACCCAAGGCGGGGGTTGTCAACATATGTTACAGTAAAACAGGACTGGACATCAGATGAACTGGATATGGGAGAAAATTGGATACAAGCCATGAAATTGGAATGCAAGCGACCCACACACACAAACCCATGGCAGTTACTGATTTTAAATATATATATCCATCCCGATAAGAAGAAGAAAAAGGAAAGATTGCCATGCCTGATAAACCTGATAAAGGCACTGCAAGCCACACATCAAAATTACGAGATGATAATCTCAGGTGATTTTAACAGCAATTTACTAAGGTATAATCTGAACAAGAGAGAGCGCCAAACGGAGTCTGAAGTAAACAAATTTAAGCGAGAACTGGAAACCCTAGGCTTTACCATCCTGAACGGAAATACAAAGGGGATCAACCTGCTGGCATCACATTTTGAGTGGAAAGAAACAATCCACCATAGATTATACTATTGTCAGTAAGTAACTCTTGCACCTAGTTGACTCTTTTGTATTAATATCCGTCTGGAGAGCGATCATCTCCCTCAAGAAATGGCACTACACATAAACCTGCTTCATAAAAGTAACACAACAGCCTTAGCTAAAATGCCAGAAATACACAATCAAAGGAGACTAAAGTGGTGAGGAACAAACATCGAACAAATAATGGACACCGTGCATAAACATGTAGAAAACATTAGGCCACTGAGTGCCCATTCATTAGAACAGGATTGGGAGAACCTAGGAATGACCTTGTTAAACAAATTTCCAGAAATTCCAGCACGCCAATTGACCCATGGCGCCAGAAACGAACCATGGTACAATATACAGCTGCGCGACCTGAAGAGGAAAATTGCAAAGGAGGTAAGAACCAAGGCTGTAACAGCAAGAATGGGAATAGTTACGGACAACAGTAAGATCACAGAAATGAGAAAGGAATATAAGGATAAGCGCAGGGAGGCAAAAAAGGTGCATATTGAAAATCTTTGGGAGAAATTGCTCTGGGCAAGTAAATTGCCAAATAGCAGTGATTTTTGGGGGATAATAAATAACCTAACAAAAGGAATAGGAACGCACCAAAATGCGGGAATAAGCGAGTCAGCATGGACACAACATATCGATAAATTGTATAATAACACACAAAATGGTACACACGTGGGCAGAAACAGGCTTGAATATATTGGAGGAAGCAAAGCAAAATGGAATTTCAATTAGCCCCCCAAACAGAAAAAAGTACATTTGGAAGGGGACCTACTGAAACCCAATACCCACAACTTAAATACCCTAATAACAACTAAACAACTAAAAGTAGTGATAAAAAAATTGAAAACTGAAGGTGCAGCAGGGCCAAACGGTCTCCCAAACGCACTTTTTAAGCAAGAACCAGAATTTTGGGCCAATTACCTCACGCCACTTTTTAACCACCTATATCGCGAAAATAGGACGCCAAATTCCTGGAGAGGGAACCTATTTCATCCAATCTATAAAAACGGAAGTCGGACTGAGCCTGGAAATTACAGGCTCATTGCCTTAATTGACGTTGAGGCAAAACTTTTCGCATCATGTATCTTACAACAACTACAGGCGTGGATGGAGGAAAAGAGTATAATCCCGAAATACCAAACAGGTTTCAGGCAGGGTATGGGCACCATCACGAACCTGGCAGCATTGACAATCCTAACAGAAAAAGCTATAAGCAAGAAAGCCGGACTATATGCATGTTATATCGACCTAAAATCAGCCTTTGACAGAGTGCCACGAGATCGCCTTTGGATGAAATTGAAAGCGTGGGGATTACCACAAAAACGAACTGACATTATAATAGCCCTATATAGCGAAACCTGGGCTAGGGTGAATCTTGGAGACGGCAGCAGAATATCTTCTAAGATAAACACAAACAACGGACTAAAACAAGGCTGCGTCCTATCACTGAGTCTATTTAATCTATACCTCGCTGATCTAAACAACCACCTATCAAAAGTAAATGGCCACCCTCCCAAATTGGCAAATGAGCCAATTCAGTTCCTGCAATACGCGGACGATATAGTGGTCATGAGCCAAACCCCAATTGGGTTGCAAAGAGTTATCAACAACCTGCTAGATTACTTTGATCGGCTAGGGTTGGAATTAAATAAGAAGAAAACAAAGGTGGTGCATCTAGCAGGTCCCAGGCCTGGTAAATATAAATGGCACGCAAAGGGCGAACAAATAGAGGAAATCAGTTCATATAAATACCTGGGCTCAAATTGGGGCGATGCATGTCCTTTACGGATCAGAAAACAGATATAAAAGTAAAAGCCTACTCATTAATTTTCACGTACAAACAGTTGCAAAAGAAACTGCGCTGCCCTTCCCACAGTCATCTTCTGAAAGTAATGGCAGCACAACTACTTCCAACACTGGCATATGGCCTAGAAATATGGCACGGTTAGGAAATTGATATTCTAAATTAGCTGCAGACAAAAGTATACAAAGCAGTTTTTAATCTTCCCAAAGCTGCGTCACCAGCACAGATACGTTTGGAATTCGGTCTTCAGAACCAGGAATACCAAAGAAAATCTATCTTCGCGAAATTGTGTTGGAAAATTCGATCGTCTGCACCCGGATCTCTGAACAACTTATGCTGGGCAGAAATAAAGGCCCAGTTTGATCAGAAATCACCAAACACATGGGGTTAATATCTGAGTGCAGCCCTGGCAGCATTAGACATTCAAGAGATTTGGGACGGCAAGATGGAAAGAACAGCATTCAACAGAGTGTGTAATGCCACTGCAAGGAAACTGTCTTTTTTGGAAGACAAAACAAGATTGATTAAACGTCGACATGCCTGGTCGGTAATAAATTCATATACAAAGCTCAAACCGCAAGCTTATTTAGCAGCACATTTTCGACTTACATTAAAAAAGAGGTTTATGCTGTACCGACTAGGAGATCATAATTCGAAGGACTTGCTACCAACCTGGAAAGGCAAACATCAAGATGAAAACTGACGCTTATGTGGATACCACACAGAATCGATATGCCATCTGATGTGCGTCTGCCCCACACTAAAAAACAAAAGAAGGAAGTTCTTAAAAGTGATCTTAAATGAATTAAACATCCGTACCTGCAGACAGGATGTAACTTGCTGGATGGGGGGCTAATCAAACATTTTAATTTGCCGTGGGGTAAAGTTCTTCTCCTAAAAGCGGACACAAAATAAATAAATGAGGTCGATACAGGACTGAAAACTTTATAAAAATTGTAAAAAAAATTAACAATCAACTACACTTTAGGAAATATCATTCTTTAAAGTTGACTGTTTTTAAATTATTTATTGTGTGCTTTATGGTTGTGAAATACCAAATAAAGGCCTTTTTGACTGACTGACTGACATTGCAATGTTCTTCAAATATTCTTAATCTTCACCCTTAGCTTTGCTACTCACCATTTACGTTTTACATTCTCTTATCCACTCTTCAACATTGAAAACCATCCATCCATAAATCCATCCATTCAAACATGGCTCTCAGTCTGAGAGAAACTTTCGTCAACATACATTTACCCACCCATGCATCCTTTCACCCATTCACCTATCCAACACACCCGAGTATTCCTTTCACTCAGCCAGGCAGCCATCTTTTCACCAATAGCCTTTCACCCACCCAGGCAGGTATCCTTTTATCCATATACCCTTTCATCCATCCTTGGCCCACCCATGCATCCTATCACCTACCTATATGCATCCTTTCGTCCACACATCCTTCTCTTTAACTCATATTACATATCACCCATCCGGTCTCCTTCCATCCTTCTTTCCCCTTTCCATCAGCCCATCATAGTTAAAGTTCAATATGAAACTTTGTCTGCTGAGTTGCAGATAGAAGAGGCCATTGAATACTCAACTGCCTCTGTACCTACTGAAGCAGGGTGTTCATAAGTCAAAGGAACACTCTTGCCGTAAGTTTATTATTAATTGTCAATAAACAAGCAATATGTCTTAACACTGCCCACCACTGCCGCTGGCTCACCCCCTTGAACAGCTGCCGCGTCCGCTTGGCTGGGTCCGTCACTGCTGGCTCCGGCAATTGTGGTCTGTGCGGCTACAAAAAACATTACACATTTTTTAGATGCCAGATAAGCCACCCCCTATTAATTTTTTAAAAGCAAAATACAACCACAATACATCACTACAATTCGGTTACATTATCTTCTCTGAAAAATATCGGGTTGGGCATTTAGTTGGTGGCAATGTTTGGAAAGTCAGGTAGGCAAGACAAACAATAATGTTTTGTAATAGAGTGGCAGAGCTATTGATGAATCTGAGTTCATGAAAAGAAATAAAAGAATGGACATATGGTTGTGGTTGACAAATGCAATGGGCCCGTCCTCCTCATACTTCCTTCCAGCCATAGTGCATGGTCATCATCAACTGCTGGTATACTATAACAATACATACACAACTTTGGGGGGTACAACAAGACCATGATCACTCTCTTGTTTTACTGATTAAGCATTAGCAAAAAAAAGAAAGCCTTCTCATCTCAACAAACATGCGTAGAATACCTTACTTGGGTATGCACTCTTCACGGACGAGTAGTAGTATATGACCAATGGGTTCTCTGAGTCTTACAGTACCAAAACCAGTCCACAAGTTATAGAAGAGGAGAGGGAAAGCTTACTGACAAAGCAGAAGAAAGGAAGCTACAGACAGACGACAGAGACAGCTTGAAGTAAAGTACAGAAACTTGAAATTTTGAAAAAAAAGGGAATAGGATAATGCAGAGACAACAAGAATTTAAGAAACTGAAAGATCAAAGAGGCTTTGGCAAAAAATTAGGAGACGGGCAGAAATACATCAAAATGTGGAGCGGTAAAAGTCAAGGAATGAAATATTAATGTTACTACCACTAGGACTTACTGGGGCCAGCAGAGCCATTGGCCACGGAACTTTGAGAGGCACCTCCAGCTCCCTCACCCACCTCATCAGCCCTCTTCTTGCTCCTGGATGCTGATGTAAGACATAAAGAAAAGAAAAGAAAAAAGATTGGTGGTAAATAATCTCTCAAAATATTTTTGGGCAGAAAAAGGCAATTACAATAACATTATACTTTTTTAACTCAGATCGACTAGTAGTTTGGCGGACCGTCCTATTCCAAATTTCCAAAACATACCTACCCTATTCCAAATTTCCTAAACTACATTTTGGAATTACTAATAAATTGCAACAAATGAGGTTTGCTTCTCATTCGCAATCTCTTAAACCCCTTTGACGGGCCAATTCACTAAGTCTGCATTTTTCAATGCATAGATGGATACATGCGTACACATCACTGGGAATATGCTTGACACTGTATGAGCTACAAAAAATAAAAGGCTCAAAGAAGTGAGAGAACGTGCTAACTCACTAATACTAACTACAGCTATCTTAGTGATAGGACACAAGAGTCTCTGCATTACTTCTTAAATAATCAGCCCGAGCGAGTGCCAACAAGTACGATTAGGTAGCACTGAGCACCTGTCTAGAATAATGATCACATAATATTTGTAAACTTAACTTATCTGCGTGTCAGCATGCATGCTTGCTATTTGGGAAAAAAATATTAATATAGTAATGGTAATTACTCACTGAGCCCGGCGACCTCAACACCTAGCAGATCCAGCAGGTTTTTCCCTCAGTCCAGGACTTTAGACCACCAGTGCTTCAGCTGTTGCTGGGTGTGTCGGACACGAGAGCAGTGGCGCACAGCCCGGCGCACCCTCTCCAAACACTGCTGATGCTCTAGGAGTCTGTACCTGCTACCAGGCCTGCCGCCTGCTGCCAGGGTGGAGGGGAGGTTGCACTGGACATAAAATACCAGTGCTGCCACCTCCACCACTGAAAATAGGGCACAGGGCTGCACACATTCACTGTGCTGCCATCCTATTAAAGGCAGCTGGTGGTGCTTTTGGATGGCCTGGCACTGCCCTGCTTTTTTCTGCCATGGCGCTGGGGGGAAGAGAAAAAAAGAGAAACAGGAAAAAGACCGAAGGAAGATAAAAAATAACGAAGTAAAGTGAAATATTAAAAAAGTACAAAGCTCAATCAAAAATACAAAAAAAATGAAAAAATATAAAATACACACACACAAAGACAAGAGGTAAGATAATAATAAATAAAAATGAGGGGGGAATAAGTTTTATAAGGGAAGGATTAAACAGATTGAGAGATGATGAAAAACTAGGCCCCTTTACCATAAACAAGATGGCCGCGCCCATGCGAACCGCGTGGTAAAGTTCCAGCGAGATTTCCATGCGAGAACACACTTTGCATTGATGTATAACGTAAACGTCACATGAATGGGCGTCACCAGTGAACTCTGCCCGATCACGGTACCTAATGTAGCGCAACAGAGTTTTTTTCCCACTTGGCAGAGTTCCGCATAGTGCGACAATGCAAACTCCTCCCGGGCCTTGTCATAAGCAGTACATCACATTCAGTCCATCATGTATTGTTTCTTAAATATATGATGTAATGTCCTGTGTTAGACTTGGCTTTTCAGCGGGTTTACCCCCAGACTTTTTGCTTTTGGGCCTCCTGTTTTTGGCTCTGTTTTTGTTTGTTTTAGAAATCTGGGCACCTTACCACTGCTATTCAGTGCTAAAGTGCATATGCTCTCCATGTAAATTATGTTTATGGATTGGTGTTCCATGTTTAGCAAATTTGATTTACCTTTAAGTCCCTACTATAGTGCACTGTGTGTGCCCAGGGCCTGTAAATCAAATGCTGCTAGTGGGCCTGCAGCAGTGATTGTGCCACCCACGCAAGCAGCCTTTTAAAAGGGTCTCAGACCTGCCACTGCAGTGTCTGCAAGCAGTTTCTACTGCCATGTCGACTTGGCAAGTGCACCCACTTGACAGGCCCTAACCTTCCCTTTTCTTACATGTAAGATACCCTTAAGGTAGGCCCAAGGTACCCCTGTGGGCGTGGTGCAGTGTATGTGAAAGGTAGGGCATGTACTGTTGTGTGTGGCATATCCTGATAGTGAAATACAGTGCATTTCGTTTTTCACTATTGAAAGGCTATCTGTCCTATAGGATAGAATAGGGAATACTTTGTAACATCGTACAATGATAACTTCCCATTGGGACAAGATAGAAAGAGGGAGTTTAGTATGCCTGTACTCAGAATATAAAAATGTATCTTTTAGTAAAGATGATTTTTATATTGGGTGTTTGAAAATAGCACTTTTAGAAAGTGGGTATTTTCTTGCTTAGCCATCCTGTGTGCCTCTGCTGGTTTGTGGATTGACTGTCTGGCTTTGGGGTGACTGGGGCTGGGGATGCGCATTCTCTCAGACAGCCACTGGGAGGGTTGATGTGTGTCCTGCCTTTCCTAAGGGTGGGCGTAATTTGCGGAATTGCGTTCCGCGAAATTCCGCGAAACGGCAAAAAATCTCCGCGAGCACGCAGAATTTCGCGTGCTCGCGGAGATTTTGCTGCGCCCGTTTAATCCTGCCCTGCATATTTATCCCCGAAGATGCCACCGTTTTGTGCAATACCTCTACTCAACTGGAGTACTTTCTACTGGCTAATCAGTAAGTGCTACCTCGTTGGGTAAATGTATAGTGCCTTTCCTACACTACAGCTGCGTAAAGGTCCAGAAGAATTGTCTCCAGTGACCTTGTGTGTCTGTAACCTTGCCACCCACCGGAAAGTCGCCGGGGTCTTTGAGTAAGCTGTCCATCATAGTGGGGAAAGGGCGGGAAGCCGTTGCATACCGCTAGTGTATGTGGCGCGGGGCCAATCGGGCGGGGCTTCCATGCGAGTTCACATGCCACTTGTTTATAAAGGGTCAGAGCGCGATCTGAGCAGCAGATGAGGAGAAAGAACCTCCTGGTCACTGGACCTACACGGGGATTGCGCTCGAGAAAATCAAGGATGCAAAGACCTCCAGCAGGGATTACAGCTAATGTTTGACGGTAGATATGGGCAGAAAGCACTCCTGCTTAGCCTCGACTTTGCTCACGAATTTGTTTGTGCTGATTAATGCGTTACAGAATTTGAGCTTCGACTCAGGCACCTGCTTTATTTATATCTGTAAGTGCTTCCTGTTGAGGTTTAATTTTTGTGACAGGAGCATCGTGCCAGAATGAATCCTGCCCGGCATATTTATCCACGAAGATGCGACCGTTTTGTGCAATACCTCTACTCAACTGGAGTACTTTCTACTGGCTAATCAGTAAGTGCTACCTCGTTGGCTAAATGTATAGTGCCTTTCCTACACTACAGCTGCGTAAAGGTCCAGAAGAATTGTCTCCAGTGACCTTGTGTGTCTGTAACTTTGCCACCCGCTGGAAAGTCGCCGGGGTCTTTGAGTAAGCTGTCCATCATAGTGGGGAAAGGGCGGGAAGCCGTTGCATACCGCTAGTGTATGTGGCGCGGGGCCAATCGGGCGGGGCTTCCATGCGAGTTCACATGCCACTTGTTTATAAAGGGTCAGAGCGCGATCTGAGCAGCAGATGAGGAGAAAGAACCTCCTGGTCACTGGACCTACACGGGGATTGCGCTCGAGAAAATCAAGGATGCAAATACCTCCAGCAGGGATTACAGCTAATGTTTGACGGTAGATATGGGCAGAAAGCACTCCTGCTTAGCCTCGACCTTGCTCACAAATTTATTTGTGCTGATTAATGCATTACAGAATTTGAGCTTCGACTCGGGCACCTGCTTTATTTATATCTGTAAGTGCTTCCTGTTGAGGTTTAATTTTTGTGACAGGAGCATCGTGCCAGAATGAATCCTGCCCGGCATATTTATCCACGAAGATGCCACCGTTTTGTGCAATACCTCTACTCAACTGGAGTACTTTCTACTGGCTAATCAGTAAGTGCTACCTCGTTGGGTAAATGTATAGTGCCTTTCCTACACTACAGCTGCGTAAAGGTCCAGAAGAATTGTCTCCAGTGACTTTGTGTGTCTGTAACTTTGCCACCCGCCGGAAAGTCGCCGGGGTCTTTGAGTAAGCTGTCCATCATAGTGGGGAAAGGGCGGGAAGCCGTTGCATACCGCTAGTGTATGTGGCGCGGGGCCAATCGGGCGGGGCTTCCATGCGAGTTCACATGCCACTTGTTTATAAAGGGTCAGAGCGCGATCTGAGCAGCAGATGAGGAGAAACAACCTCCTGGTCACTGGACCTACACGGGGATTGCGCTCGAGAAAATCAAGGATGCAAAGACCTCCAGCAGGGATTACAGCTAATGTTTGACGGTAGATATGGGCAGAAAGCACTCCTGCTTAGCCTCGACCTTGCTCACAAATTTGTTTGTGCTGATTAATGCGTTACAGAATTTGAGCTTCAACTCGGGCACCTGCTTTATTTATATCTGCAAGTGCTTCTTCCACCCCGAATTCCGTTCCGCCGCGGATCGCAGAAGTTTCGACATTTCCGCGTTCCGTGCGGAACGCGGAAATGCCGAAATTTTGCAAGTTCCGCGAGCGGAACGGAATTTGCCGCCCACCCTTACTTTCCTTAATGAGTCAGGGCTGGGCTGAACAGACCTGGGCTGCATTCAGAGTATTGGGAGGAGTTTCTCTAGCACCTGAATATGCCTGGTCTGCATTTAGAGTGGTGGGAGGAGATTGCCCTTGCACCTGAATAGGCCCTGTCTCCCTTGCACAATGATGTCTCCACCTGCTGCCGGGAAGCAGGACCAGATAGGTCAGAACTGGTTTGGGCTGAGCACAGGCACTCTCTGCCCAAAAGAATAAAGAGAAACTGAGTATAAATACTGGGGCCCAGACCCCAGAACGTTAGATTACTGCTGAACTAAGGAACCTGTCAGGAAGAAGAGCTGGAAAAGCTGTCAGGAGGAACTGCCACTTTGCTGGGTGCTCTGCTGTGTTGGCCTGCTGCTTGCTGCTTCTTTCTTGGGCAGGGAAAGGACTGGATTGTACTTTCATCATCCTGCTGTAAGAGTTTTCTCCAAGGGCTTCAAGTAGATCTTGCCACCTGTTGGAAGTCTCAGGGAGACAAAAGACTTCAGAGAACTCGCTGGAATCAAGGAACCTGCCAATAAGAAGAGCTGGAAGAACTACCAGGAGGAGTATTGCCCCTTTGCTGTGTTGCTGCTTTGCTGGATTGGCCTGCAGTTGCTGCTTCTGGCTTGGGCAGTGCAAGGGCTGGACTGAAATTTCTTTACTTGTGCTGAGTATCTCCAAGGGCTTGGAACCGAGCTTGCCTCCTGTTCCGAAGTCTCAGGTACTGCAGAGACTTCACCAACCTCTGGGTACTGCTTCAGGAACTGCGGTTTCAGTCACCACAGAGGGGGGAAAAGCAACCAACTCTGTCACCGAGTCCATGGCCAGCTCCATGTCGTGAAGGCACAGCCGAGAGCACCGTCTGCATCTCGCACCGCAACACTGGTATCAACGATGATGACGACCGATGCCGTCGACACCGAGCAGCTGCTTGCACCGTGACCTGTGGGCACCGCACCGCACCGCCTCACTTTGCCACCCTGGTCTCACTGACGCAGTCGCTGCACGCTGACCGCGACTTCCATGACCGCATTATGGCTTGGGGCACCGCTTGTAATTCACACAACGCACCGCCCCGTCCCACACAGCAGTCCGGACCGACCAATGCCAGCTTCCCGCAACCAGCTCTGTCGCCTGCACAGTGATCTGTCAGCACTGCAACGAGCACTGCCTTAACTCCGCACCGCAGCCCTGGTCTCACTGACGCCGCTGGACGACCGTCACTGAGCCGCTGCCTGCACCATGACTTAACGGCACCACACTCTGCACCGCTCCGCTACACACCACAATCGGGACGGTTGCCCCGACCGGCCCGCACCAACATGTTGGCCGCAACACAAAGGGTACTGTTTACGTGGTCAAACGGAACTGTTGGATTCTGTTGTTTGCAACACTGTGGTAGCACCGGACAGAGTTACCGACTTCAAGCAACTGTGTTTTTAAAGTATTCTTGCAAAGTGCATATTTTTTAAGTACTGTATGCTGGATTTTTGTTGTTTTGGTCTTGTTTTGGATATATAAAAATATTAAATATTTTTCTAAACTGGTGTGGTGTCCTTTTGTAGTGTTTTCACTGTATTACTGATGGCTATGTGCAAATGCTTTACACATGTCCTCTAAGATAAGCCTGACTGCTCATGCCAAGCTACCAAGGGGGTGAGCAGGGGTTATTCTCCCTTATCCTGACTAGGAAGAAGGGTCCCCACTTGGACAAAGGTGCACACCATTGCCAACTAGAGACCCCCATTTCTAACATCCTGAAATAGTATTTTTTCCATGATGGAAAATGAGTGAGGGATAACTACAAGTGTGCCCAGAAATGGAAATTTGGGTAGCCGTGAAATCAAGGTATTAATTTTAATATTTGTATCATTACATATAAATACTTATTCACCATAGTTAAACAAAGTGTGGAGAAAAATTTAAATCACACAGTTTGAAAAAAAAGTTAGACCAAACAGCTTGATATATAATTTTTCAATGATATTGATTTACAATCAGGAATAGGAAGGTATACAAATCTTTCAAATTCTGTGACAGTTGACAAAGCATTTAAGCATTGGAAACATTCATGTTCCCAATAGTAGATTAAAGCAAAGAGATCTGTATGTGGGAAACTCTCATTAGCTACAATTTCCAAAATAGCCATATAAAAAAGTTCCTGTACAAACATCCACAATATCTCTATATAGGCTAGGGTGTGAAAAACTGCTCAGGTCAAGGAGTTTGCGGAGTGTTTCCCACTCCATAATCCACGTAGCACGCAGAGTTATGAAACAGTCAGCGGAGCAGAGTATTTTCCTGACTTTCTCTTGCCAACGTTAAGTTGGCGGGCGAGGAAAATGTAACTCCAGACCCCCTCCCAGTGAGATTTCTCAACGCGGGCTGCCACGGATTGAAGGAAGTGGCCCGATTCTGGTCACCCGGGTCACTAATGACCACCTCTCAGCCTTCCATACCAAATGAAGAGTCGGTCAGACAGTAGAGAATACAAACCAATAACTGTTTATTTATACACTCAGAGTGGAGCCCAGTCTGCCCAGTCGCTAGGAGTGCTGCAGAGGGACTGAAATCGACAAGCACAGAGATACATTATGTACATTTCGTAACTGGGCTGAAACACGCCCACAGTGGTATTTTCCAGGCAGATGCAGCTAAGCAGTGGAATACAGAAAAAACTGTTTCAGCGCTCATATCTTACACAAAGTTACAGAGTCCAAGGTTGCTCCATTTGGGCCCGCCACCTGACAAGTGGGAGAGGGCCTCTATCTAGAGAGAAAGGTATGCGCTAATAGGAACAATGGACTCATTACGGGAACAGGCCTACATGGCAGAAAACGAAACTTATAGTGGAGCATTTCTCGGAATTAAACTAGATCAGTTTCGGACAGCCTAAAATGGCGCCTGCAAAGAAAATGGCACAGAAAATGCTAACTTACATAGGACAATGCGCAAACATAAACATTTCTAGCTTAACAGACCCTCCTATTAGCATGAGCTAAAACATTTTCTAACAGCAACAAGGAAAACAATAAACCAGGGAAACAGGAAACCACAAACAATAATAACAATAAATTCTTATGAGCATTCCGTGTTTTCAATATCGGGAAAGGAGACTGACTGTAAGGAGGGAAGAAGTCTTGAAAATGCCCTCGTCTATATTCATGGGGTCCTCTATTTCTTTCTGTACCATAATTGCAGCATTGGTATCATGAATCGATATTTTCCATTTAGGGGTGAGAACAGTGGTGCAATAGAAGCAACAGAAGGGGAGGCACTGAATAAGAGCACAGCAGAACACCAATATCACAATCAAGTAAATCACCTTTTCAAGAATTCAGCCCAGGCCACTAAAAAGAGACCAACTCCAATTTCCACTCTCCATTCTCGAGGATGTCTAGAATATGCTTGGTACTATTCTTTTCCATATTCTTGATCCTGACCACACACTGGTCTCCCACTACCGCACATACACCACCACTCTTAGCTAAGATAAAATCAACTGCTTATCTAGTCTGCTCTGAATATATTCACATACTTTCCAACTGAGTGGTGATGTCGCGCAAAGCTGCTATAGTAGTATTAGATAAAATTTGCAACTTGAACCCAAAATATTTTCTAGCTTTTTCACCCCTGGCCATTGAAGCACCACCCAAAGTAAAAATGGAAGAAAGGATGTGTGCAAAAGTGATCCCATTGCTATAATTATTGACCTCTACATCGGTCACTCCCTCACTGAACTCGTTTGTTAAAGTTCTTTTAACCCAGCGGACATTAGGCTTAGCATATTTACAAGGCACACCTAAGGGCAACACCATTCAGAGAGCCACATCGTCTGACCCATTATGGACGTTGGAATATGTACCGTTAGACAAAAAGTAAAACCCCTGGTGTGCATAAATTGGTCCTTCATAATCTACTGCAGCATATTTAGGGGCCGATTCCGATCTCGGCCGGTAGGGCACCGAATCGGATTCAGCTTAACCGGATCCGATTCGGAGCCCTCTTTCCCGACCGATTCGTACGTGCGTCCGGGCGAGCGAGCACGATGCGAGCGGCGCGTGCGAGCTCGCCGACCGACTTCGTACGCCCGTCCCAACCGCACCGACCGACTTCGCACGGATGCGCCTGCACCGCGCAATGGAGACGTTCCCGGCCGGGCAAGTACAATGCGCGCCGTGAGCAGTCCGACCGACTCGCGCCGTCCGGCTCGAAGAAGCAGTCGGAGCCGTACTTCGGGGGTCTGTGTCGGACCCCCCTGTACGCGTAGCCACGCGAGTCGCACACAGGGGGGACCCATGGGTCCCCCCTACCTGTGCGTGTACGGCGCGAGTCGCTTCGCCGTGTACACGCTGTAGGGGGCACCCTTGTTCGCCTCGCACCCATTGAGTCAATGGGAGCCCGCGTACGTGTTGTACGAGCGGCTCCCATTGACTTCAATGGGAGTCCGACCGAATCGAGTCCGATAGCATGCGTACGCATCGTACTCGTTCGGTCGGGCTGCTAGGGTCCGATTCGGTCGGAAATCTCTCCGGGTCCGGCTCGGTCGGTGAGATTTCCGGCCCGATTCTGATCTCGGCCGGTAGGGCACCGAATCGGATTCGGCTTAACCGGATCCGATTCGGAGCCCTCTTTCCCGACTGATTCGTACGTGCGTCCGGGCGAGCGAGTACGATGCGAGCGCGTGCGTGCGAATTCGCCGACCGACTCGTACGCCCGTCCCAACCGCACTGACCGACTCGGTCGGAAATCTCTCCGGGTCCGGCTCGGTCGGTGAGATTTCCGGCCCGAATCGGAATCGGCCCCTTAGTGTTCATTCTGAAAGTACTCAGAACTTTGTCATTAACAAAAAGGATTGCATTTTTATGCAACACTATTCCAGAACAATTGATATACAAAGAACTGTCCATGCTATTCACAATAGGGCAACAAGGTGGATAATAACCAGCCTCCTGGGTGACTATCAATTCCTTGTAATGCCAGCCCACCGAAGTGATGTTCTGTTCTTCCATATAAAAATTGTTGCAATATGTACTATTATCACAACCAGATAACCCAATCCCAGTGGTTTTCTATAATATCATCAAGGTCCTGGATAGCCAAACCCAAAAACTCCCTTCACTTCTGTAAATTGCGGTGGACGAGTATATGTATAATTTACAAGTGACAATGGATATGCAGTCCGTAAACTAGTGACAGATTCAGTGGGGTAGCAAGCTTTCCCTTCTCCAAAGAATCTCTTGTGTGCATCTAGAAATATATTACTCGGGCTGTCCTTTTGTTTCTTGTCGGAGGAATAACCTTACCCTTGTTACGTAAAGGTACATCCTGATCATTCTCCAAAACCCATGACACCCCACACAATATTATTAGCAACAAAATCACAAGAGCAACGCATATTACTTTCTGTTTGCTTGTCCACACCATATTATGCTGAGCAACAAGAATCACTGGCTGCTCTTCCTCAGCAACCTGTCTACCAAAGGGATGCATAATGGATGGAAAAAGAGGTGTGAAATGCAAAGAAAATATACAAGTTCCCAGTGTCCGTCAGAGGCTCACTGGTACAGGCTCCTATTGTCCATCAATACGTTGGCGCTCTTGAGCACCGGCGGTGGAGCTTGCTCTGTCCTAAGCTCTTTTAATGTATCCCACGTCGATCAAGATGGTATACCTTCAAGGTATACTTCGGCCTTCCCTAACTAATGTTCAAACAACTAGAATAAAGTAAGCAAAAATCCTTCACTAATTTCAGCTAATCCCGTTGGTACTACACCTCAGTGCAACCTATCTTATGCAGTCCATCCCTAATCTCTTTTCTCCTTGGACTCAGTGTCCCTCAACCGAGGGTGCAAATTGTACCTGGTAGCCCCAGGCACCGTGTGATCAGTGAACAAAGGGTCTTGGATAGCTCGTATTTCCGGAGGAACAGCCTCGTTCAACACATTCTTATTTTCTTTATCCGTTTGTGTCCATGTTAGCTGGGCATCACTGAAAGGGACAAACCTGGGCACCTGCTCACACTCCGTATCCCCAATGCTGTCCTTGACCCACTTGTCATAGGGCAATGGCAAAGGAATCCTGCGACAGTGGGTCGCATGGACTTAGTTCTTATGGCTAGCAACCTTCACAGCAGTACGTGTCACCAACAAAACCTGCTCAGGACCTTTCCAGCGTGGCTCCAAACATTTCTTCCTCTGGGCAACAAAACAAAGTCACCAGGCTGGATATCGTGGCTGGGTCCCTCTGGTGTAGAAGGTAGGGACTCCTGCACCTGTTAGTGAATAGAATGTAAACTTTCTGTTAACTGGCCAAGGCAATCAAGCAACACAGTGTACTCAATATCAGAGAACCTACGAGGACGCGGGACACGCCAGACATTTGCCGGGCGCCCTAACATGACCTTGTAAGGAGAAAATCCTGTCCTAGAATGTGCTGTAGTTCTTGTTGACAAAAGAGCTAACGGTAAAGCATCTGGCCACTTTGACCCTGTGGTCTCCTGAATTTTTGCCCATTTCAGTTTGAGAGTACCATTGTACTTCTCAACCAAACCCGCTGACTGTGGATGATTGGCAGCATGGAATTTTTGTTTTACATGGAGACCCTCACAAATTAATTGAATCAATTTGCATTAAAATGACTTCCGTTGTCACTCCAGATAACTCGGGGCAACCCGAAACGAGGAGAGAACTCCTTGAAGAGTACCTTTGCAGTCATAATGGCTGGATTATCTTGAGTGTGGGAAGCCTCAACCCAATTACTAAATGCACATACAACCACCAAAACATACTTAAGATTATTGCATCTCTCGAATTCAATATAGTCCATCTTAAGGACTTCAAAATGAAAGTGGGTGGTGCAAAAATACCAGGTGGTGTCCGGATACCCTTCCCTGGATTATTCATCATACAGACCATGCAATATTTCACTAAATCCACAGCTGTCTTAGAGATATTGTCATTCTGCCATACAGGGGCTAACAGCTTACAAATGCCCTTGGCACTAATATGAGCTGGACCATGTGCCATAGTAACCACAGGAAGAACATATGCATTTGGAAACATCCATCTCTGTTTCCCTGATTTATCGAACCAACATCCTTCCTCATTCAACTGTGCTGTACTCTCCTGCCATTTCACTAATTCTTCCATTGTGGCTTCACTTCGTATCTCCTTTACACTTTCAAGGGTATACTCGAACCTGACAACTTCAGGGACCCACCTAGCTGGACCTGCTACAAACATACGATTCATCTTTGTTTGGGCCATTTCCTTAGCTGTCTGATCTGCAAAAGCATTTCATCTACCAACGTCATCAGTAACCTTCCTGTGGGCAATATATTTAACTATGGCTAATTTCTTGGGGAGTGTTAAAACGGACAAAAGCCTCAATATGAGGTGCTCATGCTGAATCTTGGTGCCATGAGAAGTAAGGAACCCCCTCGAACAAAATTATGCACGACCCCAAAGGCATACTGGCTGTCAGTATAGATGTTGACAACCAGTCTGTCGCTCAATTCGCAAGCTCGAATAAGAGCAGCAAGCTCAGCAGCTTGAGCCGACTGATAGGGGACTCGTCATGTCTCTACCACTGTGTGTAACATAGTGACAGCATAAGCTGCCGTTGTGGTGCCATCTGGTAATTTAAAACAAGAGCCATCCACACATAGTTCTCCTTGGGGGTCAGATAAGGGAACATCAGTCAGGTCTACCCGTCCCTTCGTCTCTTCTTCTTCAGTCCGGTAGATACAATCAGGTTTATCGACTGCATCGTTCTCAGAAGAGAGGGGTAGTAACGTGGCTGGATTCAAAGTAGCACATCTTTTAATTGTAATATGCTTGGCAAAGAGGATCCATTCATAGCCGGTGAGATATGCACTAGGGAGGTGCTGTGTCCTTGTCTTATTCAAAAGTGCATCCACAGCATGGGGTACCATAACTGTGAGGTCAGCATCAAGCACAAGTCCAGCCGATTGTCTGATTGAAGTGGCCACAGCCGCGACCGCTCTCAGACAACTCGGGAGGGCCCTCACGACGGGATCAAGCTCATCCGAGAAATAAGCACATGGTTGTTGCTTATCCCCAAACATTTGTGTTAGGACAGAAAGCGTGCAGCCAGCCATCTCGTGGACATAGAGCACAAACGGTTTGCCATAGTTAGGTGTGCAAAGCACTGGAGCCGAACAAAGCGCAGTTTTCAATTGCTCAAAAGACTGCTGACATTCAGACGTCCCAGGCAAAGGCTCATGCACTTCTTTCATTGTTAATGCAAGCAAAGGTTTAATTAGCAGGAAATAGTTCGGTATTCATTGACGGCAATAGGAAGTGATACCTATAAAAGCGCTCACATCTTTTTGAGTTTATGGAATGGGCATTTTAACAATGGTGCTGATGCGCTCAGGGGTCAACCTCCTACCCTCCTTCGACAGTAGGTGCCCTAAATAGGTGACCTCCTGTCGACAATACTGAAATTTAGAAAGGGAAACCTTATGGCCATGATGGGCCAAATGCAACAACAATTTGACTGTATCTTTGCAACCCTGTTCCATATCAGAAGCAATAGGAGGTCATCAACATACAGCATTAATACATTACCTGGAGGAAGCGATAGTGAATCCAGTTGACCCTTTAATGCTTGACTATAAATACTAGGACTCTCTGTATAGCCCTGAGGAGCGCAACAGAATCTAAAACTCCTACCAGCCAGTGTGAACCCAAACAAATATCTACTGTATGGATGGATAGGAACACTAAAGAATGACATTTTCAAATCAATAACAGAGAAGAATTTAGTGGTAGAAGGAATCAGCGACAAAAGTGTAGTAATATCAGGAACCACAGGGAACTGTGGAACCACTATTTTATTAACCTCACGCAGATCATTCACAAACCGATAGACATTATCAGCGTCCTCAGAGGAGCCTGAGGGTGCCCTTTTAAGAATCAGAAGAATAGGACTATTACAAATATTAGCAGATGTTTCCTCAACTACTCCCTTTTGTATCAAATCCTGAATAATCTGAAGAAGAGCCCGTTCTCCTGCGTGCGGTATGTTATACTGAGGAATGCGAGGCAAAACAACATTCTCTTTAACTTGTATAGAAAAAGGAGGCATATGCAACAGCCCTACATCTGTGTCACCTGTAGCCCATAGAGTGAGTGGGACATCAGCGAATTCAGTCGGGGGGCGCATCCTGAGATGAACACTGTTTAGTACTCACATCCAGACCCATAGTAATATAGACACCTGCAGGAGAGCAATAGATAGTAGCATGCAACTTCTTCAGCAAATCTAAACCCATCAAATTCTCTCCACAGTTGGATGTCAACAAAAACGGAGATTCCACAGTAAAAGGACCAACAGTCAATGCAAGGGGGCGTGAAATGGGGCTTACAACCGGTACACCTAAAAAACCTACCGAAACATTATTGTGGCCAGACAGGGCTGCCCCAGGGACCATATGTCGAGAAACAGAACTCTTTGTCGCACCTGTGTCCACCAAAAATTCCTTCGTCAAGCCTTGCAAATCCACTGTGACATAAGGACCACGCTGATCTACAGGTATCTGAACTGGTCCCTCTCACTGTCCCTGGCTGTCCTAGCTATAGGACATACCTGTCACCTCATCCATATCGTAATCATCATGATAATACTGTCCATCACGAGGGTCATCAAAGTAATTATTATCAGAGTGATCCTGTGAAACCGTAGCATTCTGAGCTCTCTCAGTCCCCCTACCTCTCCCACTAGAACCTCGCCCTCTAGGAGCTGCAACTTTCTGTAAAAGCACAGGGCACTAGCTCCGCAAATGACCTTCCTCCTTAAAATACACACACTGATTTGGCCCTAAAGGTGTCATTGAAGGCTGCCAGCTGGTACGTGGAAGCTGTCTGGAAGGACCACCCACTCCCCTACTATTTCCACTAAACGCTTGCTGCAACAAAACCTTTGTTTTCATATCCTTGTGTTTCTTATCAGTCCTATCCTTTTCCTCCTGATCTTGGTGTTCGTAATACTGGGCCATATTCAAAATAACAGAAGGGGAAGAGGTGGGCCAAGTACTCTCAGATGCCTGTAAATGAGTCGTAATTTCAGGAAGATTAGAAACAAATCGGTCAACGAACAATCAAACTCCTCCCTCAACAGTCATATCCTGCCCACTATAGTCCAAAAATGTATCTGCAAACCGGGTAAAGAAAACAGACACACTTTCATCCTTCTACTGTCGACAAGCCGTCAATTTGTCCCAGCTTACCTTCTTAGGCAGAATAACGGAATGCATATATGTAATAATATGACCTGGCAAAGCAAGTATCTCAGCTCGGGGTTTATCACATGGCTTCCTTTCCAGATCCTATCCTTCAATCACATCCCATGTACCACCCAACTCCGCGACATGGTCTTGAGTATGTACATGTCTCCAGACATCAACCGGAACGAGGAGACCAAAAAATATTTCAATATCAGCAAGAGTCATTAGTAGAAGAGGCAGCCTCTGTCAATTCTTTATAATAAGCTGTAGGGTTTTTCCTAGGGTCAGGCAAATGAGCCTTAAGGGCTAAAACCTCACTCCTTTTCCACGGAGTATAGACCCATTGCTCCTGGAAACGAGCAGCCACGGCCCGTCTAGTGACCGCACCGTGCTGATCTGTCAATTCAGGTATTTCTGGGTGATATATGGGATAACCTCCTGCATCGGAAACTGAGTTATTTGAGTGGGGCTCCCCTCATGTAGTCTACCCCTGTAGGCAACTAGAGTTGTAACATTCCCAAATACCTGTCCTGGCTCCAAGTCAGTAGCATATACGCGATCTCTAATATCAAATAAAATTTTAGGCGCTTCAGTCCCAAATGTGTTTTTGCCAAAGACTAATCAATGTAGCAGACCCTGTATAAAGGGTTCAAAATCTTGCATAACTTCCAAAACATCCTCCACACTATAAATCGCATTACGAGCCCACCGAGCAGCCTGGTCAGCTATTACTTGTTTCTCTTCATCCCCTAACCCAGATCGCACTAACAGGCCTATTCGTTCCCTGAATTTCATCCAATCTCTATCCTCAAACCCACGGACTGGCATTGCAACATTCAAAGGTATCGGAGGATGAAAAACCATGGAAGGAGAAACAACAGAGGTGACAGGTACAATCGTTGCTGGCGCTTGCACTGGAGGAGAAAGAACAGAAGATACAGGAGTTAAAACATAAGATGTACTAGGAGTCACAGTGGTCAAAGAGGGCAAGGACAAAGAAGGAGCAAAACGTGCCGTAGCCAAAGCCGTCGAAACAACAGCCATAGATACAGGAACAGCCGGAGCAGACGAAACAGGCTGCTGGGACTGTAAGGGAACGACAGGATATATCCTCTGTGGGGCGTAAGGAGGCGGAGGTTGAGTATCTAACAACTCCTCTACAAAAGTATCATCTTCTTTAACCAAATAAGACTTATCAATATGCAATCGAAATCTCCTATCTTCACATTCAATTCCAGACTCTTGTTTTTCTCTATCATATGCCACAGCTTTTTGCGTTAATGTTTGCATTTTCCCCTTCCGTGCATCTCGTTCCATCTTTGACCGTCTCTCTCTAGCCTCCTTCTGCCAAGTTCTGAGGGAGTCAAACATGGACTGTCTACTTCTTTTCTTAAATAATTGCTCCTGTAAAAAAACAATTTTTTATTCATCAAAAGTGTCCGTCAACGGCCACTGCAACTCGGCATTGTCCCTTGTATATTTGTGCCATAAAGTACTAAACCTAATAGGGCCAAGACCATGCTTCAAATACATATCAAAATTAGGGCTGCCTTCAGGAGGCGCCGGCTGAGCTTCTTCCAATCGAGCATCTGCAGAACAACAACGACAACACGAATACAGGATTTTACTGAGAACAGGCATTTTAAAAGGAAAACAAGTTCATAATTTCTGCCTGGCAAAGTAGTTGCAAACACTTTTATCAAAAATCGGTCCTCAGACCGTACCAACCTCAAACCTCGGCCCCCCCCGACTGCGGAAAGGGGATGGATCAATCACCCGAAGGAGTCCCGGTTCGGGCGCCAACTGAAAGAAGTGGCCCGATTCGGGTCACCCGGATCACTAATGACCACCTCTCAGCCTTCCATACCAAATGAAGAGTCGGTCAGACAGTAGAGAATACAAACCAATAACTGTTTATTCATACACTCAGGGCGGAGCCCAGTCTGCCCAGTCGCCAGGAGTGCTGCAGAGGGACTGAAATCGACAAGCACAGAGATACATTATGTACATTTCGTAACTGGGCTGAAACATGCCCAAAGTGGAATGTTCCAGGCAGGTGCAGCTAAGCAGTGGAATACAGAAAAAACGGTTTCAGCGCTCATATCTTACACAAAGTTACAGAGTCCAAGGTTGTTCCATTCGGGCCCGCCACCAGACAAGTGGGAGAGGGCCTCTATCCAGAGAGAAAGGTATGCGCTAATAGGAACAATGTACTCATTACGGGAACAGGCCTCCGTGGCAGAAAACTAAACTTATAGTGGAGCATTTCTCGGAATTAAACTAGATCAGATTCGGACAGCTGAAAATGGCGCCTGCAAAGAAAATCGTGCAGCGAATGCTAACTTACATAGGGCAATGCGCAAACATAAACATTTCTAGCTTAACAGGATGGTTGCTACTGCTCGCATTGAGAAGCCTTCTGTTGTGATTGAGGAAGCTGCCGCTTGAGTAGAATATCTACTCGAGCGGTAGAAAGAAACAGCACCCTCTTGCACTGTGTGTGGTGCAGTTTGTGCTGATTTTACAGCGCAGGACAAACACCTGGTGCTAAAATACAGCGTTAACGCGCAATGTAATGCACTCAGCCACTTGCAGAACTCCCTGTGGCACAGCAAAGTTTTTGGGTGATTTCACGGAGTTCTACGCAGGCCTACTCTTATACCACTTGTAGATTGCCACAATTGTTTATCCAACAGAATTCTTTCAGTAAAGGTAAATATAAAATCAGATCAACTATCACATTACTATAGCAGTTAATACCATTTGTATTAGTAAATGTCAGCCTAAACTTTCAAAGCAGTGTTCTTTTTCTTTTTTTTTACATGTCTCAACATTTTGAAAGTGCTCATTAGTTTTCAAGCATTCTTTTCTTTATATATATATATATATATATATATATTCACTGAAAAAACCATAGGTTTTAGGGACAGTTATAGTTAGTTGGACATTGCACTCAGTACAAAACCCGTGAAATTCCCCTGTTATAGTTAGTTCAGCTAACTATAACTCGCGCCCCCGCAATGCACTGCTGATGACGTCACATATTACATCACTCATGACATGGTCAGTGACATCACTGATGACATCACTGATGACATCTCAAATGACATCACTGATGACATCATCCAGTGACTGTGTTTCTGTAAAGTTTAAATATGTTTAATATATATAGGGAAAGGCGTATTGAAGAATGAGTGGGTGTATAAGTGTCTGAATGGATGATTTAGTACGTGAGTGACTGACTCTACAAGTGAGTGATTAAACGTATCTTACTGAATGCATGGGTTAGTGACTAAACTGTGTGAATGTCTGTATCCGTCTGTTTGTTGGTGTGTAAGTGGATGCATGGATTTGCGAATAGCTACATGAGTGTAATGTAATGTAATGTAAATGAGTCTTATATAGCGCATACTGTCACCCTACGGGTATCCTGGCGCTGTGACTGGCAAAATCAACATTGGAGCCTGTGAGCATCTTACCCAGGAAAACATTTTTGGGGGTCATACCCTACCTGGGAAACAGCCAGGTTTTTAGCTGCTTTCTAAATAGGGGCAAAGATTGAGTTTGCCTAATATCTAAGGGAAGTTCATTCCACAGCCGAGCGGCTGCTACACCGAATGCTCTACCCCCGACTTCATTTTCTTAATTCTTGGGATGCTCACTAAGTGTGCATTTGCTGACCGAAGGTCTCTCGCAGGGACATACCATAAAAATTTCCTCTGTAAGGGTTTAGGGCCCATTCCGTGTAGTGCTCTGAACACGATGCACATGGATTTAAATTGTATCCTTTGGCAGATCGGCAGCCAGTGGAGATCTTTCAAGGCCAAAGAGAGTGAAGAACTACGCTGCCTATTTAAAGCCAACTTAGCTGCAATTGACTGGATCCTTTGTAGCTTCTGAAGTAGTGACTTTGGCCCCCAAATATAGTGAGTTGCAGTAATCTAGTCTGCTCAGGATTATACACCTCACAATTTGGGGTCTGATGGCGGTTGGTAGTAGCGGCAAAATTCTCCTCAGAGCTCTGAGCAGAGAGAAACATGTACCAACTACTTTGGTGACTTGTGATTCTAGCTGGAGATTATCATCCAGCAGAACTCCCAAGTTACGCACCGTTTTAGCTGGCACTACAGGTTTATCTGTTGGTGTTATTTGGAGCTCTATGGGAAAAGGCCGGGCAATCCTAGACGTGGAGCAATGTACGATCTCCGTTTTTCCTCCATTAAATTGTAGGGAATTATTCCTGAGCCAATTTGCGGTATTCTGCATACATTCCTGAAATATATCCAGGGTGATCGCCTGATTCCCTTCTAAAGAAAACACCAATTGCGTGTCATCTGCATAATTTACAAGATCCACGCCAAAGGATCTAATAATGGAGATGAGAGGGCGCAAGTAAATATTGAACAAAATCGGACTTATCGCCGAACCCTGTGGCACCCCATGACACATGGGGATTTTTGGAGACGTAAAGGGGGGGATTGAGACTGCCTGTTGTCTATCAGTCAGATATGATCGTAGCCATTTCAGTGCCAGGCCTTTTACCCCAATTTCCTCTAGTCTGTTCAGCAATATGCTGTGGTTCACCGTATCAAATGCGGCTGACATATCCAGTAGTACCAATATACTCGAGTTACCATTGACAGCACGCATCCTCAGGTTATCTAGTACTGTCACTAGAGCGGTCTCCGTTCCGTGTCCCGGGCGAAACCCAAATTGGGCCTCGTCTAGCAGATAGTTTTCTTCAAGAAAAAGAGAGAGAGATTTGCTAACTGCCCGCTCCAGTATTTTAACCGGATAGGGGAGGAGGGAGATAGGCCTAAAATTGGCTGGGCAGAGAGGGTCCAGTGTAGGTTTCTTAAGCAGTGGAGTCACCACTGCCTGCTTCCACCCCTCAGGTACTACTCCCTGTTCAAGGGATTGGCAGCAAATATGCCATAGTCGTGGGAGGAGGTCAAGTTTAAATTCTTTCCATATCCTCTGCGGGACAGGGTCCAGAGGTGAACCAGAAGAGACACTCAGCGCTAATAAATTAAAAACTTCTTCTGTGGGTGTTTGAAAGTACCGAAGTACCGCAGGACAGTCATTATCACTGTCTTTGACCTGTGGCTTTGTCACTGATGTATCCAATAGTACTTTTTCCGGCTCCGGACTGATATTATTATTAAGCTTCAGCCCACTAATTATCTTTTTTATCTTCTCATCGAAGTGGGTCGCAAGCTCATCGCATAATGTTTGAGTTGCTCTGATCTTATTACCCACACACGCCGGGCTGGATAGTTCCTTCACTATAGTGAACAGGGTTTTTGTGCTATTCGGTGCTTGTAAGATGATTTGGGCATAATATTCAGCTTTTGATTTTCCGATCGCTTCCTTATACAAAATTTGTTGTATTCTCAAGGCTTTTTTTATCTACATCTGCATAGAGTTTCCTCCATTTTCTTTCCGCTTGCTTACAGTTTTTCCGCAGTATCTTTAATTCCTCACTATACCAGGGAGCAGACGGTTTCTTCCTGTTTCTTAGTTTTTTTACCAGTATTATCTGATCCAACGTCAGATTTAATTGATCACAGAAAACTTGATAGTTTTCTTCCACAGGTTTATCAGATTGAAATGTATTATGTTCTGACAGCAGCGGCGTCTGTTTACTACTTGAGATTTTAGCCCAGTCCCTTCCTTGCCGGAAGGTTGAGGTATGCGTCAGCTTCCTACTAGCACTAGGTAGAGCTATCAGGAAGTAGATCAGAGAGTGATCAGTCCCACATTGGGGCTGAATATCCACCACCTTTGTGTCCATTTGGTTGCCAAATATTAGGTCTAGTATATGGCCGCCTTGGTGCGTCGATTGATGTACAAGTTGGTGCAGGTGAAGACTCTCACATGCATGCTCCAGGTCTTTTAGGGCGGTGCCAAGATTCCCATTGTCCCATAAGTTAAAATCACCCACTATAATTATCCTAGAGTGTGATAGTGCCAAGTTAGTAAAGATATCAATCATAGCCTGGTACTGGGGTTTATCCCTCCGGGGGCCTATAACACACTATTCCTGACAACACCTGCCCTTTAGCCTCGTTCAGTGCGAAGCCTAATAGTTCTATACCCGCTACATCATCAATGTGAAGGGGTGTAAAGTTCAGTTTTTCTTTAAAAATTATTCCCACTCCCCACCTCTTCCTTCTAGTCTTGGTTTATGAAAAATTTTAAACCCTGCTGGGCAGGCTAACCCTAGTTCAATTGTCGAGTCGGTTCTCGTCCAAGTCTCCGTCAAAAACAGCACATCCAGATCAGAATCCTCCAATAGAGTAAATACTTCCTGGAAGTGTTTAACTAAAGATCTGGTGTTAAGTAAGCCACATTTTAAACTGCCAACAAAATGATCAATTACTGGGGCCTTAACTCCGCACATGATAGCGTTTTGTGTCCCTCCATTATACCTTTTACCTAGATGGAGTAGTTGTTCCCTTGAATAACACACTCTTCTCCTTTCTGAGGGAAAGCCGGCAGCGTAGCTGGCGCTGTGCGCAACCGGTGCGCTGACGAGCGCAGACGGGCTTGCCTCTGGCGCGCCTCAGGCGCGCACGCTGCGCGCGCGCGCTGCGCGCTTGCATCACCCTCGTGATATAGGGGAGGGTATGCAAATCTAGAAGTCTAGAACGCTGACCAAGATGGCGTTATCGCGGTGACCCGCTCTTACAGGCAGGGTACACCAGCACACCTTGGCCGGCGGAAAGTGCAAAGTGCAGAGAGGTAGGTGTGTTTTTTTAAAATACAAGTCTTTAACAATACTGAATACAAATAATCATAAAAGCAACTTAAAACGGCTAAAATAGACAGATCAGCAATTCGGTTCTTTAAAAAAACGGCCCCTTTATCCCCGATTGCACTTAAAAATGAAACGCTCAGAAAACACGCTTTGCTTTCCCCCGCTAAGTTTTCCCTATCACAGCAGCACTCAAAATTATCGACTAACAGTTCTTACAGTCTATTGTAGACTGCGCGCTTGCATCACCCTCGTGATATAGGGGAGGGTATGCAAATCTAGATGTCTAGAACGCTGACCAAGATGGCGTTATCGCGGTGACCCGCTCTTACAGGCAGGGTACACCAGCACACCTTGGCCGGCGGAAAGTGCAAAGTGCAGAGAGGTAGGTGTGTTTTTTAAAATACAAGTCTTTAACAATACTGAATACAAATAATCATAAAAGCAACTTAAAACGGCTAAAATAGACAGATCAGCAATTCGGTTCTTTAAAAAACGGCCCCTTTATCCCCGATCGCACTTAAAAATGAAACGCTCAGAAAACACGCTTTGCTTTCCCCCGCTAAGTTTTCCCTATCACAGCAGCACTCAAAATTATCGACTAACAGTTCTTACAGTCTATTGTAGTGTCTATATGGGTTATTGATTGGTTCTCTGAGTATCTGTATGGCTGCCTGAGTGTTTGTGTGGGTGGGGTGTGTGTGACTCTATACATAGATGTGTGAGTGGGTGATTCACTGGGTGCATGATTTCAAGAGTGCATCTGTGATGGACTGCTTGGGTGGGTGAGTGTGCGTATGGGTGTGTTAGTGAGTGAATGTATATCTCAGTGGTACATGTGCGAGTAACTACATATGTAAAAGGCAGTATATATGTGTGTTAGAGTATTTAAATGGCTATAAGTGAGAGTGTGTTATTGTGAGAGTGGCTGATGGATGCGTGTGTGCTTGTATCAGTTATTGTATAAGAGCGTAAGAATGTGCTAGTATTTGTATGAGTAAGTGAGCTGGTGTGTGTATAACTGTATAGGTGAGTAAATGGGTGTGTGATTAATTTTTTGCATGACTGGTGTGTGAGTACCTCTATGGATGAGTGGCGGTGTGTGAGTGTTTATATAGGTGTATGAGTGCATATGATAGTCCTGTACTGAGTGACTGTAAGTATGAGTGACTGTACAGGTGAGTGAGTGGATGTGTGTGTAGACCTAAGAATCAGTGAGTGGGTATGTAGTTTTTGGTGTTGGAGTGTCTATGGTTTTGAGAATGGCAGTCTGTAATTTAGAGTGGGTGTATCAAAAGTTATATTAGGGTGTGAGAAGATGCATGAAATTATCACAAGGATGATGTCATCAGTGATGTCATTTGAGATGTCATCAGTGATGTCATCAGTGATGTCACTGACCATGTCATGAGTGATGTAATATGTGACGTCATCAGCAGTGCATTATGGGCGCGAGTTATAGTTAGCTGAACTAACTATAACAGGGGAATTTCACGGGTTTTGTACGAGTGCAATGTCCAACTAACTATAACTGTCCCTAAAACCTATGGTTTTTTCAGTGAATTTCAAAGGTTTTTTAAATGCTAATTTCTAACTATAATGTATCTGAAACCTATGGTTTTTTCAGTGAATTTCAAAGGTTTTTTAAATGCTAATTTCTAACTATAACGTGCCTGAAACCTATGGTTTTTTCAGTGAATTTCAAAGGTTTTTTAAATGCTAATTTCTAACTATAACGTGCCTGAAACCTATGGTTTTTTCAGTGAATTTTAAAGGTTTTTAAATGCTAATTTCTAACTATAACGTGCCTGAAACCTATGATTTTTTAAGTGAATTTCAAATGTTTTTTAAATGCTAGTTTCTAACTATGCCAACAGAGGTAGGACATGTGAAGAAAGAAGAAAAACGCACAGAAAGAAGCAAAAGATGTGCAGAAAGAACCAACAGAGGAGCAGAAAGAGGCCTTGTTGCAAAATCATCCTGTGCCCACAACTTTTTCAGACGGGTACTGGTGGTAACTGACTCTGACTAACCAGAGCCAGTGCGCGTTTGCACAGTGGTGAAGGAAGGGGGCCTGAGGTGACATGTGTGCAAACACGCCCCGTGGCGCGTTTTAAGTTGCGGGATTAAGTCCCCTTGAATCCTGAGGGTCCCTGGGGCCCAACTAGCCCCCAGGTACCTACAGTTAGGACCACAGAGCTGAGTTGCAGAGAGGCGTTCCGAGGCCACGCACCTTTTTCACCTCTCTGCAACGCAACTCTGTTGTGCTTACTGAAGGTACCTGGTGGGCTAGTTGGCCCCCAGGATTCAAAGGGAATTATCTCCCCAACTTAAAACGCACCACAGGGCGTGTTTGCGCACATGTCACCTGAGGCCCCGCCCTCCCTTCACCACTGTGCAAACGCGCCCCGTGGCGCGTTTTAAGTTGGGGATTAGGTCACCTTGAATCCTGAGAGTCCCTGGGGCCCAACTAGCCCACCAGGTACTTCCAGTAAGCACCACAGGCCTGCGTTGCAACGCCTGTAACAAATTGTGCAGTTGTGTTTAGGTAGTGAAGAGGGTCGTGCTGGGGGTAGTGTTTTAGGGTTTAGGGTAGTGCAGTGGTGTTTGTGTAGTGTAGGGGGTCATGCTGGGGGTAGATTTAGGGTTTAGGGTAGTGCAGTGGTGTTTGGGTAGTGTAGGGAGTCGTGCTGGGGGAGTGTTTTAGGGTTTAGGGTAGTACAGTGGTGTTTGGGTAGTGTAGGGGTCGTGCTGGGGGTTAGTGTTTTAGGGTTTTGGGGTTTAGGGTAGTGCAGTGGTGTTCGGGTAGTGTAGGGTGTCGTGCTGGGGGGAGTGTTTTAGGGTTTAGGGTAGTGCAATGGTGTTTGGGTAGTGTAGGGGTACTGCTGGGGGTAGTGTTTTAGGGTTTAGGGTAGTGCAATGGTGTTTGGGTAGTGTAGGGGTACTGCTGGGGGTAGTGTTTTAGGGTTTAGGGTAGTGCAGTGGTGTTTGGGTAGCGTAGGGGGTACTGCTGGGGGTAGTGTTTTATGGTTTAGGGTAGTGCAGTGGTGTTTGGGTAGTGTAGGGGTTCGTGCTGGGGTAGTTTTTTAGGGTTTAGGGTAGTGCAGTGGTGTTTGTGTAGTGTAGGAGGTCATGTTTTAGGGTTTAGGGTAGTGCAGTGGTCTTTGGGTAGTGTAGGGAGTCGTGCGGGGGTATTGTTTTAGAGTTTAGGGTAGTGCAGTGGTCTTTGGGTAGTGTAGGGGGTTGTGCGGGGTAGTGTTTTAGGGATTAGGGTAGTGCATTGGTATTTGGGTAGTGTAGGGGGTAATGCGGGGGTAGTGTTTTAGGGTTTAGGGCAGTGCAGTGGTGTTTAGGTAGTGTAGAGGGTCGTGCTGGGGGAGTGTTTTAGGGTTTAGGGCAGTGCAGTGGTGTTCGGGTAGTGTAGGGGGTCGTGCTGGGGGAGTGTTTTAGGGTTTAGGGCAGTGCAGTCGTGTTCGGGTAGAGTAGGGGGTCGTGCTGGGGGGAGTATTTTAGGGTTTAGGGTAGTGCAGTGGTATTCGGGTAGTGTAGGGGGTCATGCTGGGGGTAGTGTTCTAGGGTTTAGGGCAGTGCAGTGGTGTTCGGGCAGTGTCGGGGGTCGTGCTGGGGGTGGTGTTTTAGGGTTTAGGGCAGTGCAGTGGTGTTCGGACAGTGTAGGGGGTCATGCTGGGGGTGGTGTTTCAGGGTTTAGGGCAGTGCAGTGGTGTTCGGGCAGTGTAGGGGGTCGTGCACAGGGTGGTGTTTCAGGGTTTAGGGCAGTGCAGTGGTGTTCGGGCAGTGTAGGGGTCGTGCAGGGGTGGTGTTTCAGGGTTTAGGGCAGTGGTGTTCGGGCAGTGTAGGGGGTCATGCTGGGGGTGGTGTTTCAGGGTTTGGGGCAGTGCAGTGGTGTTCGAGCAGTAAAGGGGTCGTGCTGGGGGTGGTGTTTCAGGGTTTAGGGCAGTGCAGTGGTGTTCCGGCAGTGTAGGGGGTCGTGCAGGGGGTGGTGTTTCAGGGTTTAGTGCAGTGGTGTTCGGGCAGTGTAGGGGGTCGTGCTGGGGTGGTGTTTCAGGGTTTAGGGCAGTGCAGTGGTGTTCGGGCAGTGTAGGGTGTCGTGGCTGAGGGGTGGTGTTTCAGGGTTTAGGGCAGTGCAGTAGTGTTTGGGCAGTGTAGGGGTCGTGCTGGGGGAGTGTATTGGGGTTTAGGGCAGTGCAGTCGTGTTCGGGTAGTGTAGGGGGTCGTGCTGGGGGGGGTATTTTAGGGTTTAGGGTAGTGCAGTGGTGTTCGGGTAGTGTAGGGGGTCATGCTGGGGGTCGTGTTCTAGGGTTTAGGGCAGTGGTGTTCAGGCAGTGTAGGGGGTCATGCTGGGGGTGGTGTTTCAGGGTTTAGGGCAGTGCAGTGGTGTTCGAGCAGTAAAGGGGTCGTGCAGGGGGTGGTGTTTCAGGGTTTAGGGCAGTGCAGTGGTGTTTGGGCAGTGTAGGGGCGGTGCAGGGGTGGTGTTTCAGGGTTTAGGGCAGTGCAGTGGTGTTCGGGCAGTGTAGGGGGTCGTGCTGGGGCTGGTGTTTCAGGGTTTAGGGCAGTGCAGTGGTGTTCGGGCAGTGTAGGGGGTCATGCTGGGGCTGGTGTTTCAGGGTTTAGGGCAGTGCAGTGGTGTTCGGGCAGTGTAGGGGGTCATGCTGGGGCTGGTGTTTCAGGGTTTAGGGCAGTGCAGTGGTGTTCGGGCAGTGTAGGGGTCTTGCTGGGGCTGGTGTTTCAGAGTCTAGGGCAATGCAGTGGTGTTCGGGCAGTGTAGGGGGTCTTGCTGGGGCTGGTGTTTCAGGGTTTAGGGCAGAGCAGTGGTGGTCGGGCAGTGTAGGGGGTCGTGCTGGGGGTGGTGTTTCAGGGTTTAGGGCAGTGCAGTGGTGTTCGGGCAGTGTAGGGGGTCGTGCTGGGGCTAGTGTTTCAGGGTTTAGGGCAGAGCAATGGTGCTCAGGCAGTGTAGGGGTTGTGCTGGGGGTGATGTTTCAGGGTTTATGGCAGTGCAGTGGGGTTAGGGCAGTGTAGGGGGTCGTGCTGGGGGTGGTGTTTCAGGGTTTAGGGCAGTGCAGTGGTGTTCCGGCAGTGTAGGGGGTCGTGCAGGGGGTGGTGTTTCAGGGTTTAGTGCAGTGGTGTTCGTGCAGTGTAGGGGGTCGTGCTGGGGTGGTGTTTCAGGGTTTAGGGCAGTGCAGTGGTGTTCGGGCAGTGTAGGGTGTTGTGCTGAGGGGTGGTGTTTCAGGGTTTAGGGCAGTGCAGTAGTGTTTGGGCAGTGTAGGGGTCGTGCAGGGGTGGTGTTTCAGGGTTTAGGGCAGTGCAGTGGTGTTCGGCCAGTGTAGGTAGTCTTGCTGGGGGTGGTGTTTCAGGGTTTAGGGCAGTGCAGTAGTTTTCGGGCAGTGTAGGCGGTTGTGCTGGGGCTGGTGTTTCAGGGTTTAGGGCAGTGCAGTGGTGTTCGGGCAGTGTACGGGGTTGTGCTGGGGCTGGTGTTTCAGGGTTTAGGGCAGTGCAGTGGTGTGCGGGCAGTGTACGGGGTTGTGCTGGGGCTGGTGTTTCAGGGTTTAGGGCAGTGCAGTGGTGTTCGGGCAGTGTAGGGGTCACGCTGGGGTGGTGTTTCAGGGTTTAGGGCAGTGCAGTGGTGTTCGGGCAGTGTAGGGGGTCGTGCTGGGGCTGGTGTTTCAGGGTTTTGGGCAGAGCAGTGGTGTTCGGGCAGTGTAGGGGGTCGTGCTGGGGGTGGTGTTTCAGGGTTTAGAGCAGTGCAGTGGTGTTCGGGCAGTGTAGGGGGTCTTGCTGGGGGTGGTGTTTCAGGGTTTAGGGCAGTGCAGTGGTGTTCGGGCAGTGTAGGGGGTCTTGCTGGGGGTGGTGTTTCAGGGTTTAGGGCAGTGGTGTTCGGGCAGTGTAGGGGTCTTGCTGGGGGTGGTGTTTCAGGGTTTAGGGCAGTGCAGTAGTGTTCGGGCAGTGTAGGATGTCATGCAGGGGGTGGTGTTTCAGGGTTTAGGGCAGTGCAGTGGTGTTCTGGCAGTGTAGGGGGTCATGCTGGGGGTGGGGTTTCAGGGTTTAGGGCAGTACAGTGGTGTTTGGGCAGTGTAGGGGGTCGTGCAGGGGTGGTGTTTCAGGGTAGTGCAGTGGTGTTCGGGCAGTGTAGGGGGTCGTGCTGGGGCTGGTGTTTCAGGGTTTAGGGCAGTGCAGTGGTGTTCGGGCAGTGTAGGGGGTCTTGCTGGGGGTAGTGTTTCAGGGTTTAGGGCAGTGCAGTGGTGTTCGTGCAGTATAGGGGGTCGTGCTGGGGATGGTGTTTCTGGGTTTAGGGCAGTGCAGTAGTGTTCGAGCAGTGTAGGGGGTTGTGCAGGGGGTGGTGCTTCAGGGTTTAGGGCAGTGCAGTGGTGTTCGGGCAGTGTAGGGGGTCACGCTGGGGGTGGTGTTTCAGGGTTTAGGGCAGTGAAGTGGTGTTCGGGCAGTGTAGGGGGTCATGCACGGGGTGGTGTTTCAGGGTTTAGGGCAGTGCAGTGGTGTTCGGGCAGTGTAGGGTGTTGTGCTGGTGCTGGTGTTTCAGGGTTCAGGGCAGTGCAGTGGTGTTCAGGCAGTGTAGGGGGTCGTGCTGAGGCTGGTGTTTCACGGTTTAGGGCAGTGCAGTGGGGTTCGGGCAGTGTAGGGGGTCGTGCTGGGGCTGGTGTTTCAGGGTTTAGGGCAGTGCAGTGGTGTTCGGGCAGTGTAGGCGGTCGTGCTGGGGCTGGTGTTTCAGGGTTTAGGGCAGTGCAGTGGTGTTCGGGCAGTGTAGGGGGTCGTGCTGGGGCTGGTGTTTCAGGGTTTAGGGATGTGCAGTGGTGCTCGGGCAGTGTAGGGGGTCGTGCTGGGGGTGATGTTTCAGTGTTTAGGGTAGTGCAGTGGTGTTCGGGCAGTGTAGGGGGTCGTGCAGGGGCTGGTGTTTCAAGATTTAGGGCAGTGCAGTGGTGTTCGGGCAGTGTAGGGGTTCGTGCTGGGGCTGGTGTTTCAGGGTTTTGGGCAGAGCAGTGGTGTTCGGGCAGTGTAGGGGGTCATGCTGGGGGTAGTGTTTCAGGGTTTAGGGCAGTGCAGTGGTGTTCGGGCAGTGTAGGGGGTCGTGCTGGGGGTAGTGTTTCAGGGTTTAGGTCAGTGGTGTTCGGGCAGTGTAGGGGGTCTTGCTGGGGGTGATGTTTCAGGGTTTAGGGCAGTGCAGTGGTGTTCGGGCAGTGTAGGGGGTCTTGCTGGGGGTAGTGTTTCAGTGTTTAGGGCAGTGCAGTGGTGTTCGGGCAGTGTAGGGGGTCATGCTGGGGGTGGTGTTTCAGGGTTTAGGGCAGTGCAGTGGTGTTCGGGCAGTGTAGGGGGTCGTGAAGGGGTGGTATTTCAGGGTTTAGGGCAGTGCAGTGGTGTTCGGGCAGTGTAGGGGGTCGTGCTAGGGGTGGTGTTTCAGGGTTTAGGGCAGTGCAGTGGTGTTCGGGCAGTGTAGGGGGTCATGCAGGGGCTGGTGTTTCAGGGTTTAGGGCAGTGCAGTGGTGTTCGGGCAGTGTAGGGGGTCATGCTGGGGGTAGTGTTTTAGGGTTTAGGGTAGTGCAGTGGTGTTTGTGTAGTGTAGGGGGTCATGTTTTAGGGTAGTGCAGTGGTGTTTGGGTAGTGTAGGGGGTCGTGCTGGTGGTAGTGTTTTAGGATTTAGGTTAGTGCAGTGGTATTTGGGTAGTGTAGGGGGTCATGCTGGGGGTAGTGTTTTAGGGTTTAGGATAGTGCAGTGGTGCTTGTGTAGTGTAGGGGGTCATGCTGGGGGTAGTGTTTTTGGGTTTAAGGTAGTGCAGTGGTGTTTTTGTAGTGTAGGGGGTCATGTTTTAAGATGCAATGCTCCAATACCTGACCAGTCTGCACTACATAAAACTGCAAAAAAACTAAAAATAAAAAGTGTTTTGCACACTTTTGTCATTGGGCTATATGTGGGCTACATCTGGGTAATATTTGTGCTACATTTGGGCTCTTTTTCACTGGTGGCCATCTTGGAAGACTTCTTTGTTATGAAGTTTCCTAATTTCTTCATTTACTGCAGTCTTCTCAGTAGGAAATGCTTTCAGTTTTTTACTTTGATTCCATCAAGAAGGCATTCAGATGTGTCTCACATCTGCCATAAATTCAGAATGTTAGCACTCTAGTTGCTCCTTAGATCACTGGAGTAAAGCTACTGCTCACCAGGGAGTTAACTGGTAGTCTGCTGCTGGTATTGAAAGTGATTGTTTCAGTCTGCATGTCAGAATTTTCTAATGAAATAGAAGAGGATATGAGATCTCACTTAAAACATGCCCTAATTTTTCTTTCTGCAGCACTAACCATAATTTCTATTTCAAAAAGAACCCCTCATTTTGTTCCTTTTTAAATTAAATGTTTTAAGTGTTACCGGTTTATTCCAATCAAGATGGCTTCAGGTGTGCCATACTTTTGTCATAAGTAAGGCTGTTAGCGCTCTAGTTGTTCTTTAGAACACTCTGGGAAGCTGCAGTAGAACACAAAGGCATCAACTGGCAGGCTGCTCCTGTTGAAATATAACAGGAAGATATTTGAGATCACACTTGAAATATGTCCTAATTTTTCTTTCTACAGCACTAACCATAATTTCTATGACAAAATGAACCCCTCATTTTGTTCCTTTTTAAATTAAATGTTTTAAGTGTTACCAGTTTATTCCAATCAAGATGGCTTCAGGTGTGCCATACTTTTGTCATAAGTAAGGCTGTTAGCACTCTAGTTGTTCTTTAGAACACTCTGGGAAGCTGCAGTAGAACACAAAGGCATCAACTGGCAGGCTGCTCCTGTTGAAATATAACAGGAAGATATTTGAGATCACACTTGAAACATGTCCTAATTTTTCTTTCTACAGCACTAACCATAATTTCTATGACAAAATGAACCCCATCATTTTGTTCCTTTTTAAATTAAATTGTTTAAGTGTTACCAGTTTATTCCAATCAAGATGGCTTCAGGTGTGCCATACTTTTGTCATAAGTAAGGCTGTTAGCACTCTAGTTGTTCTTTAGAACACTCTGGGAAGCTGCAGTAGAACACAAATGAATCAACTGACAGTCTCTGCCCTTGTTGGATGTACATGTTTTACTGAGAATGTCAGACTTCATTCTCACATGAGTGAGAAAGATAATGTGAATTTACAGAAAATATGCTCTCATTTTAGCTTCTGGAGCACCTTCCAAACCTCCATGGGACAAGCATGAGAAAATAGTGTTCTCTCAAACATGATTCATGATATCCCAGCTGAAGGTTTTTCACATGGTAAAATCACCTTAGAATACAATTCCTAAAATTAGTATGGTACCATCAACAAATAAATTCTAATGTAACTAAAGCCTGTTATCACCCTTTATAGTTCTCCTTTTGGTGACCCTCAAAATCTTCTATTCACTACAATGCATTTCAATGAGGTACTATCATTTATATTGGTCCCAAGATGGCTGCCAGCAATTCCAGGATGAAGTGCTGACAGCCAATCAGATCTCACGATGACATGTGTGGTTAGGCTCCGCCCAGAATATATATGTGACTTTACTTTTGATTTTCTCAGGAACTACTGAACGGATTTACACCATTTAAGCAAAAGGCACGACACTGAACCAAGGGCTACCTCTTTGCCAAATTTGGTGTAATTCCGTTCAGCAGTTCGGGCTGTAGCTGCGACTAAAGGTTCCTATGGAAAAATGAATGGGGAAAACGCGTTTTGGGACCCCCCTTTTTTCTCGGCCCCCGCTTGACGTATCACCCCGAGACTTTCAGGATAGGAGCGGACCGGAGCGCCCCAACAAGTTGGAAACTTTCGCGAAGATTCGTCAACCGGCGCCAACGTTATAGAATGTCGCAGATTTCCTATGGATAATAGGTTTTAACTATAACTATCTACTGGCGACCGCCAGTAGATTATATATATATATATATATAGTCCAATACTCACTCCCAGGTAAGAATGAGTCCAACACTGCTCATGGGTTGAAAACAAGTGGATTTATTCAGCATATCACAGCTCGTGGTTCCTAAGTCCATGAAACGCTATGGCAGACGCGTTTCAGCCGTGTGGCTTTCATAAGTGCTGGTTTCATAGGCAGGACCTTTCACCTGGGGTTCATTTTGATGTAAAGATGTTGCCGTGACCACTCCCAGTGGAGTAATCTCTCGGCCCTTCCTCTGCCTTAAAGGTGTACTTCACCTCGCGCTCACACTTCAGGCCGCTGCATGCTGGTATGTGTAGTCCTGCGTGGAAACCCATTCAGTAAGTGGGGGATTCCAAACACCCAGTGGTGTCCCAATCATGTTGGCAACAGACCGCACTCCGCCGCAGCTGCCTGTCTCCGTGAATAAAGATGCCAAAGCTGGAACCACTTGTGACTCCCTTCATGCAGTGAATATATATATGACATGGCTATTTTTGCAAAGAAATAAAGGCCTGATTACGATACCGGTTGGATTACATTCCGTGGTCCTGTCGGAGGCGGTTGGAACGCCACGGTTATGTCAGTCTGACTGTTGGATTACGAAGCAGGCATTACATACTCCATCTGTCCGCTGAAGGACCACTGACTCCAACAGAATTCCACTATCGACCGAGTTGGCAGTCAAAATCATCCTCCATAAGACAGAACAAGGACTGCTGACTGCCGCCTGGATTACGAGGTGGGTTTCTGACGACCCGACCGTGGCGGTCCGACTGGCTGCTCTGAGTCCTTGGAAACAAAGCTTTTGTGGTGCATACTCACCCGCATCCTTTCCCCTCAAGCAGTCTCTACCGTGGATTCCTTTCTCCAGGTCCCCTCTACGCTTGCGCAGCTGAACCCCAATGATTCCGAGCCTGTGGGCGTCGGAATGCAAGCAAGTCCTTCTGAAGCATGTATCTCCATTGACTGGACTGTGCACATTCCACCACACTCCAGCAGTGGGGTACATGGTACACAGGGCATATCTCCACATATATCATGCATGTCTGTACAATTCACATGTTTTCTGGGAGTTTTATACACATTAGCAGCAACACATCAGGGGATATGTGCTACGCCAAAGCAGGTACTGCTGCGGTAGCAACTAATTTATCGTAATGCGGTGGGAGGAAGCCTCCCTGCCTTGGCGGTCTGAATCAGACCACATCAATGGCAGTCGGATGGTTGGTCCAACTGGCTTCGTAATCAGGCCCTAATGTTTCTTCAATTCCGTCAGTTTGTGACACAGATTTCTCCATTTTCAATAATTTTTAGATAAGGATTTTGTTATAGGAATATTTGCTCCATGAGTTTTAAAACAATCTTTACAAGGTATATGTATAATTGTTTAATTTTCGATTGATAACATTTCCATATTTAAATCACTTCATTCTTTAAGGGTTGGCATCAAACAAACAAACGGTACTGCTTTCAAAAGAAGGTAACTCATAACTTCTCGTGGAGTTTTCAAATGTGGCAATAAAGTAGATATACTTCTTGTCAGACGCATATTTTTGGGCATTTTTTGTAACTTTAATATTATTTTTCCACATTCTTCATCATTCACTTGTCTCATGTATTGTGTAAGTTTGCTTTATGAGAAATGTTCCAAATATTAGCATTACCTCAATCAATCAATCAGTCAAACATTTATAAAGCAAGGCAAATCATCCATGAAGGTCTTGAGGGACTGGAAATGTTGGCTGCTGCGTGAGGGTTGCAGTGGCGGCTCCTCCATAGGGGCGTGAGGGCGTCGTCCCACTGCTTTCTCGGAGTGCGAGAAGGCAGAAACATAAAATGGTAAAACTACCATTTTATGTTTCTGCTTCTCGCACTGAGAGAAAGCAGAAGTGCCTGGTTGGGGGCGGGTGGGTGGGCGATCCTGCTCGAGGGCAGGGGGGAGTGGCTTGCCCACTGTTGTGGGTACTGACTGTTTGGTCCGCCCTCTGGGGCCGACCAAACCAGTCATGCGCACTCTACATTTTCTCTATGTAGGCTGCTGCATGCAGCCTACATAGAGAAAATGGCCTGGCTGGGGCGCTCTCAGCTGCGCCTCACCAATCACAACGCTGCCATTGCAGCATTGTGATTGGCTTAGGGTAGGGGAGGGAGGCTGCCTGCTGGCTGCTTCCTGTGCCGCCATTACACCAGCCAGGAGCGGACTCGGAGGCGGCATGGTACCGGCGGTAAGGTACGTAACTTTTTATTTTTATTCCCCCCCCGTACCCACCCCCTCCCTCCCGCGAGCATGCCGGGCCTGGACTCAAGGAGTGCCAGAAGCGAAGCCTGCAGGAAGTGTAACACACGATTGACCCGGGCTCAGCCCTTCAGACCGTTCGGCAACACCTCCTAGTCTCTACGTTTCCCTGTAGGCCAGTGAGCCATGTCACGTTGGGCTGTTCTTCGGAGTGAGTTGAATACTTTTCTCACTGAACTCTTTTTCACCTTCCTGGCTATCACCCGGGCTCTCATTTTACCATGTACACGTTGTTGCCTCTTCTGTACTGATGGCTTCCCTCCACTTCAGCGACTTAGCACAACTGGCTGCCCTTTCCATTTACCGCTGCATTTCTGATCCTTTGAGCCCCTGCTGCTGTCTGTAACCTGACCCCTGTCACTACCTCTTGGCGTGCATGCCAGAAGCCCCGTTGCCACGCATTTATCTTTCTTTTTGTCTTCCTCCCCTGAACGTCTCACCATTTTGGGGGAAAGGGCCTTCATGTTGATTGTGTGTCAGAGATAGGGGACCCTCTGTTCCAGACACAGTGTACTCTCTTTCACGCATTCTGTATTTTTGGCACATTTAAAAATGTCCTGCAATTCCTTCTGCTTCTTTGGGTTTGGGAAATGTCTAGTTTTGTGTGAGAGCGGAAAGTGGGACAAGAGTATAAATAAACAGCATGCATGGTCAAAATAACATAACATAATGGTATTGAATGTATTTATATTGTGTATATCGCCAACTGGTGGCGTAATTGTACTGCCCGATATTATGGAGGAACAAATTCAGCAAGTATCTATCTATGCAGTTACAGTGTTGATTGTAGGGCCGGTCCTGGCATTCTGCAACTCCGGTATTTTACCAGTGGGCTTTACTGTTGCTAATATCGCCGCATGCCAGCCCTGTTGTTAGCGGGTATCACTTTACCGGAGCCATTATGGGCCCAACATCAAACACTAAAGCTCATTCTCGTAGTGTGCTTTGATACCTCCTGGTCTCATTTGATAGCCTGCCTGTAGCCGGGCCAAGTTGGCTATGTCACCCCTTGCTGATTGGAGGCGCTGACATTTTTGCTGACTGGAGTCATGCTATGTTTGCCAGCTTGCTGGAATAGACAGAGACGGCGATTGGATCATGCTGAAAACATTCTTGGCCGGTGAAGCAAGTCTGTTTGTATTTTTGGTTTGCCAGGACTAATGAATTAAAAAGCTCTGGGTTGACCCTACTTTGTAGTTTGTGACATGCTGCCACGGGCGGGGGCACCCCTCCCCCCCTTGAGGAACGCAACTCGATAAATGCTCTTTGTTGGCAAGGAAGGCGCGTGGATTTGTGGAGGGAAGCAGAAAAGACCGGTCCTGCGGACAGAGGACTCTTTGGGAAGTGCAGGTACCAGCAGCAGCTGTCCCGGGCCCTCACGCGCTGTCATGTAGCAGGTGCAGGCCCCCTCTCCTGTTTTGACGCTGTGCTGCATAAAGGCAAAAACAAGCCAAAGCGGCGGCTGGGCCGGGATTACACAAGCGCGGACACGCTCGGCTGAGTGAGGTAAGATAACAGGTGGACGAAGCGAACTAAAGCGAAACGGCTGGAGCAACGACTACCGCCGATTTTATGTCGAAAGAAGCGCGCTTTCACAGCCGGGCACATTAGCAGAGGGACTAGTTTTTGGGAGGACTTCTCTGACCGCCGCTTACCACCTGCGAGGACTGGGCAGCCGTCGTGCATAGATGCTCTTTTGTGTTTTGGGGAGGGGGGAAAGCATTGGGGACTTTGACACCTCACACATCTTAAAATAGCTCTTCCTGGTTAGCAAGTCCACCTATTATGAGCAACGAGACGTGGCAAAAGCATTCCAAGGGCAGGTGTGAGAGGGGAAATAAGAGGCAGAGAAAGGGGGTACACTAACCAAGAGGAGAGGCTGGAGTCAGGAGCGAGATGGAAGGGGGGAGGAGGCTGAGCGTCTGACT
This sequence comes from Calotriton arnoldi, assembly GCA_963921515.1. Taxonomy (NCBI): domain Eukaryota; kingdom Metazoa; phylum Chordata; class Amphibia; order Caudata; family Salamandridae; genus Calotriton; species Calotriton arnoldi. The sequence goes on from CAWUFW010002202.1 coordinate 2,029,565, forward strand.
ATTTGTCTGGATTATAATTCCTATTTTAAGATCCGTTTGGGTGTCTCTGCTTTACAGTTTCAAGACTGAGATGTGTCTGCTTGTTAGCTTTATTAACCTTCCTGCTTCCTCAAATTAGCTTGAAAATGCACCGTTTGTCCACTCTTTTGTCAAAATTTTCTTGGGGGAGAACCTCCCCAAACCCCCTGTAGGTTGTTCGGGCTCGCTACGCTCGCCGCAGTGCAGTACGACAATAATGTTACACCTCACCACTTTCAGATGTCACCAGCAGCCACTGGAGGGTTGTTCGTTCAAACATCCAGGTCTTAAGTTCTTTCCTGAATTGCTGGTGCGAATGAGCGGTCCTGAGGTGCAGGGGAAGGTTATTTAATTCCTTGGCCTCCAGGTGCGAGAAGGAGCGTCCTCCGCTGTGGATCTGTGGGGTGTGCTGTGGATCTGTGGGGTGTCTGCGAGGGAGGGGATAGCCGATCGAAGGTGTCTGGTCAGTTGGTGGATGTTCAGGGGTTTGCTGATGCATGCTGGTCCTTCATTGTGCAAGGCCATGTAAGCGTGGGTCAGCATCTTGAACTGGCATCTCTTCTGGATGGGGAGCCAACGTAGTTTCTTGAGGTGGGATGTGATGTACTTCTGGCGAGGTCGAAGGTGAATCTTGCAATGAATTTTGAATTGTCTGGAGTCTCTTTAGGAGTCGTGCAGTGATCCCTATGAAGAGTGTGTTCCCGTAGTTCAGCCTACTGGTGATGAGGGCCTGCATGATGGTCCTTGTGGTGTTGACTGGGAGCAACTTGAAGATTTGCAGAGCATGCGAAGGTTGTGGAAGCAGACGGATGAGACTCCATTGACTTGTTTCTTCATATATAGCTTGCTGCCTAGGATGATGCTGAGGTTGCGGGCATGGTCATTCGGGGTGGGTGTGGGACGAGTTCTGTAGGCCACCATGTGCAGTTCTATGGCAAGGTGTTGTTTCCAAAAATGAGGATTTCCATCTTGTCCATGTTGAGTTTGAGGCAGTTGTCCTTCATCCAGTCAGCAATGGTCATCATACATCTGTGGAAGTTTGCTCTGGTGGTGGAGGGGTCGTCTGATAGTGAGAGGATAAGCTGGGTGTTGTCATCATAGTAGATAATGTTGAGTCTGTGCAATCTGATGGTGTCAGCCAGGGAGGTCATGTAGGGACTGAGGGACGAACCTTGGTGGACTCCACAGAGTCCAGGAGGTTGTTGTGTTTTAGGTGTTGGGTGAGTTGCTGGTTGATTGCTTTCTTGAGGAACTTTGCTGGATAGGGGAGCAGAGATATGGGCTGGTAGTTCTTTGGTTCAGTAGGGTCAGCAGATGGTGTTGTAAGGAGGGGCTTTACTTCAGCATGCTTCCAGTCCTCAGGAAAGGAGGCCAAGGTAAAGGAGGTGTTCAGGACTTTCTTGAGCTCATCACCAATTCTATTGCTTCCGAGGTTGGCATTCACAATTTTCATAGATGGTCGATATCTTGTCATTAATGTAAAGAGAGAGGTCCCCTGCTAATGAGGTAAAAGTTCCTTAAGGCAGGGCTACATGAGTCAATGTAAATATTTAAGGCAACAATAATAATACAGAACAATAACCATTTGAGTGATCAATAAAAAAACAGCAGAATTAATTAGAAGAAAGAACCAACAAAACTATTTATCTTCAAAAAGTACAAAATATCTTTTATTAGTAATCATTTCAATAATAAGGAAATAGAGAGCATTGTTCCACTGGTCTTCTGATATCTTTTTCCAGTCTCTGCGCATGGACCTTGGGGGCACAGAGCCGGAGTTGGTGGGTCCTGAGATGGCGAAGTGCATGCTGTAGTGGTCGGACCAGGTGAGTTGTGTGGCGTGGCTGTACTTGACTTTGGTACTGGAGGTGAATATGGGGTTGAGCGTGTGTCCTGTGATGTGATGGAGTGTCGGTGACAACCTGTTTCAGCTGATGTTGCTCATGTTCTCCAAGAGGTCAGTGTTGTTGATGCCGCTGGGGTCATTGAGATGGGAGTTAATGATGTTGTGCTCATAGTCGATTGCGATAGGGGCAATGAGGTCCGACATGGCGTTGCAGAAGCTGGGGCATAGTCCTGGTGGTCTGTAGGCAAAAGGGGCCTCTGATGGTGCTTTCTCGTCTGCGTGGAGTTGGAAGTTGAGATGTTCCATTATTGGGGTCGGGTCGTCTGGGAAAGTCATGCAGCAGATGGTGTCCTTCTAGATGATGGCAATTCCATCTCCGTGTCTGTTGGTTCGGTCTCGGTGAGTTATCTTGTAACCTTCGGGGATGGCAATGGGAATCTCCGGTGCGGAGGTGGGGTTCAGCCAGGCCTCTGTGAGGAAGATGATGTCCAGGGTGAGGGCCGAGATTGTGTCCCAGATCTCTCTGGTGCATTTGCTGAGTGTTCGTGTGTTGAGTAGAATGCACTGGAGTTTTGCCGTCATATTCTGGGTTGATGTGGTGGATGTGGACACATTTCTGGTGTCTCTGGTTTTCATGGTTGCATTGGTGTGGCGGGTGAAGCTGCAGTGTCGGCAGGAGAATGGTTGTGGTGCGTGGGGATTGCTGTAGCAGTGGATGTTGGAGTTTCCGGGGTCCAGGTGTTGCTTGTATTAATTTACCTTGAAAAAATGAAAAGACAAGAGGCATTTGGCAAAACAGGATCAAGTTGGTTTAATTTATCGCAGTGGCTTGGAGAGCATAAACAGAGTCGTGTCTGAAGACAGACTCAATGTACAGACGTTTTGGCTGGTAATATATACAGTTCTTGAGATACAATAAAACGATTACATATTCTTGTAAAGCATGTAGATCCGGGCCTAGTTATGAATACAACCATCTAGTAAGGGGACACAGGTGGCTCTCAACCTCTTGGAGAGCTAGTGTGGTGCAATGTGCATGTGTTCAGATGTCCAGCATGGGGCGCGTGATCACTCATGTGGTGTGCATGCTGTGTTCTGATTGGCTAAGTGTTGCTAACTGCATGTGACATCTAACTTTGTTGTATTTTGGGAACACACACCTTTGGCCGAACGTGCTTTATTGTGGCCAATCTCCTCGGACCTGTTTGTCGTGTAACTGCCTATCTGGAGGATTGATCGGGGTTTTCCCTGTTTGTGCATTTATCTTCGAGTTAAGTGTAACCCCACCTGTGACCTATAGATCTCTAGGCTTGGATTTGGGTCGCAGGGCCTGTCTGACCACGTATCTCTGACTTGGGTTGATGGGGAGGTCATCATGGGTGAATTCGACAGGCATTATATGAGTTTGTTATTACATGTACATATAGCATAGCTTTCATTGATATATTTACCAACATTCTCATTATTTTTCGTACATCTGTCATAGCATACATCAATATCTTTTTATCTTTTTTACTGGTATCGACATTGCTATGCGTGCATAGATTATGGAGTACATTGACTTTCCATTTACTGGTATGGATGTTGTGATGCATTCATATATCATGGTGTACATTGACATCACATTCGCTGATATTAACATTCCCCTTCTAGCTGAATTTTCAACTACATAATTTTTTTCATATGTCATGACAGTCACATTATTCAAGGCTGTGTGTGTTTCTGTAGTGTCTGCTATCCTTTCTCTAGCTAGTTGCATACTACCTAATTTGAGGACTAAGGGGGCATATTATCAAGCCCTTTATCGCCGCATTAGCGGCACTTTTCTGCCGCTAATGCGGCGATATTTACATCGCCCTATTAGCAAGCCTGCGCTAACATGCGTTAGCACCAGCTTTCCGGCGATAGCTGCCGGTTTTCCTATCGCCTTGCATGCCAGCGATAATTATCGCTAATGACATGCAAGGTAGGCGTTCCTTACAAAAATTACACCGAAAAAATCGCTAACACCATTACGCTCTATTATCAAAGATGTCCCGCGATAAATAAAGTCGCGCTAATCCCCCGATAGCCGCAGGAATTTAACACCTGCTAAAAACCTGCCTAAAGCAAGATCGCCATCAGAAGACCCACAGACATCAAAGAGGTAATGAGTATGCTGCTTCATTAGCCCCTTAGCACAAAGTCAGACTTTCAAACTCACTGGGGGCCACACAGTGACGCACACAATATTGGAGCCTTTCACATGGCCATGGAACAAAAACACACAAAATAGAACTTCACCCCTCTCTGTGTGGCAGCAGGAGCTAATCCTCTGCTAATCCTCTAATATTGCACTTAGTCCGATATTGAGTACTTCTCTCTTAACTCTGCAGGCACAGGTGTGGCAGAGCAGCAGGAGAGGTAATGTCCTCTGCATTGGCACTGCAGTACGTGTTGATTTTGGCACCCGGCCACCCGTGTATGCAGGCATATTGTCACGTTAGCAGCAATATAAATGCCGCTAACGCGTCGATCGCTGCCGATGGCAAGGTTTCGCCTGAATACCTATCCCCTCTTAGCGGGAGTTATCGCGCCCTTTCCCTGACACTATCGCCTCTTACAGACGTGTTGATGATACGTCGGTAAGAAGCCGAAAATTATCGGGGAAAGGAGGCGATAACAGAACTCCCGATACTTGGCACGGGCGATAATTATCGCACTTACTTGCTAATATGCCCCTGAGTTTTTACAGCAGGAAACCCCCATTTGTAGGAAACCACACAATAGTACAAAAACGATAACTGGAAGCAATGACATGAACAGTTTGGACACCATAGGGGAGCCAAGAAAAATACTATGAAACCAGTCGGCCTCCTTCTTCATGTCAGCTTGAAGGAAATGCAGGGCTTGGATTGTAAGAGTGAGAGTTTGGTTTTCAAGATCATTTCCAATAACAAAATGTACAACAGGAAGCACCAATCTTGGCACACACCCCACCCTCCATTGCGGTCATCACGTCCAACACATACCGATGTTGCATCACCATAAGGCGGATGGCTCTTAGTTCTTCCTTGATAGCATTTAGGATGAGCTCAGAGTCATTGATCATCTTCAGCTTTTCCCACCTGGTTATCTGTAACCAGCGGGCGATCGTCTTAGTTTGAAAGGTGAAGAAGGATATGGACTCTCCAGAGTTTACTTGAGTTTCAGAAAACCAAACATTTTCCAGAATGTCCTTGTACTGAGCCCAGCCAAAATAATCAGCAGTTTTTCATCTTCCAGCCTGATGCAACAGAGTTGTTTTCTTCTGTAGTGGATGTTGGAACAACTCAGGGAGATCTTCTTCAGGGATGACCAGGGTTGGGGTGTGTATGGTCCTGAGGGTGCAAGGGCCCCGCCATCCAGGGATGAGCTGGGTGTGGGAAAGCTTGTCACACTGTCTGTACATATCTGTCAATGTGGAGGTGCCCCATTGCATGTACAGTAAATGCAGTATTGCTTCACAGTTTTCATTTGGCCCAAACAGTATGGTTCCTTTGCCTCTGAAACATAAAGAATACAGTGTAAGTTTCCTTACAATTAGGTGTTGCCGCTTCCCTTTCAACAATGTTTACCTAATAATCTTTGTGTCCCAGATTTCCTTGCATGGTGTGTTTGTGCTGGGGTTTGAACCCCTTCCCATGGGACTTATTGCCCCTACCGTCGTCAAGATGAATGGCCCTTCACTGGAATTCTACATCGGAGGTCCATTTGTCCTGGGACCACAAAAGGAGGCGGAAGCGGGCATGTGTGTGCACTGGTGCAGTAGTCTTGCTACCTCCAAGAACCTCTGCTCTGTGAAGTCTCAAGGCCAAACAGTGTCCTTCACTATTGTGCCACTTCTGCCCCTCCTGTCTAGCTCAGTTTGAATGTCGCTAGGTTTGGTAAAAATAGACAGTGCTGTGGGGTTAGCCTCATACTGATTGATGTTTACTACTGCTCCATGGGGTTCTTCTCTATTGGGTTGTATCTTGGCCCTAATCCTACATAGGTACAAGTGGACAAGACATTTTGCTTTCTCAGGGGCTATCTCTTGGGATAAGTAAAGCCTGTCTGTGCCTACGGCATGGGGTATCAGCAAACATATGTTTCTCAATCGGTTTGTGGTTTGAGTGCTCACGGTGGTCATGTGCTGATACCTGTGTTGTGTAGGAGTGTGCTGTGTAGTGCAGGAGCAATGCTAGTATTTAGTTCAGCATAAGTGTAAATGAGGTGTGAGAGGTTGCTACGCAAGTGTTACAAGAATATCAATGTAGGTTTCATGAAACTAGGCAGATTGCTTGCTCCGTGGGGGGCACAAGAGCACCCATGCTAAACAGAGAGTGTACAAGAATACATAAATACGTAACTTGGGAAACATTCTTAGGTCTTGGGATAGTCTTCAGGGGTGATGTCAGTCATCTGAGCGCTCAGGGGTGTCTTGTCTTTGGTTCAGTGAAAAAAGAGTCTTTTATCAAAAAATGACCTCAAGTCAACTTGCAGTCTGTGTTCTTCAGTGGTTGGCCTTGTTGAAGTCCTTTTGGGAGCTTCAGTTGAAGGGGCTGAGGGCCACTGTAATGATGATGCATATACGGCTCGACTGCAGACCTGTTGAATATGAGCTGTGGTTTGTAGGTTAGCTTGGAAAAAACACATTGTTAGATTGTTTTCGGAAAATTCCTGTGTCTTCTTTTTAGGGGTACACTCTATAGCTTCACTGTGGCAAACTTTCAAGTGGGGTACTGTTAGGAGCTGGTCGTACTTTTTATGGAATGGTGAGTTTAAGTTGTTTCAGCGTTATTTTGTAAGCATTTTGGACCCCCCTCTCCTCACTATGGCAGGGAGAGTACCTTTCTTTGTGGGGTGCTTACGTTAAATGTATGTGGGTGCGTTACAGTTTTTTCTATGCTGGGGTGTCCTTTTGACCTGCATCTGTTGCATACAATGTGAGGGGAAGTGGATGCCTACTCATTTTTAGGGGTTTTGTGGGTAATGATGATGGTTCTGTTGTCACATGCATGTCCCTCTGGTCTCTGCAGGTGGCATGTAATTTGGTTCTCCCTGATGGAGTTGGGTTACACCCTCTTTGTGGAAGGTTGGGGTTTTGGGTTACTTTTTGGGCTTCTTTGTGCAGTTTTAGTTGGGCATTTACCTATGGTTTTGGTAAATACTGCTTCCAGCGTAGCATACTGGAGGTAGTCGGGGAGTTGTTCGTGGCCCCTGTATGTCTCTGCAGGGGAGTGGCTGGGATTGCGCTTGTTTGCTGTGTTTTTCATGAGAATTGGGTGTGCGGTTAGGATTCATCGTGATCGGGCCGATGTCGATAATGCAAATGGATTCAATGTATTTTCCCTTCAAAGTGGGTGTCATGTGGTTGCTTGCTTTGGAGTTTTGAGGACATTTGTGTCCTGTGTGTGTGTCGGAAACCTGGCTTCTGGCACTGGATTCTTTTGCCTCGTTTTGGAACTGTAAGAGGGTCTCCATTTGGTGGAAACCCAGGAGCTGGTGAGACTTACATAGCTCGACCAAGGCTAGACTTGGATGACTGGTCCTGGGTGCCACTCTTTATGCACCAGTTGAGGGCTGCCCTGCTCCCTTATCAGACTGTCTTCCCCAGGGGTGTGGCCAGCCAAACCCCACCCCATGGGATCAACAGCAGAGGGAGGCCCAGATGCCTGCAGACATCTGGATGGCAAACTCTAGCGGGAATTCCCAATTAATATAGCACTGCGGCCATAAACGTTCATTGCAAATACAGGTAAGGAAATGCATCTGGAAGCAGTATGAAGTTGATACATCATGTTGGGAGAGTGATTTTGGACTTACTGAGTGTTTGAATTCTGTGACTGTGCAAGGGCATTGCCACCCCAGACAGTCAATCCTCCTTGCCTTGGCTGTGACCCCGGTCCTTGCTGGGCTGGGTTCCCTGTCTGCTGGGGCAGTTGCCATACAAAACACACAAGATGATGGACGGAATGCTGCACATTGGCAAACATTCACCCCCAGTCACAGATCTGGGTTTAATCCATCGTTATTTTGCTTCACCACGCCACCCCAGTTCAGACATAGCCATATGCAAATCAGTCTTGACCCTGTGCCTCATGGGAACAGTCCAGACCGAACTGCCAAGCCATGTCTTCCCTGGACCGGAATCAAGCATCCTAGGACCGGTTTCAGGCTATCAGCCTTCATCAGCCAGGATAGCTTGACTCCAGTGGCGTAGTGAGCACGGGACCCACGTCTGGGCATACCCTTCCCACTTAGGGCGAAATGCAAAACACACAAGATGATGGACGGAATGCTGCACATTGGCAAACATTCACCCCCAGTCACAGATCTGGGTTTAATCCATCGTTATTTTGCTTCACCACGCCACCCCAGTTCAGACATAGCCATATGCAAATCAGTCTTGACCCTGTGCCTCATGGGAACAGTCCAGACCGAACTGCCAAGCCATGTCTTCCCTGGACCGGAATCAAGCATCCTAGGACCGGTTACAGGCTATCAGCCTTCATCAGCCAGGATAGCTTGACTCCAGTGGCGTAGTGAGCACGGGACCCACGTCTGGGCATACCCTTACCACTTAGGGCGAAATGCAAAACACACAAGATGATGGACGGAATGCTGCACATTGGCAAACATTCACCCCCAGTCACAGATCTGGGTTTAATCCATCGTTATTTTGCTTCACCACGCCACCCCAGTTCAGACATAGCCATATGCAAATCAGTCTTGACCCTGTGCCTCATGGGAACAGTCCAGACCGAACTGCCAAGCCATGTCTTCCCTGGACCGGAATCAAGCATCCTAGGACCGGTTTCAGGCTATCAGCCTTCATCAGCCAGGATAGCTTGACTCCAGTGGCGTAGTGAGCACGGGACCCACGTCTGGGCATACCCTTCCCACTTAGAGGCGGAATGCAAAACACACAAGATGATGGACGGAATGCTGCACATTGGCAAACATTCACCCCCAGTCACAGATCTGGGTTTAATCCATCGTTATTTTGCTTCACCACGCCACCCCAGTTCAGACATAGCCATATGCAAATCAGTCTTGACCCTGTGCCTCATGGGAACAGTCCAGACCGAACTGCCAAGCCATGTCTTCCCTGGACCGGAATCAAGCATCCTAGGACCGGTTTCAGGCTATCAGCCTTCATCAGCCAGGATAGCTTGACACCAGTGGCGTAGTGAGCACGGGACCCACGTCTGGGCATACCCTTCCCACTTAGGGCGAAATGCAAAACACACAAGATGATGGACGGAAGGCTGCACATTGGCAAACATTCACCCCCAGTCACAGATCTGGGTTTAATCCATCGTTATTTTGCTTCACCATGCCACCCCAGTTCAGACATAGCCATATGCAAATCAGTCTTGACCCTGTGCCTCATGGGAACAGTCCAGACCGAACTGCCAAGCCATGTCTTCCCTGGACCGGAATCAAGCGTCCTAGGACCGGTTTCAGGCTATCAGCCTTCATCAGCCAGGATAGCTTGACTCCAGTGGCGTAGTGAGCACGGGACCCACGTCTGGGCATACCCTTCCCACTTAGGGCAAAATGCAAAACACACAAGATGATGGACGGAATGCTGCACATTGGCAAACATTCACCCCCAGTCAGCAACAGCTACCCCACCCAGCTGCTGTGGTGGGGTAGCTGTTGCTGATTTCCTTGAGGCTGATTGTACGATGTATTTGCGTTGCTCTGGATTTGGTTTTGGGGATGGGTATTCTGTGGGGGATGTCCTGAGACTATTCCTTTCTGCTCGTGATATGTTTTTAGGCAGCATTTGTCAGCCATGTGGCCCATTCTGTTACAACAGTAGCACTTTATGATGCCTGGCTGTAGCATGCTTCTCTTACCTCTACTGCTATGACTGGGTGTATACCCCCTGGGGTTCGGAGACGGAGCTCCTTTCAAGACTGACGCCATTTGTACGTTTGCAGCCAATGCGGCCCGTGTCTGGGAGGTCTTTTTCAATTTTTGTTGGACCAATTTGGCGGTGTCTCTTTGGGCTTGCTCTCGCTTTTCCCTATCCTTCTCCTATTTTTTCCAGAAATAATGTAATATGTTGGCCTGTATTTCTTGCCATGGTTTGGTGGCTAGCCCTGCTATGCCATCTAGTCCGATCTGTACCTCAGTGGGTAGTCCCTTTTTTAGGATGTTGTAGAAGAATGCAACCTGGGGACCCGTGTTTGTCCAGGGCTGTCCTGTCTCTTGTTATCATCGTTCCCTCATTCTATTTAGGAAATCAGCCACAGTCTCCCCAGGTTTCATGCTCTCTGCCATCAATCCTCCTACATCTGGGCAGTCAGGGAATATCTCCCTCAGAGCCGTCCATATCTGGTGTCTGAATGAGTTGAATATGAATTGGCAATGGATTATTTACTCTCCCTAGGAACTACATAGATCATATATGGTGTTTTAAACTATCTTTTTATTGTTTTTAAAATTTGTAGCAAATACTAGGCATCTTTATAATTCTGTATTTTACTGTTTATTTTTTTTAATGAAATTGTATGTAAGCAATCTCTTATGGCTCTTTTTGAGTCGAATAAAGTATATATTGATTCATTGAGTTGAATATGGCACTGTCATGCTCAGTGTTGATCAGCGTGACTGCGGGGATGGAGGCTGCTGAGCAGACTTTTGATGTCACCTATAGCTAAGTTGATACCCCTGGTGTTCTTCTCGAAAACATGAGATCCACTTTCCTGCCCCTTCAATCAATGGGGGCAGTTTGTTCCTGAGCCCTTCTTTGTCCATCTGTGCCCATGGCACATATATGGTCCCTGACATACCCTTCTGTGGTAGCGGACATATTTTGGCATGGAGCGGCTCCATCAGTATCTCCCCAAAATTGCACTCCCATCATTCTAGACATTCATGCATGTAGGGGATGTTCCATCGTGGATCTCTCCCTCCTTGCCAGATGTAGTCTTCCACAACAGCCATGTCCTCTGGTTCGAAGGATCCCTACTCCGGCCAAGGTCTATCATACTGTCCCTTCCTTTCTGTCCAGTAGGTCAGTAGATGGCGATGTCCTCACCTGCTTCTCTAGACAGTATCTCTCTAGGGGTGGGTTTGCCTGACAGAGCATTCAGTGGGAGTGGTGGACATCCTCGTGTGTGCGTAAAGGTGCAATTCTACTCCTCCTATGTCTTAATTGGGTTTCAGTTAGGTTATCCTGATCTCTTATTTCTTGGTCGGCCCCTCTTCTATGACGACGACCGGGTGGAGTGCAGATTTCTGTTCGGGGCCTCTCTTCTGAGTCTTCCCCAGACACATCCTCATGAGGAGCCTGGGGCCTAGCTCTGGCTTCTTCCGTGGGAGGGTGCAAGGGTGCAATGTTCTCCCTTCCTGTTGGGCTTCCCAGGCGAGAGCTCTTTCTCTCTCTATTCTCAACTCGCACCTCTCCTCTAACTCCCACCTGGGCTGCCTTCTTTGCTCAGTGCTGCGTGCTGTTTTTCTTGGTAGTATTTTCAACTCAAGCTCACTCCCTGGTGCTTCCGCCACAGCCTGAGCATACCCAGGGGGATCATATCCTACGCCCCCCCTTAGCGTCAGACCTCAGAGGACTGGGACACCCATCTTCCCTTCCACTGATGACATCCTCCTCCAGAACTGCTTTGAACCTCCCTCTGACTCTAGGGCATTTGGAGTGGTGGTTAGGAGCATGTGCTCCTTGTTATGCCGGGGCTTGATGAGCTGTGACAGATAGATGGGGCCAAATTTCAAGGGAGCCTGGCACTGGACTGGGAGGGGGCTGTCTTCGCCTGGGCTAGTTGGTCTGGTGGTCTCCCTACCCTAGGTCTGGTGGCTTGCTGCCCGATGGGGAGGCACCAGCCCCCTCGACCAGTAGTTTGGTGTAACCCAGCACAGAGGCAGCTGGGATATCAGGCATCAGAGAGAGCACTGCCCTGCTGGTGTATGGTGGGGGAGGTGCAGTCTCCTCGCTTGTGGGCTTGAGGATAGCCTTACAGGACAGGGCCACCTCGAAGATGGCCCCTAGTTCTAGTAGGGCCTCTTGCTTAGCCCTCTTTTGACCTGTATATCTGGTCTTTATGTGTGTTCGTGTGTGCTCTTTTATGTTGTAATCGAATGTTCACCCCTCAGGACAGAAAAATGTATATTCCTTGGTATGGGCATGCCATTCACAGCAGTGTTCCTCTAGCTCCCAAGCTTGTTTGGGGAACCTAGCTTGCATGTGTCTACTGGTGTCCCCATGAGGTATCAGGAGACTTGTTAAGAGGTTTATAAACTTTTGACCTTCTTGAGTTTTAAATAATTGCAAATTCTACTCTACCGATTGTGGGGAAACTGTGTACATGGGGTTGTACTGGCAGCAATCTGCTGGTTATGAGCTCTATTTTCAGAAAATTGATGCATCACAAAAACACTTAACAATTGACAAAGACAATGCAATGAAATAGTAACAGTCTGTAATAAAGTGTAATGGTTAGTTCAGAACAGTACGAGTTGATTTTTAACAGCGAAATAGCAAATATGGAATTCTGATTTGTGGGAAAAAAAGTTATACTTCCTAAGATAACTCCTTTAACTAAAAAATAGGATCAAGGTAGTGACCCTATATCACACCCAGAGCTGCTGCGTACCACCTGTTTAACGCTCAGCAGTCCAAGCGAAATAAATGATACCATCTGTGAAATACTCAGCAGCCCAAGCGAGAATAAATAAGTAACCCTATATCACACCAAGGACCTATGCGCACCATCTGTGTAACACTCAGCAGTCCAAGTGAACTGAACTACAAACTACATTCACCTTCTTTAACATGCGGACTAGAGAAAAAAGTGATTTATGCAGTTGTCCTAGTTTGCCCTGCACCACATGCTGGGACTAAGGATCAGATGTTGTCTCTTACCATGTTACGGCGGCCTCCTGACAGACGGATTCATCAGAACATTTAATCAATTATGGCGTTTGCTCACCGGTCTTGTTGCGTAGATGTGAATCAGTTCGGGCAGGGTTCCTTGTCCTTCGGCAGCTGTCAGGCTCGATAAACCAATCTCTCCTGCCTGACTCGCCAAAATGTTGCTCGGATGTGAATTCACCTTGAGAAAATGAAAAGACAAAAGGTGTTTGGCAAAACAGGAACAAGTTGGTTTAATCAAATGCAGTGGCCTGGAGAGCATCAACATAGTTGTGTCTGAAGACAGTCTCAATGTACAGACGTTTTGGCCGGTAATATATACAGTTTTTGAGGTACTATAAAATGATTATACATTCATGTGCAGCATGTAGATGCGGGTCTAGCCATGGAAGATAAATACAACCATCTTATAAGGGGACACAGGTGGCTCTCAACCTCGTGGAGAGCTAGTGTGGGGCAGTGTGTCCAGATGTCTGGCTTGGGGAGCGCGCATTCACTGCGTGTGGTGTGCATGCTGTGTTTTGATATGCTGAGTGTTCCTAACTACATGTGGCATCTGACTTTGCGGTATTTTGGGAATGCATCCCTTTGGCCAAACGTGTTTTATTAGGGTCAGTCTCTTCGGACCTGTTTGTGGTGTAACTGCCTATCTGGGAGATCGTTCAGGGTTTTCCATGTTTGCGCGTTCATCTTCTGGCTAAGTGTAACCCCATCTGTGGCCCATCAATCAGTATGCTTGGGTTTGGGTCACAGGGCCTGTCTCACAACGTACCTCTGATTTGAAGTTGGTGGGTAGGTCATCTCGGCTAGATTCAACAGCAATGATATGAGTTCGTTATTACATGTACATATAACATGGCAGTCATTGATATCATATTTACTGACATTCTCCTTATTATGTGTACATTTGTCAAAGCATACGTCAACATTGTTGTTACTGGTATTGACATTGCTATGCATTCATGGATTTTTTTCTGGTGCCAGCCTGGCCTCATATATATTTTAATGTAGTCTGAAAATCTGAACATAAACATAAACCATGTTCATGCGAAGTCCATGATCAGCACTTGTTTTCATTTCTTCAAATATTTCACGTTGATCAATATTTAATTGTGATAACAGGTAGTCAAACTTTTCACCATCCTTAAGCATTTCGTCCCTAGGAAGCTCAACCTAATTCATAGAAATTGTCCCTTCATTAGAAATATTTGTTTCCCTATGTGGGTCTGCAGGTGTTTTATTGGAAAGGTTATTGGTACTTGCAGTATTTTTCATAATATTTCCAATTGGATTTTTTTTTCCCTCTAAAAATCGTTTGTCCAACATATCAACATAAGTCTTGAACCCTGGTAATGTCATATAGGGTTTGTACTCATAAAAAGCTTCCTCATATAATATAAATGTTCCAATCAATTCTTCTTTTTGCCATGGTTTAAAATGCTGTAACAATGCCAAGAAATAAAATACTTTATTAGCAGGATTATCATATGTACGTTTGTGGTGATTAATTGGTGTAGGTTTTGAATGACGTATTAAGCAGCCATTTGTTCCATTCACATCAAATTTTCCAGTATTACCATCCTCAACGACATTATTTCTGTAACTATAAAATTTAGCAACATCATACTTTTAGTTGATTTTGCCATGTGATTAAAGCTAGTCTTTCTTTCACATGTTTTAAACAAATCACCATATACATAGGAGATAAATGGTGGCTTACCCTTCTAATCCTATTCTCCATTTGTTTACATCAACATATGACCTAAAATATCACTGAAATAGCTGTAGTTACACTATAAAAAATTTTAAGTAGACAGTCTAGTCTTTGTGTTATTTAATATCCTTCTTTGGCACTGTTTGGTATATGTTAGCAGCCCAATCTCAAATGTAACCAATCAGAGTTTTTCTTTCATAAGTATAATATGTTACATATAATGTAATTTCCCTTTGTTGTAGCCCAGTACATCCATGTTTAACTTTCCTACATTTAGTCAGTGTTTCTTGAAGGTTTTTGGTAGACTTCAAAGAAGATGGTTTGTTTGTGGATAATTGTACAAAGTTACATTTTTTGGGCTAGAGAGTATGCCAAAAAGCGTGGAATTGAGCGCAATTCGGTTTGGAAAATGTTGATATCGCATGAGTGGCTCAAGACGTTTACGGTGGAATAACATCCTACCTCTCATTTCCTCTCTTAGCACTTGCCAGCACCCTATTGTATAATTATTCACTGTGGAAGCAATAATATTGGTCACCTCAGTAGTGTGAGAATTGAAATAGAGATGAAAGCTACTTTCAAATCATTAACAGTTCTATTTCCTCACACCAATTTTGTGTTTTCAAATATTTGCCAAAGGATAAAATGGAAGTACTTTTTTGCAAATGCAGGAAAGAATGAAAAAATGCCCTAACATATCAATAAAATGTTATCTGCCTGCCTACGAGATCAGAGCATATCTTCCATATATCACCTCAACATTGTATTTTCCAAACCTCACCTATATCGCGCAGATGGCGTACATTTTGCCTCAGCTAGCTTTTATGTGTTCATTGATAACATCCGCCAATTGCTGCTCAACCATACCTAAATCCAAAGTACACAATTCAAATCAAAGACCGCGCAGCATGGAAATGTGATTCGATCAGGAACTGCCATTAGTCTGTTACGCTGCGTAGAGCACTGTTTTTAACTGTTTTTTAAAGTTGTATTTGCACTTTGCACTGTGTACCTCCTACCCCAGCAGACTCACCTGAATATTATCCTGACAGAAATCCGGGAGTCTTGGGCGGCCACTGAGCTCCGTTTAGGTGCCATCACTACGATGTCAGTATTCTCAAGGCAGATCACAAAAAGCTTGCAGACAAGGTGAAGAACAGCACATCAGTACTGGCCTACCTAGTTCCTTGGTGGAAAGACTATACCGACAAGTGTCCACAACTCCAAAGTCAGGTGAACACCCTACAAGACAAAGTGGAGGATGCAGAGGGGTGCTTGATCTGCAATAATGTTCGGATAATTGGACTACCAGAGGATAGCGTGGGTCCCAATGCCATTCAATTCATTGAAACCTGGCTGCGAGAGGTGGTGGCCCCAGTGGGCCTTTTGGAGATGTTTTGCGTTGAAAGGGTGCATGGAGTCCCAACTAGAAGAGTGGCTCCTGGTGCACCCCCTTGACCAATGGTGGCTTGTATCCTCAATTACAGAGACCGAGATACGCTACTCTGCAGGGCTAGAGAAAACACACCTATAAACTGTGAAAATACCTGCATCTCCATGTACCCAGATTATACACTCTTGCTTCAACGACAACTGGCCTCCTACTTGGAGGTAAAGAAGCATCTCCGAGCCCTGAACCTCAAATTTGCCTTGCTATACCCCGCCTGGTTTAAAATCCTTCACGACCACAAAAGAAACTTCTTTGAAACTCCAAAGGCTGCATGGGTGTGGCTAGAGGTCACCTTTCTGGGACTCTCCATCACTCAAGCCCAAGTACACCCTCCCTCACAGACAAAGCGAAGAACACGCGCGGGGACAGAGACACACAACGAAGCAACAGGGGCGAGGTGATGCAACTCCAATGCAGGAGCAGGTCCTGGAGGGCCAACGAGCAGCAATACTCTCAGCTACCACTTTAGGAGACCAAAATCCACTTTCCACAGATGTGTCATCCATTGACTGCTCGACACACTCAGACTCCGAGAACAGTTTGGCACCTTTCCCCTCTATAACCCCACAAATGGCAAAGGACTTATTGGGCTGAAGGGGACAACTTTGGACAGACATGGAAGTCACTAGGTGATAATGTAAGATGGTCTACATATTCCACTTAATGGCTCTTGTTTTCATCACCTATGTTTAATGCAGATAACGTTTGTATGTACACATGTGCACAAAATCGATATCACTGCAAGATGATCCATCACACAGATTTACATTGGAGATCTAAGTGTCTCAATCTGCTTCATGTTGAGCTTCCACACTCAGACATGGATTGTCGGGTGTCAGGTCCAGCGAGTCACACCTAAATAGTAGAATACGATTGGAAATAACTAGCAATGCCATCAGCCACAATGCCAAGAGGTACCCTACGAGCAATTGCGCACTACATATCACAGTTAGCATGGTTGACTTTTAATGTTTGGTCTAACGATGTTCTGACATTTGAGTGTGTATTGGGGAATGTTAAGTTTCCTATTTTTGCTCAATTGACAGGCATTTCCTTATCTCACTGCTCACTGGTCTTGCTTGTACACATATCTAGACCTAACCCACTCTGATATGAATATCCATGGCTACCACCTGCCAATATAATATAACCTCCTGGAATGTCCAGCGGATGGGCTCAATACTTCAATACACAAGTGCCACAGAATTTATGCTCAATTGCACCGACACAAGGCGGACATAGTATACTTACAAGAAACACACATAACTAATTCTGGAACTCTCAAGTTTCAGAAAATTAGAGAGGGCAAATATTTCACACATCATACTCTGAGCAATATGGATCAGAACGGG
The DNA here is from genome assembly GCA_963921515.1 of Calotriton arnoldi. Classification (NCBI taxonomy): domain Eukaryota; kingdom Metazoa; phylum Chordata; class Amphibia; order Caudata; family Salamandridae; genus Calotriton; species Calotriton arnoldi. The sequence goes on from CAWUFW010002202.1 coordinate 2,046,845, forward strand.
GGTCCCATTTGAGGTACAGGACAGGTGAATAGATATATATGCCAGATACACTTTGCTCCAGGGAAGGCTGGATGGAAAACCTATAGTGCTCTGGAGCATTTACGCTCCAAATACAGAGCAAGACATATTTTTTGAAGCAACTCCTTTCGGAACTGGCTGATTGGACAATGCACCCATGGATTCTGGGAGGGGATTTTAGTGCTGTATTAGACATCGATCTAGATCACTACCATCCTCCCTTCTGGGCATGGCATCGATCCGCCAGGCTAAGGCCCTCCGGACCTCGATGCAAGGCATAGCCGGAATAGGGACATGCTTGACTATTCTTACTATTCCCCTCCGTGTGCACTGCACACATGACTTGACTGTATACTATGCAACACCATACTCCTGGCTCAGGTAACACACACTATCTACCTCTGGAAAATCCTCTCAGACCACAACCCCCTGGAACTCACACTGTCCTGGGGTATGGCACCCACCCTGGTTCCCATGTGGAGACTAGACCCCTGCCTTTTAGAGGACTGGGTATTTCGTGACACCTTGGCCAACACCATAGACACCTACTTCAAAGATAACACTAATACAGCCTCCTCACCACTGAGAGAGTGGGAAGCATTCAAGGTGATAATGAGGGGATTTCGATAAGTTTAATAGCAAGAGCACACCAAACAGTCAGTCATGAGTTGATGTGTGTGGAGGCGGGGGTGGGAGCACTGGAGTTGGCCGAGGTGACAGATGAGGCTAGGCAGCAGAGCTCCACGCAGAGCAGGTCGAATATGCAAATCTCTTAGAGTGCCTAAGTGTAGTTGATTATCAATCCTATACCCAGAAATCTCATGCAGAGTCAGACAAATCGGGCACATTGCTTGCCAAGATGGTCAAAAACACCTGCTTCAGTTTTCATACTTGAAATTAATAGCACGCGTTACCACTCAAATGGGGATAAATGAGGCATTCATTATTATTACAAGAAGCTATACATGGCCCCTTCCTCAGCATATCCCACATCAGCAGTGATTTTTTAGACACTTTCATCCTCCTGCAGATTGCAGCCATGGACAGGGAAACATTAGCAACACCTTTGATTTCCGCTGAAATTTGGGAGGCCATCAGAGAACTACCCAGCAATAAAACCCCGGGTCTAGATGGGCTCCCATGGGAATTCAACACCAAATTTTGCACTCAGCTTTTGCCTCAATGGAGCGCTTATACCTTTCTTCACTGGACAAAGGGGAACTGCCCCTCACTACGGTTTAATCACTGGTGACCTCACTGCTGAAGTCCGGCAGCGTTCCCACTGTTATAACAACATACCTATCGCTATTAAATACTTAGTACAAAGTACTAGGGTGCTGGCTTGCTGTCTCCTCCCACTCTTGCCAAAGCTTATACATGTGGATCAATGTGACTTTGTGCTCGGTACAACACTAAATATATGTAGAATCTATCAGGTGATGGATGCAGCTTCTGACCTCTCCCATAAAGCTGGTTGCCTCTCGCTTGACCTTCACCGAGCGCTCAACACTTGAAGCTGGGACTACATGTTAGCCGTCCTTCAACGCTTTGGTATCCCCCTAACTATTCTGCATGGGTTACACTACTGTACAGTTCCTCCATGGCAACGGTGCACACAGGAGTCCACATAACAAACAAGGCTGGCAGTTTTACCCAATATTATTTGTGCTTGCGCTAGAACCCCTAGCACAAAGGCTTCGACAAGACGCCCCTGCCTGGAGAATTCGTGTCGGGCCCACAGTCCATGAATTTTCTCTCTATGCAGATGATATAATATTATACTTCAAAGATCTGCAGGAAAATTTACATTTAGTAACACTTTCACACTCTTCAAGTCTATCTCTGGACTGGCCATAAATGTGGATAAATACCACACATTTTTCTTTGCTGACAATCCCCTAGTGCCGACCATCACCTTTGGGGACAAATTAATCAAAGTGGCACCTACCACATTTGAATACCTGGGGATTCAGATATATAGAGACACTCAGGATCTATTAGAGGGGAACCTTCAGAGAGTGATTACTTCCCTACGCGCTCAGGTGTCCTTTTCGACCTCACTTCCTCTCTCCGTGGCTGGATGCCTCGCTATATCAAAAATAGTGATGCTCCCATGAATCCCTTACCCCTCACCAATCTGCCAGTTGTAGTACCAGTGCAATATTTTAAAACACTGAACACTAACCTGATAGATTTAATGGGGACATGGTCGGATACGCATAAGTCTTTGCAAATCTGCAGTTACCATCCTGAGAGTTGCAGTGGCTCTCCTACTGGCTGGCTGGCCACAACCTGCAGGGAATAGAACACACAGCACGCATGCTCACACGGGACACACTACACAAACTTCTCTGCCCCGGGGCACGATCTCCCTCAGAAGCTCCATTACTGTTAAAAGTTGCTGTCACATATTGGAAAATGGCCTTGAGATGCACTGCACAGACTTTCCCTTACACCCCTAATATGCCCCTACTGGGCCTTCCTACCCCAACAGGCATGCTGATGCAGCACTGACTACACGCAGGGGAACAAGAAGGTGAGGGCACTGTTTGGGGATGGGACCCTTCTGAGCCATGCAGGTTTTGTTAGCGAACAGGGGCTACCAGACTCACTGTTCCTCACATGTGCAAACATAATATTTTATGTCAGACTACACAGTGCTATGGAGGGGACAGAACACCCAACACATGAATTTATACAGTTGCTATATCTGATGGGTAATAGCAGACACTTGCTACAGTGGTTACACCGAGGTCTGTGTACGCATTTAGCTATATCTTTGCCTCAATTGAGAACCTGGTGGGAATTAGACCTGGGCAAAGAGTTGCGGGACAAGGAATTACATTATCTCTTTAAGTTTCCATAGAAAATGTCCCGCAAGTCCATGTTCAAATTCATACAATATTCGATCCTTTATCGAGCCTACCTCACACCACATAGCCTACATGCTATCGTTTCCAATGTCTCTGCAACATGCCCTAGATGCGCTGAACAAGATGCTGATTTGATCCATATGCTATGGGCCTATCCAACCATATCCTCCTACAGGATGCAGATTGGTACAACACTGGAGGAGGTGGCGGGAGGTGCTAACTGGCGCTCAGCCGAAAGTTGTCTTCTGGGTCCCTACCAGAACTCAATGGGTTATAAGGTAAAAGCAGGATTTGTGGATTTGGCGCTCCTGCTAGCTAAACGCCTAATTACTAGAAGGTGGAAATCGGCAACCCCTCCTGCTATTTAAATGCGGAAGGAGGATTTGGAGAGGAGGGGACTGGCAGAGAGTGGAGCATCCGCCGGGAAGAATATTGTGGGTTGTGGAAGCAACCAATAGCAATGGACTGGGACACATTTCTTGAATCCTTCAAAGCCCTAGAACTACCTACCCCTTGATTGCTGCTGTGTGGTAATCTTGGTCTGGTTAGGATACTATGACTTTATACTGGGCCTGTGCTTCAGTCTGCATGCTGATAATGGTTATGGTTGTGAGTCACTCATGGTTGAATAAAGGCAGGAAGGCCCTGGAAGCCCTGACAACTGAGTCTGTTCCTAACAATGTGGCAAGATGGGTGTATTTATTAATTGACTTACAGGCAGGTTTGAGGCTATGATTGATGAACGCCAACAGTTGGGGGATGGGGTGGGTAATTTGTTTTTTTCTTTTTGGGTTTGAAGGCAGTCAATATTACACACACATTACTCAATAGTTACTGTGCCAATACTGAAAATACATGTTAATGTAGTATGACCTACAAGAAACATCTATTACTATGTACAATCATATACAACATGCTTATGACAACGTAAACAATTGTACTGTATTGGATTTTAAAACCCAATAAAGCTTGATTAACAGGCTACTTGAAATACAAGGGTTTATAGAAGAAGCAATGGATTTGAAGCCCATTTTGGGTCCCCCCTTTCTTCTTTGCCACCCCTTGAAGAAATGTAGGTAAACTTTCATGACAGCGTTTCATGGACATTTGTCAAACAGGTGCAAATTATTAAGGGGCAAAAATCAAAAAACATCCCTGTCTCTAGTCACCCTAACTATAACTACAAAGTGTTCACTGACATAGTATTTCTATTATTGCATATTTACAATGGTGAACTATGTATATATGACAGTTTACTAAAATCTATCAGTAGCGATTGGGATATCTCAGTAAATTCTCACCCTAAGGGATTGAGGAACTTCTTCATCAAACATGAATGGTTATCTAAGAACGAATCACAGAAATGGTGGGATGTAATCACACTTAAACAAATATTAGAAGTCAATAGAATCCCCAGGGGTCTGTGTGTTAATATTTTTCTTTCACTGAAGGATTTGGCAGAAATTCAAGGAGAGCGGGATGAAAAGAAATTGACCGAAATATTCAAAGACCTGATCCTCATGCTAATTGAACAAGCTTAATGTAAAATGGAGAGCTTAAGAAAAGACTTTCAAGATGCTCAACAGGAGATTGCAGAACTCAAATTAGATGGAGGAGCTTACAGAAAATGTAGAGATTCTTGAGGAGGTTTTAGATAAATTTCAGGAAGAAATCAAAGACATGAGAAAATCACTGGGCCCGATTCACAGAACTAATCTGAGACAAAATCCTAAACTTACTAATTTTGGTATTCACAGAAGGCACTTACTACTTTTGGTATTCACAGAATGCACTTATGACTACTAACTTTACGTCTGCAATTGGTCCGGAATTTCCACACCCGGAGCGGGAACTCCGCATTTGTGCCGGGATTTCCGCTTTTGGGCCGGAATATCCGATGCCGGGCCGGAATTTCCGAATCCGGGCCGGAATACCCGCACTCTGGCCGTTGATCATTTTCCTCAAGGGTAAACACCTGTCCAAGTGCCTACCATCCCCCACCATGCATCAGCTGACACACTGCAGCCAATCCCAGCCCTGCAGCATGTATGAATGCAGAGCAGACACACACAAACCCTTTCAACATGTCACTGAATGTGTTTGTTGCTCTGCCCCTTGCCATGCGGCAAGAAGACTTGAGGAGGAGGACGAGGAGAGTAGAGAGGATCTTTAGACAAAGGATCAACCTATTCGGGATGTCCAGCCAAGATGTCAGGGCCAGATACCGTTTCCCATGTAGGAAACGAATACAAGGTGGATCTAAGCTAACAACAATATGTGACCAGAAACCAATAATTATTCAAAAATATATTATTTTATTTGTTTGTTTTTGATATAAAAAAGATATTCTTAGAAAAATATTTTCACTATTAATTCAAGAATCAGCGAAGTCTACTAAAATGTAATACAATCAACAGAGTGCATTAACCAACTAGTGCCTCATTTAGCCAATAAAATTTGGTACATGTAGAGAAATATAAATGGTTGCAACCGTCATTTGTACCTATTTATCTAGTCATACACAGCTATATACTATGTTTTGTGTTATGTCAGGATTAGATCAAACACAAGATTTAAATCAAAGGCTAAACAAAGACAGATACATTAAAATAGATCAATACAAAATTAGTAACAGACTACCATACAATATGGTCATGGCTAACATGGTTACAATCTACGCGCGTTTCGGCGGGACGCCTTCATCAGGTAGCCATATATGTATTAAAAGATGTATTCAAAAAGGTTTCAAACTGAGAAGCTTATAGTGTCCATGGATATGTCTTCAACCTCTTAAATTTGGCAACTGTGCTTCAAGATAGATAATGACTTGATGCAAAAGTGGATTACTCAAAAAAAAAAAAATTCTCCAGGATAGCCGACAACTTCAATAGTTTCCAACGGTCATAGTGATGTTACATCATGTAGTCTGATAGGAAATCCTGATGATGCATAAACTAGTGGAGGGTCTCTGTGGCAGGCAGCTCAAAGGTAGTTGCTGGATATATGTAAAAACGCAGTTCCCGTTATGTAGAAGGATTCAACACCACCAAAAAATTCATTGACCGAATATTTTAAGACGGGTAGAGTGGTAGTCGAAAAAGTTGGAAGAAGATTCAAGACTCTGCCGGGTTTTCAAGTCGAAAAGGATGCCATCTCCTGCTACAGGCTCCGCGTTCATGCTGCACAGAGGTTCTTTGTGTACTGAATGGAAACGCCAACCGGTTGGCGTTTCCATTCAGTACACAAAGAACCTCTGTGCAGCATGAACGCGGAGCCTGTAGCAAGAGATGGCAATTTTTTTGGGAGTAATCCACTTTTTCATCATAGAGCTCACTTTTGGTCTGTTGAAGTCGCGATTCAGATGTCTTGACCGTACAGGGGATGTGCTGCTGTACTCCCCAGAAGTCGTGTGCAAGATCATATCAGCCTGTTGTGTTTTGCACAACATAGCTTTAACGCATGGCTTACACATACCTCTTGTACCTCGGCTAGCTCTGAATCTGGGAAACCGGCCATTGCACATAACCGAGATCAGGGTATGCAAGTCCGTGATCAGCTGGTTGCCACGTTTTTCACATGAGCAACCTGTTGTGTCATGGACAAAATGTGGTTTGCAGTCTGTTGTCAATGATGAAAGTTGGATAATTACGACTCTGTCCAAAAATTCCATCCTGAGACTACTTTGCAAGCCACACAAACTGCATGTAAACCACAGCTGTTGACAGTAGTCAAAAGATTGACCGTGCGTCAGGTCATGTGCCCATGTCAGCGATCAGTGTAGTGGATGTCCCTAAGGAATCTATTGACGCAGAGGAAAAACTGTACATGTTCTGAGAGACCTCCTGGACCTTATGGGGATGGGTTCCTTAATCACAAAAGTGCATAACTATTACATTCTCAGAGCCTTTGCCCTCAACAGATTTGTCTCCCCCACAAATGATGGGCCCACAACGTGAGTGATGATGTTATGGGTGAATCTGGCACAATGTGTCTGTGATACACATCACTGCTTCCCCCCACTTTTCTGTAACACGACACACAACTCTTATGTTGAGCACTAAATATGGACTACATGAACCATAATGCAAAGTAGGAGAAAACTAAACTGGGGTTTGATGTTGTGTCAGCCCCCCCCCCTGTCCGAGCCAAAATGTCATTAAATGGTCTGTTCCCCCTTTTGTTACATGTCTATGATTCTCTCTTGCACTGTCATTTCAGGTATTTCCACTACAGAACAGCAGGATGGCAGTGGATTTGATTTATGATTGTGGATGGATCAGAATGAATACAAAATGGCTGTCAACTACTTCCTGTGATGTATTTCCTGCCTCCCACTTCCTGTATATCATTTCCTGTATGAAATAATGAATTCCAGTTCAATTTTGGAGGTCACGGCCCGAAAACGTTTCCGGTTCCGGAGCGTGTGACGTGCATGCGGACCCGACGCTCCGGAACCGGAAACTACGTTTTCGGGCCGTAATCTCCGAAAATGAACCGGAGCATCATTATTTTATACAGGAAATGTTATACAGGAAGTGGGAAACAGGAAATACATCACAGGAAGTTGTTGACTGACATTTTGTGTTCATTCTGAGTCATCCTCTCTCACAGATCAGATCCTCTGCCATCCTGCTGCTCTTTTCAAACTTATTTCCCCCAAAATGGCTGAGGGTTATGAGGAGAAAGCGCCCCCTTTCACTGAAAGGGAATTAGACATCTTGGCTGAGGGGGTGCTGTCCAAATTTCCTCAGCTATATGGGGGGCTAGAGTTCCAGCTGAGCAATGCATCCTGGGCCAGGCTATGGGCTGACATTGGTGAGTGCTGCAGTGCAGTGGGCATTCACACCAGGAAGGCGAGGGCATGCCGCAAGCGCTGGGAGGACCTAAAACGCTGGGCCCGGCACAAGGCTGAGGAGCTATTGGGCCAGTCTTCCCTGCACCATGTGCATCGTCCTCGCCTCTCCCCACTGTACAGGAGGGTCCTGCGTGCAGCTTGGCCGACCCTCCATGCTCAGCTGGAGGAGCATGAGCAGCAGAGACCTGGTAAGTGCATTTTATGCAATATGTGTCTGGAAGTATGATGTGAGTGAAGACAGAGCTGTACCATTGTGTGTCCCATGCCTCCATTCACCTATTCTGTGTCTATGCAGCAGTCATCATGAAGCAAAAGGCTCACTGTGGCATATGGACTGTACAGGGCAGAGTGCATTCTGGGAGTTGTAGTTTCTTCATGACAACTGGGGAATTGAGCCACACACGTGCATTTGTACTGAAATTTGCACTGCCAGCACCACTAACAGTGAACCAAGGGAATCATAACTGATGTGTGCATTGGATGAGGAATGGTACAGACACTGTCCAGTGTGTGTATGAGAGGCCAATGGGTATTGGATGCTGTGACTTGCATTGCATTTGTTGAGTTTGGGTTCTGATTGAGACAGATCATCATATGCCATGGAGTCAAGACAGACTTTGAGATCCTTGCCTCACTCTTAAGTGTGTCCAATTTTGCCAAGTGTGTCCACTGACACACTTCTTACCCTCAGCGGCTTGTATGCCATTTTTCATGTACAGGTAGCTGTAACAACGACCCACCACTGTTCACCGGTGCACAGCACTACCTTATCAGTCACCGAAGCCTATATGTAGCACTGGATTGTCAGCTTCTGTGAGGGAATATCAAAAGGCTAGGCTCACAACGTAGCAAACCAAATAGCCCAGACCCTATGTGGATGTGTGACCCACAATCGGCATTTGTCTCGTCCCATACAATGCTACACAGCAGATAACATTTGTCCAGACGTAAAAGTGCTGAGACTCCATATTACAGGCCCTTTTCAATACCATCTGGACTCTCTATGATCTCCTTTTGTAGACTGGGTTTGGAACCTGCCGATGTAGCAGAGACAGGACCCACATGTCACAAGAATGCCAAAGTTGAGGGTTGGCCAATACAGTTGTGTAAGCCACAAATAATCTCGTAAGATGTCCATGTCAGACTCAAATCAGGAGATGACAGTGAACATACAAGTAATGTAAGCTCATAAACACTGACAACTGTATAGTGTGATCAGAGGAAAACAAAGTCTGACCTTGGCTTATCTGGGTATGTGTCTTGTCCTGACGTATAAAACCACTACATCATGATTTTTCTTACATTTCAGTGGGCACAGCTGGCCAAATGGAACAACAGCAGGACCAGGTTCGGAGCAGGAGATCTTCGGTGCGACGGCGGCTACGACCTCTTTCCAGTAGTGAGGAAGAGGACGATGAGGCGGGACCCTCAACATCAGGAGGCATGGGGATTGCGCCCACCCGGACTGACCAGGAAGACAACTCTGGTGCTATGGACCGGGTGGAGGCTGTGGACATTGAAGTGGGGGGGGAAGAATGGACACCTCTGGCCAGGGGGGGGAGAGCTACTCTCACCCGGACCATTCACCTGTAAGTTCTGACAAGGTGTCCACGGGGCAGGCCACTACCCAACCTGGGCCTGCCATCACCCCCTCCCTACCTCTAGAGGCCCCCATTCCATCGGGGCTTCCATCAGCATCCCCTGCAACCTGTCCCCCTCGTCGTAGCTGCCAGGTCGACCCCAACATTGGCTCCGACCCTGAGGCACCACACTCCTCATGTTCCACCCAAACCCCTCCCTGTGTTGTTCTGTCTGTGGCTGTCCCAGAGGAATTGATGTGGGTATGTGAGGGTCAGCCAGACATGTCCTCTCGCATCATGCTGCATATGTGTCTAGAGATACGCATGATGCGAGAGGAAATTGTCGGAGCTCTGGCCACCCTCACTGCCAGTGTCAAATCCCTGGCTGCAACCATGTCGTCTTTTGTCTCCCAACCTCCTTCCCACACCACCGTCAATGTCTCCCCCTGTCCGTTGTCCCACACTGTTTCCCCCCATACTCCTCATGTGTCCCGACCCCATGTGGTGCCTGTTCCTGCACCGGCCAGCCATGTGCCCACATCGGACTCGGAGGATCTGGACATTGTGGCATTAGAGAATGACCAGAAGGACACTTGACCTGTTGGACATAATTTTCTTTGTGGACAATTATTTACTTTTCCCCTTGTAAATAGACTGGTTCCCCTGACACTCCCTGACGTGTTATATTTTTGTTGCCCCACCCCAATCCAAGTTCCCTTCTTCTGTATTAAGATCATCATTTGTTTTCCTTTCTCCCTTCCAAACGGATTGTTGTTTTTCAAAACACACACTTCTATTTACTTAAAATATATTTTTGAATCCTACTTTCTTTAACTTGTTTGACTTCATTGTGAATGTCTTGTACAAAATATGGACATGTATTTTGTGAGTCATCTGCTCTGCACATTATGGCTTGTTGCAATGATGGGGTTACACTTGTAAATGTGTCACACACACACACATACATCCTCACATCTCTAGGCCACCAAAATTGGTATACATTTGCCTATCAGGACATGATACGCAACAGAATCTTGACTTGTGAAGATAATTACTTTTTATTTACACATATTCACAGTGGTCAATTTGTTTTTGGGATGTTGTCAATGGTGATCGTGCTTGCGACTTTGCAATTTCGGAGGTGATGATCGCTGTGAGGGATCATGTCTGGCTTGTCGCCTGCGTGTAGGTGGGTGTTGTGCATGTGCCTGTACAGGGTGAAGTTCATGTGCAGGGGCAGATGCTATATGTACAGTTGTTGTTTGTGCGTGGACAAGGGCTGGTTGTGCAGGTGGTGGGAGTGCCTGTTCAGGGGGTGCTGGTGGTTGTGCACGTTGTGGGAGTGCCGGTTCAGGGGGTGGTGGTGGTTGTGCACGTTGTGGGAGTGCCTGTTCAGGGGGTGGTGGTGGTTGTGCACGTTGTGGGAGTGCCTGTTCAGGGTGCGGTTGTGGGTGTGTACCCTTGCTGTGGTCCTGTGCAGTTGGTGGTACAGGTGTGTGGGTGTGATGTGCTGCAGGCAGATGTGATGGCTCCCCTCCCTGCGTTGACCATGAAGGGTCATGGCCAAGGCATGGTGTCTTGCACTTTCTTCCCTTTGGACGTATATCATGTCTCTGATATTCTTGGACATGTCTTGCCAAGTTCTATCCATCCTATCCAAAACATGGGTCAGTCTGTCCACCACCTGAGGGAATTGGAGCATGTCCTGCAGGGACTCAGACATGTCTGACAGGGTAGCCCCTATGGCACGAATGTCCTGCCTCACATCTGACTGCTGTTGGAAGAAGTCCTGCTCCCACTGGCCACCATAGCCAGGTGCAGGCCCTCTCTGCAGGGGTCGGCCATGGATGAGACCAGCAGGTCCATCAGCGGGGGTGGCAGGTGTAAGCCTGCGGACAGGAGAATGGTGCCCAGGGGATACCTGCACCACAACAGGGTTGGTACTTCCCCCAGATGGTGGAGAGGATGCCTGGGATACACTGTATGGGGAGGAGCGTGTAGGGGAACCACCATGTCTGTCCTGGATGTGAGGGCTGTGAGGGAGTGATGTCTGTGTTGGGATGCGTGTGAGCTGTGGCTGGTTAGCTCTATGCTGGGGACAGGCAATCTTACGTTTTGGAGGAGGCTGAGGCACTTTGCTGGGTGGAGGGTGTGATGCCTTGCAAGATTTGGGCAATGTGGTAAGATTTCTGTCCATGGCATCAGAATCATCATCCCCGGAGAGGATGGACATATAGTCACCATCATCTTCCAATCCTTCATCCTCAGATACTTCCTCCTCCTCCTCCTCCTCCTCTTGCGCAGTACTTGCAGCCAACATAACTGCCTGGAGGAGCAGTGGATTTTCCCCTCTGATTGCCCGTCGCCCAACACTGGTGGAAGGTCCGTCCTCCTCATCGTCATCATCCCCTGGAACACAGAGGTTGCAACCGAATCAGTATTTGACCTAGCATAAGATGTGGTGCAACACAAGGGTTGGATTAACTGTACTTTGCATCAACAGATGACGTACATGTGACCTGGTTTGACTACCCCTACAAATGACAGCTCACACCATAGCCCTGAGGTGTTAAACGGAGATGTACATTGCACAAGCAAACTCACCAGATCCAGCCACAGCTTTCTGTCCCTTTGCGATCCCCCCTGATGTCAACTGCTGAACCATGCTCCTCATAGGTTTTGCTGACAAAGCCGTCCCCGATCGAACAGCTGTAGAGGGAAGTGACACCATACTCAATGATCTGCATTACTAATTTACAAACAGGCACATGTGACACTTATAATATGTATGTAACTTTGTAAACAACGACTGCAGATTCTATGCCGAAGGGGATTTTGATCTTTGTCATGGTTTAGTAATCTATGATAGGGAAACACTTCACGCCACATTTACCTGATGGAGAGGTGCGAGAGGGTTTCACTGCTGCAGCCAGGATGTCTTGCAGTCCCCGGGATGGTGTTCTACGCTGCACTGGTGTCATCCTGTCAGCAGCTGTGATGAGACATTCATGTCCATATTTCAGTACACCAGATGGTAGCTATGAGCTAACATGTATGTGTCATTCTCAATGACCATTGATAGGATATTCATGGACAATGTGCAGCATGTTTACCTCATGGACTTTACATGTGGGCCCCTGCTCACATGCAGCAATTGCCAGCTGTTACCTCCACACAGCACTGACATCAATGAGATGACACATCAACAGACAAACTTGTCTGAGAAGGTTACTGATATTTCAAGGAAGGGGATAAATGATCAGGACTCCTCCGCATTACATTGATTACACCTTCACCATTAAGACTAACATGTTTCATGAGTATAATGTTGTCTGTTGACAAGTCAAAAGGATTGTACATCTCCAGGCTGACCAGTATCACATTTGCACAACAGTTCAGACATTGCATTGCAGAGTTCATATGTGAGATGTGCAATAGTCAGGGTCAGAATGTGGCTCATTTGTGCATCCCTACCCATGCAGTCACAAAGCTCATTTTGGAATGAGAGATCACACATTTGTTATGTCCATCCTTTGAGTGTCCTCTGTTTGCATACTCCATTTCCAACATCATGGTAGTACTTAGCTGACAACGGATGGTGTCTTGTACAGCAGACATCCCAACCTCATATGTCAACCACTCACTTATATATGTGAATACAGTAGAAGAGGAGGCAAGCAGAATGCAACATTTGACTGGGATCCCACATTGTGGGTAAGTTGAGAAGCTTTGATGGTTGCCGCCTGCACTGGATTTGCGTTGTGCTTTTCAGCCAAATGATTTGAAAATTTCACTTCCTGAAGATTCACCTTAGTAGCCCATACACCCATCTCAAAAGAACCCAACTGGCATCAGTGCGAGCCTCATACACACCAATTTCAATATGATTTTTCCATTGATATTGTGCAAGAGAGTTTTCATATCATTGAATTGCAATCCAGTAGTGTGTTGGACACTTCATATGACAAAATGTACTATTTTATGTCCATTCTGCACTCACGTGGCATACATTTTGTGTCATCCTTTCAGTAGCCACCATGGTCTGATCTGGTATGTGGTTAAATGCCATATATGAGCATTTTGTGATGCAGGACAACAGTGTTGTACAACACATACAACATACAGTGGAGATTAAAGGCACATTTCATGTGCATTCAGGTACATTATTCTTGGGTTTACTTACCAGGGTCCCGCACCTGCCCAGTGTGTGGTCCCTGACCAGATGTCACAGCCAACCTTGTAGCAGAAGTCAATGTGGGTGTTGGAATCTGGGAGGACATCATTGGACCTACAATGATAAGTGTATTTGCAACTTTACATTTCTGCTGCCACATGTGATGCACTCAATTACAGGCACAAAGGATAAGCACAAGCAGTTGTGGGCACTACCGTTGCAGAAGTGTGTAGCACTAAATATCATGAGTCGTCCCACATTTAACTTATAATGGCCCCACTGCCTAGAAGCAACATCTATCAAAATGACATGACTACAAATCCTGAGGTAAGGTCCACTATCATGTTTTGTTAAGGGCCAAAAACACAAGCCATCCAATGAAAACATATGTAACCAGCTGGGTGGACTGGGCAATTTCATGTATGGTGAAAATAATTCTGAGTTGGACAGTGGATGCATTCTCAATACTCCTGACAATAGTATCTCACTTCTTGTTCATCATTGTCATATTTGTTAACATTGGATTTCTTGATTTGGTCTACAAAAACAATTACAATATAGTGGGGACTCCTTTTTGACTTGTTGTGACACTCGATTCCAGGATTGAGTTCCCAGTTCTGGAACTGTTGGTGGAATACATGTAATGTTCCCAAATTACAAAGGTATGATGAGGCAAGATATATTATATTTTGTCTTTCGCTATTCACAAATGTCATTTGCTCAACGTAAATGTCTATTAAGAACTCCAATAGTTGTAAAGCTAGTTTTTCCTCTCCGGTTTCCTTTGATATTCGGGCCCTATATGTCCCTCTGTTGTCTGCTGACAATGTATGCATTTTGACCATCTCCTGACCAGTTTGACTTACCAGTTAGTGAGGGTGGTCTGCGTTGCTCTGGATGATGTTGTTTCCTCCCAGAAGATGCAGGGACCTCTGCTACAGTGGTTGTCTGTGCTCTGGCTGAATGTGTCAATAGGTGAGAAGAGAGAAAAGTCACCAAATGGAAAATGTACATGTGTAACTTGTCAGACATTTCCTCATATCTTCTGCATGCTAACAGTATTGTGAAGTACTGCCACGGCTGGTGCAGGTAGGAGCAGTGGGGCGTTGGGGATGTATTGGTGTGGCAGGGTGGCAGGGTGGGAAATAGACAACGGAATATGTGAATGAAATGTTTTGAGATAAGGATTCGCTCACCTTCTGCTTTGTGATTTTGGCTGGCACAAGGTGAGTTACTTTTTGGATAATTTGTATTTATTTTCCCTATTCTGTTGTCAGTTGATTTTCCTCTGCACCGCAACCCCCACCCCATTACGTTCTTGACTGACCCAGCAGCGTCTGGATAAGTAGAAGGGGCACTTTGTCAATTGCTACTTAACAGTGTTAGGTATATACGGCAGCAGTACTGGGCCCATGTTTTCAATAGTGGGAGTGGGATTTGCCATTTCTAATACAAAGGATTGTGGGACTTGTGGTGCAACATACAGAGGGAAACACATGAGCCTCTGACTGACTATATTTTTATATAAACTTTGGACAACTTCCTTACTCACAATGGCAGTGCAACACAGACAATCTTTTCATATACTTATTCTTTTCATCCCATTTACCTGGTACCACGTTGCAGACATCACTCACAGGCAGCCCATGGAGCATGTGGGGGTGGATTGTAGTGAGGATATCCTCCTCTAGTGGGGTGAGATGGAGGCGGGGTCCAGAGTGTGGGGCAGGGAGAATCCTGTTCAACTCGATCCTGGAGTACTTCTCCTTCACCCTCTTCTTTTCATCCTGCCACTTCTTCTTGATGTCCCGGACTGTGCGCCTCTCCTCCCCCAATGCTGTGACAGCAGTGGCTAATTGCTGCCATAGAGCTGCCTTCTGTGTGCCACTGGTGCAGTAAGGTGGGAGACCATATAGGCATTTGTGGTGCCTCACAATGAACTCCACAAACATGGTGGTCTCCTCAGTAGTGAAGTTCTTCTTCCTCCTCATTTGGTACATTTTCTTCTAGAGATGAACAGCGAATGACACCAGGAACTCTCTGTGGCCAAACCTGTTCCTTGAATGTGTGCTGCTTTTATATGGTTTGTGGTGCTGGTCTTCCAGTTAGTGTTAATTGACTTCAGCTGGAGCATGGTGGGGGATGGTAGGCACTTGAAATGATCATCAGGCTGAAATGCGGGTATTCCGGTCCGGAATCGGAGGTTCCGGCCCGGTATCGTAAATTCCAGCCCAGAGGCGGAAATCCAGGCAAAAATGTCGAGTTCCAGCACCGGGTGCGGAAATTCCGGCCCGAGTACGGAAATTCCGGCCCGATTGCGGACTTAAAGTTAGTAGTCGTAAATGGATTCTGTGAATACCAAAAGTCGTAAGTGCCTTCTGTGAATACAAAAAGTAGTAAGTTTAGGATTTTGTCTCAGATTAGTTCTGTGAATCGGGCCCTAAGTTCCTAAGAGACAAAAGAGATTATAGACCTAGCAGGGTTTACTCCTATGTCAGGAAATATGATCATACATTTAGAGGGGAGAAAACAGCTACCAAAACTGTTTCTCAAGAAAGGTTAATGTCGTCAAATATGCCTAACCTAGACTCCAGATCCTCTGCTTCTGATGGAAATTACAGTGTTACGAATAGACAGAGTACTTTTTTAGAAGAGTTGAAAAAGATGAGGTACGTTGAGTTTGCTCACAACAGGGAATGCAGAAATGGTCAGAAAAGAGAAAATCAAGAGGGAAAAGGGGGGGGCAGAAAATATACAAGAAGAAGCAAGCCACAGGGAGTGAAAACAAGATAACTGTTGAAAGCAAACAAGAGATAAAATAACATTGTTGTTAACTTATCAGATAGGTCAGTTTTCGGAGTATGAACGTAAGGTTCTATAAAACAATTATCCTTTGTCCTAACTAGGTATTTTGATGGATTTGAACTTAAATCTGATTAATTTAAATTCACAAGAAAATTGAAACTCCAGAATGTTTACTCTTCTACTCTAAATCTTCTGTAGGGATCTCCCAGTCTCCCATCAAATCAGAAACTACCATTAGGGATGTAAAAGATATACAAGTTCCATTACGTTTGGGGGATGATGAGGTTCCCGATATTGAAGATCTAACCAGGGAAATGCAGATTGACGATAGTTGTATGAAAGTACCTGTCTGACTAACAAATCCCTTTTTATCCTTGCTCTGCCCAAGGAAAATTTGACTGATGTAATTTTTAAGATGTGTGTAATGAAACTTGTTTAATTAAGAAAGTTATGGGCAAACGCAATCTGACTTACAAAGAAAGAGAGGCTTTGACCTCCTTGAAGAAGGATTTAAATATCATAATTCATAAAGCAATTAAAGAAGGTCTTGTTGTGGTACTTAATTTTGATGATTATGACTGTGAAGAAATAAAGCAATTGTCTATATCTACTGAATATGAGATGTGCAGAAACATTAAATACAGCATGATACTAGTGGAAGATTTTGCTTTACTTAAGATATGGTACGATGAGGGCATGCTGGACCTTGAGGAATGTAAATGTATGGATGTAAAAGATCCTGTTATGCCGATTATATATTTTTTGCTCAAAATTACATAAGAGTGGAAAAATACCATTGTGTAGACCTGTCATTTCTGTGATTGGTTCCATTGTGGAGAGAATTTCTGGATATGTTGATGTTTTCTTGGCACCTTTAGTAGCAAGCCTTGCGTCTTATGTCAGACATACTATAGAGTCGCCCAGGAATTTTCAAGATATTCCATGGGGTGACCAATTTTAGCTCGTAACAATGGATGTTAAAAGTTTGCATACCATTATCAAGCACATAAATCACTCAAAAGCCTTGAGGTGCATTTTGACAATATGTCTGCGAGTTTTTGGAGACATTTAAAATGATTCCTGATATCATGGAATTTGTATTGGAGAATACCTATTTCCTCTATCAAGGGAATTATATCAGGTATGCGGTACAGCAGTGAATACAAGGTGTGCTCCCTCATATACAAAATTCTTTATGGGTTGATATGAGAGGGAGCATGCCTAGAATGAATCACTGCATAAAGGTTACAATCATGTGGTCCAGTGGGTTTGTTATATCAATGATATTCCAATTATTTGGAATGGAACAGAACAAGAACTCAAGGACTATCATAGATTTTTAAATACTAATGACATCAATGTACAATTGACTCCTGGGTATCACCAGACCTCAATAACCTTTCTAGATTTAGAACTAGTTGGAGTGCACAGCAGCTTATGGCCAGATCATACAGAAAAAAGACGGCTAGTGATAATATTCTTCATTTTGATTTAGGATACCCTTATAATAAAAAAAAAGAATATTCCATTTTGCGATTTGAACAGGCATGAGAAAATTGTACAAAAATAGCTGATTATCTCGAGGTTGAAGTTTCAACATTAGGGGCCAGATGTACGACCCGTTTTTGCATCCCGTTTGCGCATGCAAAAACATATTGGGCCATGTACATAGCCCATTTAGCGAGTCGCAATTTTTTTGCAACTCGCTAAATATGTCTTGCGACTCGCTATTTGGAAGAGGCGTTCCCTTCCAAATTGTGAGTCTCAAAACAATGTACTAATGTTTTGCGACCGCAGTTGCGGTCGCAAAACACTCGCAATTACCACCTACTTGGGAATCGCAAAACAGTGTAAACACACTGTTGTACATTTCATTTAGCACCTCGCAATTTGCGACTCGCAATGTGTCGCAAATTGCAAGGCGCTAAATGAAAGGGTCGTACATCTGGCCCCATGGATATTAAAAGAAAGTGGTTATCCTCAGAAAATATTAGATGAATCAGTGAAAAATGTAAAGAACATTCAGCATCACACCTTGATAACTTTTTTATTACAAAAGTTTGTATTGAAATACACAATGGGAGATGCGCGGAGATACACCATTTTGAAAAAATATTGGGACATTCTCAAAGCGGACAAGGAAGTGTCTAGATTTATTGCAGAAAAATCAATGGTGACCTTCGGAAGGGCTGACACTCTCAAAAACTTTCTTAGTCCAAGTGATGCAGTGAGAAACATGAAAAGGAGAACTGATGACTGGCTTAAGAGCAAAATGTTTGGTTGCTCTAAATGCAGCAAGTGTGTTTGCTGCAAAAGTATTGTACATAAAGCCAAGGAATTTTCCAACCATGATAGAAGCAAAAAAATTGAAATAATAGCATTTATTAACTGTAATTGTACCTTTTGTGTCTATTTGATTACATGTGTATGTGGTAAACAATGCGTGGGATCGACAATACATCCTTTGAAGGAAAGACTAAAAGAACACATCAATGTCATTAAAAATAGATATTCTAAATATCCTGTAGCCAACATTTTCATTACAACAACAGATTTGAAGGTATATCTAATATATTGGTCATATGTATTGACCGTGTAAAAGCACACAATAGAGATGGTGACAGGACATATAAATGATGGATGACGGAAACTTGGTGAATTGACAGACCACGTACAGTTGATTTTGGTTTTACTATTGACAGGGAACACTGTAGTTACATACAAAATCTACAAGGGAGTCTCACTGTGGTCTTCGCAGCCTTTTCAAGCAAACAATGTCATTTTTTAACCTGCTATTAAACTTTCTTTCTTGCTTTAGAATTTTGGTTGAAATTGATAGTACTGACCCACACATGCAAGAGGATCTTCACAATAAAAATAAAAGCAATAATTTTGAGTGCATTTGATTTATGATGCATAAGCATTTTATGTGTATAATCAGGGGCCAGGATGATCTCGATCATTGTTGTATATAGTTGGTTAGGAAACAATTTCTGGTATTGTTGGGAGGATTTTCAGAAGTTCTTTGAACAGTTCAATGGGATAATTTCACATATAAGTTTGTTTGCTGTTTAAGAAGCAGGGTTTCGAGATTGGTATAAATTGTGCACCTACTGATTTTAATTGCCTGATTTTGCTATGGATTTTCACAACAACTTAGACCGCATGAAATAAATATTTTGGAAACACATACATGAGTAAATTAGTGCTGACGTGGTATATTGTACTTTCAAACGTTTGGACTTATAATGATTTTAGTTGCTTCACAAACATTGGATACAAAGGCATTGTTAAAGTTAGTTAGACTGAATAGCACAAAGGTTCTGTCCTACATGGTGATAGGATGTGTATGCTAAATAGAAGGGGTTCAAGACGGGTATAGGACTTTGTTTGAGATTATATTTCAAAATAATGATTATTTGTTAGGTACATGGACATACTGTCATACGGTTTATACTTTCTCAAGTAAAACTGTGCATTTGTTGGACAACATAAACGCTGGCACTGTGCGAGACTGAGTCTGAGCACACCCTTAGGATATATTGGCCAAAGTCCTGGTAGCTCACATTGCACCATCTATACCCTTAACCTTACATAGTAACAAATGGATGTGCAACTTCAGAACATGACCCCAAAGAAATCATGGTAATAAATCTAGAATCTTTCAGCTTGTTTACTTATGCATAACCAAAGAGACACACAAGAAATACACAGTAAAGCGTTTCAATATTTATTGAAGCATTGTGATTTTTGAGTAAAATACTTGTGATGCAATAATCAATAGAAGGAAACAGAATAATGTGATTAGTATTACTAGAATGGTGAAGAAGATAAGCAGTCCAACCATTTTGCTTATTACAGAGAATATATTCTTAAATACAAGTACTGTTATGTAGTGTACTCCTGTCACGTGCATCCTAACCTTCATGTCTAAGGTGAATGAATCTGCCCAATCACTTTAGAATGACCTAACTCCGCATTACCTGTGGGCAAGTGTCATCAGGCTGCCTGTCTTGGTGGAGAGCCGGGCACGATCCCTCGCATGAGGTAATCAGGGAAGAGCTGAGCTGGAAACCATCCATGGATTGACCTCAAAGGTCCAGCGAAATGCTCCTCTGTCTAAACAAAGGCTTGATGATGTATACATAATAATATCATCCATATTACTGTTACTCTAATGTTCAAGGTGTTCTGATAGAGTGCCTACAAAGTGGTAGCGTAAGCAAAACTGAGTCCAAAGAATATTATCCTTTATATGCACGCAAATTAATGTTTGTCAAATGTCATTGTGTTTAGCAAGAGAAGGTAACTTAAGAATGTTAGCATGTAAAATGATATTTCTTAACTGGGCCTAGTGTACTCACGTGACAATACCTCAGGATTATAAACAGTAGTAGAATAATTTTAAGATTTTATTTTCATTTTAAGATTAGTTTTGATTTGTTTAGTTTGGCAACACTGTAATGACAAAAACAATACAATGGATTGAGGGTCTAAGGGAGAGTTTTAAGACCAGTGCATGGATATATTCCCCAAACAATACCTAGCAAACAACAGAAAATCCATGGGTCTGTGAGCCTAAAAAAAAGGAAGAACTCTAAAAGCAACTGGCACAGAAAAAAGACCTACTAGTGTAGTCAGTGGAAATCCTTTTAAAAGGACGGAATCCCATCACTTACCGTAGTGACATGCTTCATCATCTGGGATCTCCTCTTGGTTGCAACCTAGCGCAACCAAGGGCTACAACCCCCTCACTGAGAGGGAGGAGCTCAGGGATGTTTTCAAATGAGGTAAATGTATATAGGATTTGCTACAATCCCACAGATGTGAAGGATAAAGATTTCTGAGAATTTGCTACAATCCCACAGATGTGAAGGATAAAGATTTCTGAGAATGGTGGGCGCAGTGCAAAAGTGTAAATAGTGATGTGCAAAATTAAAATTGGTTGACAATAGAAAAAACCTTTATTCATTATCTAGTAGTCACCAAATTAAAACAAGCATTGGCATAGCCAATAGGTCTCGCTTTTGGGACCTTATAAGTATTTAGTTATGCAGCACAATATCCTTGGTGCAACAACATCAACTGTTGTATGGCTAAACACTTATAAGGTCCCAAAGGCGAGACCTATTGGCTATGCCAATGCTTGTTGTCCTTGCAGGTGTAATGGACCAGAGGATTCCTTTTTCAAATTGTTAATTCTTGCTCATGCATTTAAAAAAAGCAAATGTTTTTTAGCCAGAGTACTTTCCACTTAAGATTGTTTATTTTATTACTGTCTGACAGTTCCCTATAGAAACATGTTAAAGGGGAAGTATTTAGGTAATTATAATGCACCCTATGTGAGAGCTCAGCTGAAGAGCAGTGCTCTTATTTGATGTGTAATTTAATTAGCTGTAGCTGCCGCTCTTTGGAAAGAGAGCTGGAAACGCCTGCAGCTATTTTACAATGATATGCATAGTCCGGGGCGGGAAGTGTTGTTGGGGGAAGGTACAGGGAGATTATGTGAAGTGGAAACAGTGCTGAGGAGAGGAGGGGGGGAGGAAAACAAATATGCTGAAAAACAGTCCTCTTATTTAATTAGTAGCTCACTTGTAGCATGTAGCTTCCGAACTTTACCCAGACAGCTCGATATGGCTGCGGCCATCTCACCACGCTCCGGGCGGGAATTGTTGGATGAAAGTACGAGAAGATTGAGTGAAGTTGAAGCAACCCCCCTGAAAGGACCATGCTTTCAAATGCTGCGCTGATTCTTTGGCAAAGGAAAACAATGCAGTCTGAGACGATGGTAAAAAGGAGCCTCCTAAGTAGTGCTCTTATTTAATACGTAATTTAATTAGGTGTTGCTTGCTGCCCTTTTCAAATAGAGCTGTAAACGCCTGCAGCTTTTAAATGCAGAGCTCCGGGTGGGAAGTGTTGTTGTGGGAAGCGAGGGAGATTAAGTAAAGTGCAAGCTGCGGCGAAGAGGGCGAAAACGAACTGGGTCGTGCATCGCGGATCCTTATCAAAGGAAAACAACGAGACAATCCCGGCTTCAAAAGAGGTGCGCGCGCGAGCGCCCGCCGCGGCGAAAGTGAAAGCAGCATATGTTTCCAATTAACGCGACGCGGCAGGGGAGGGGCGGAGGAGCGTTCAGACAGCAAGCGAGAGAAAAGCCAGATGGCGCCTGATCGGGCGCTGAAAGCTGGCGGCTGCGCGCGATAGTGAACGCAAGCTGGAGGCCAGCAAAAGCGTGGGGTAGCACTTCCAAAACCCACTTACTAAATGTCTCGCAGTGCAGCGCATGCGCTGGCTCAGGCGAGACCTAAAAACGTGCATTTGCGTTTCAAATGTCCGATCCTGTAGCAGCACACTTACAAAGCCCATAAATGACAGTAACCCGATTCAAGGCCCCATTCTCCTGATTTATTTTCTTTAATCTCCCACTTTGCTCTTCTAAAATGTTGGCATGTATGCATACAGTGGAACGAAATCACTGAAGAGTAAAGTACAATAACCACTCTCTCACAGGGGGTCTCTTATATAGCTATCTAGTACAATTGTGCTCTCTGGGTTTATACTGTGCCTGGAACGATAAAGTCAACAAACCGCGTATCGTAGGGTAACACAGACCTGCAGACAGCGTGATGAGGCAGACCAGCACAACTAAGAGCTCCATGGCTTGTAAATCCCCAACTAGTCATATGAGTACAGCCAGAAGTCATCCAAGTCCAGTTAGAGAACGATCACCTGACTGAAGCTCTTTTAAGAAACGTGCCAAGCAGCGTGTCAAGCCTCTCTCTGATCCAGATAATGCTATTGAAACAAAGCGACCATCTTCAAATGATATAGCACTGAAGGAAAAACAAAAAAGAAAACATAATAAATTAAACAACGTAACTTTAAGTCAACTAAAGTTACAGTGAATTTCCACTTGGAAATATTTCAGTGCTTTCTGTTGTAAACTCTCTATAATATTTGTAAAAACTGCTTAAGAAAGACGACACCTCTCTTAGATTACATTTAAGGCATTGATTTTGGCAGCTTAAAGGAACTGTTGACTTGAACCGCAATTTTACGTGCGTTCCTTTTCACGCCATTGAAAATAAAAATGTTCTGTATTAGTAATAGGGTCACTTAAATCATTTGTCCTTTGTTTGTTTTCATGACTGAGGGTCACCGGGCCTCGATTCATGTACAACCCGTTCAATAAGCGTGGTTGGAAAAGCACGTGACGCAAGATTGGGATAGAGGCGTGTTAGAACTGTTAGAAGGAATTTTAGGTTATCCACGGTATAGAAAAGTAACAGTGGGGTAGATTATTAAGACAACAGGGACGTCAGGGTTATAGCTGCCGATTTTGTGGATGGGGAACCAGGTTCCAGTCTGGGTAGCGACTCAATATCCTGTGATTCTGGGCAAATCACTTAATCTAACTATGCCTAGCAAAACAAATGCACATGACCTTGTGTAATGTAACAAATTCACATCGGATTGTTCGCACGGACACGCCAAATGCACTGTCACGGGTGGGCGAAGTTGGCAAAAAATGACGTGCTTTGCCAAGGCCAAGGATTCGAGTCTGGTTTCCCGGTTCGAAGGGCTGACGGCTCAAACCGCTAGTCCACATTTACTCCCTATTACAGACAGACTGATGAGGTGCACGTAAAGCCAATGTAGATTGACCTCTTCTCGTTGTCTGTCTGTCCTTTAATAAAATGGCAATAAAGACATTTGAAGACAAAAACAAGCGCGGCGTGTGATGGGATTCTGGTCTTTCTTCTATGTCAAATGATAGAGCTGGTACGGAAAGCCAGCAGGGCTTACCGTGCTTCCTGCAGCATGTCAATGCCGGGTGGGGGCTCTCTTCGTCTCCGGCTTTTCTTTGATTATCCTCCACCCAGTACTCCCGAGAGCTGCCACTGTTGGTTGCTGCTAGACCTAAGCAGGTGCCGCTTGGTAACCGACCTCAGCAGCCTGATCCGCTCCCGCTTTGGCTTCAGCCAACGCTCGCGCCTCAGCCTCTACTTACAGGAGTGTCTCCTACCCCCGTGCGAGGCCATCGGAGTGGTACGTGATAATGACTGTATCAGGTAAGTTACGGACAACGAAATGGGTTCTCAGCTGAGGGCATTCATACTCTGAAAAGTGGGGCGAGCACTCTTGAGGAACGTACAGTGGCAAGGAAAGACAAGGGCTTCATGTGCAGAGTACCAACGATCGCATAGGGAAAGTGATCAAGTGTGAATCAACAGCATCAGATAATGTGTAGGGGTGAAAGCAGTGCTTAAGTGGGCTGCTGTTGTCGGGCTCCGAGCACTTGGGCTTATTTATGCTATAATAAAGAAGGTAAAATTCCACTCCGTTCGTAGAGTTTTTTTCCCCGACACCTCCTAGAGCGCAGAGTTTTTTCCTCTCTGCAGGCTGCTCGTCAATGTTAAGTTGGCACGCACGAGCAAGGAAATGCTCCATTAAATGGACACAACTTTTATCATAAATTCGTGTACGCATCTTCTTTTGAACCACAACAGTAGGGATTACTACCATTGCTGGAAATAAAAAAAAGTTTTACTCTGGGATCTCATCAATTTGGTACAGTAAAAAAAAAAAACATGCCCAGAAACACAAGTGCGGCGCCGCGGCCGCGAAAGTGAAACAGTACTCCGGATTAAAGAAGTGGGGGGGAGTGCGATTCCCTTGCGGGAGCGAGCGGCGCCAGGAGCGATAATTGCTACCATATGGCGCCAGCTGCTCGCTCCCGCAAGTGAATCGCCAAACGTGCACGCGTTGCCATTGAAGGCAATGGAACGCGTGCACGTTTTTGGCTGAAAAGCCGAATCGATTGCAAAAGGTCTTTTTGCCTATGCAGCGCATCCGCGCTGCGTAGGCGAGACCTAAACAGTGGAATTGTAGCAAATTCTCATAAATCTTTATCCTTCACATCTGTGGGATTGTAGCAAATCCTATATACATTTACCCCATTTGCAAATTTTATATGTTACAGTTTGTTTGTAGGTGAAACCTGCAAGAACCAATGTTGCGGCATTTCATTAAAATAATTCTATAAATCACAGCGTTATTTTGCATTAGTTGATGGTGCACTTAAATTACTCTATCAAAAGATTACGAGGAAAGAATTTGATCAGAGATGGACTTCTTAGTATTCAAGGTGTGGTGATTGTAATGGGGATTAAATCATTAGAGAATGTGCTATGAACATTTCAATGCGGCACAATAGTATTCATGGTAAGAGGACATAACTAAGTTAGATAGCAGGTATTTGAGGACGAATGCAAGGTGTAGGGTTCTGTTTCTCTAGAAAAAGAAAATGTTAACAATACCTTGGTGGAATCAAAGTAAGCGTATAATAGAAATGGTTTTAAATAATGTGTCACAATCTTGACCCCTTATCATGATTCTAATGCAATTAAAACATTTCTTTACCCATATGCAAAAAACTCACTATATATATTATGTTTACCATATAAATTATGATTACCTTCACAGCTCTGATGAAGTGACTTCTACACCGCAAAATACCTGTTGGCTGTGGTTACAATTATCCTTCAAGAACTATTTTAAGAACTACTTATTAAAGTCATAATGAACTTCAATATCCATATGTCATAGGATTGAAACTATTAGGGCTTTGTAAAAATCATCTATCAATTGAAATGATTCTTATTTTATGAATGTTCTGGTTTTGATTGATGTGTGATCTGTACAATTTGTTCATTGGGTAAGAGTATTTGTATAAAGTATATATTCACACGAATGTCTTTAAAAACCAATTTCTTTTTAAGAAATGATAACAATGTTGTTTTAATGAAATAATTGTGAACTAATAAAAGTGTTAAATTGTTATACTTTTCTTTAAAAATGGTACTTCTTTTGCTCCCCACTGGACACATTTTTAGAATTCTGAAACGTATCTGTCGGATGGTGTAGGAAAGTGGGTTTCTGTTGCAGTAACCCCCCCACTTTTTGCCAGACTACTGATGCACTTTTTCTTGGTGTGCCCTGGGTCCCTGCCAATCAGGTTCCCAGGGCCTGTGTTCTTTCCCCAAAACTAACCCAATTGGCATCTCTAGCCACAGGTCAGCCCCTGGTAAATGGTACCACAGGTACCCAGGGCACTGTGACCAGGGAAGACCTCTAAGGGCTGCAGCACTTATTGTGCCACCCTTAGGACCTGGCCTGGCAGTTCGGTCTGGACTGTTCCCATGGGGCACAGGGTCAAGACTGATTTGCATATGGCTGGGTCCAAACTGGGGTGGCGTAGTGGGCAAAAGAACGATGGATTTAACCCAGATCTTTTGACTGGGGAAGAATGTTTGCATTGCCAGCATTCCGTCCATCATTTGTTTGCTGTAACACTTTTCGCCCTAAGTGGGATGGGTATGCCCAGACGTGGGTCCCTTACTCACTGTGCCACTGGATTCAAGCTAGCCTGGCTGAAGAAGGGTGACATACCCTGAAACCGGTCCCAGGATGCTTGTTTCCGGTCCAGGGAGGACCTGGCCTGGCAGTTCGGTCTGGACTGTTCCCATGGGGCACAGGGTCAAGACTGATTTGCATATGGCTGGGTCCAAACTTGGGTGGCGTAGTGGGCAAAAGAACGATGGATTTAACCCAGATCTTTTGACTGGGGGAGAATGTTTGCATTGTCAGCATTCTGTCCATCATTTGTTTGCTGTAACACCCTTAGAGGCCCTGCACCTTTTCACACACACACTGTCTTGGCAGGCTGCGTGTTTTGGTGCAGAACAAAGTGAAGAGTCGACATGGCACACATCCCTGTGTGCCATGCCTACAACCCACTGCCCAGGCATAGATCAGTCACCCCACTAGCTGGGTGCCCTATGCCAGTGGTGAGGGCACAGGTGCATGAGCCCTGTACCCCTACAGTGTCTAAGTCCATTCTAAGACATTGTAAGTGCAGTGCTGCCATTAAGAGTATATGGTGCTGGGAGCTTGTCATTACGAACTCCACAGCACCATAATGGCTACACTGAAAACTGAGAAGTTTGGTATCAAACTTCTCAGCACATTAAACCCACACTGATGCCAGTGTGGGATTTAATGAAAAATGCACACAGAGGGCATCCTTGAGATGCCCCCTGAAAAACGACCAGCCTCTGGTGGGTTCCCTAACTGGTACACACCAGCCTGGCACCACGAGACATGTTTCTGGAGCCCTAGGGTGGGAGCCTACGCTCCCTGAGCCCAGAAACAAAGCCTTTCCTGGGCGGAGGTGTTCACCCCTCCCCCAGGCCAGGAAGAGCCATCTGTGGCAGGGGAGCTTCAAAGGCCTGGCAGCCTTTGTAATGCGACCCCCAGCCTCTCCTGCTATCAGGAGCAGGCCCCCTTCCTGTCTCCCCCCCTTTTTCGGTGGGAAGAGAGGCGGGAAAAACTAGCCAGCACAGGAGGTGTGCCCACCTCTGCCAACTCCACCCCTCAGGTGGGGGAGGTGAGGTGAAGCCCACTCTCCAGTGCTTGCCATCTTGCAGATGGCAGGCACTCCCCAATCAAGACTAGGGATTGTGCTCACACCCCCACGTGGGGTGAGCACACCAAGGGTGTAGTCACCCTAAGGTCAGTAGCCCATTGGCTACTGACCTCAAGACCCCTAAAACGCCCCCTAAATACAGTATTTAGGGGGCAGCCCTGAACCAAGAAAGCAGATTCCCACAACCTAAGAAGAAAAAGGACGAAAGAAGACGCTCAGCAGAGGAGACTGCAGAGAACAACTGACTTGGCCCCAGCCCTACCGGCCTGTCTGCAGTTTCCAGAGATCCTGCTCCAAAAATCATCTTGTCCTGCAGCTAGCGACCTCCAGAACCCCTGGGAGGATTCACTGCCTTCAACAAGGACCGGATCTCCTGTGAACAGCAGCTCTGTTCGAAAGAAACTCCAAAAACAGACTCTGGACAAAGAAACACGACGCCTGGAACTACCACTGCACCCGTCGCCTACGGCCCGAGTTCGAGTGGCCCACCGGTCCCAGCAAGGTCCCGCAGTGCTCCAGAGCCCGAGTCCACCGTGGGTTGACCCCTCCAGGACTCCCCGACGTCGCCTGCAGCCTCTGCACGGAGACCCCCCCAACCGCGAGTGGCCCGGTAAGGTGAAATCCAACCTCAAAAGACACCCCTACATCCAGCCGCCCTGCGCCCTGGAGAAAAGAACCCGAGGTGCACCTACGTCCCCGAGCCCTCCAACTTACCTTCCCAGCTGTTGGTTCCTCCCGGAAGTCTTCCTGGACCGAGCCTGCAGCTGAAAACCAAAACCGAAAATCCCCATTGAAAACAACAGGGCATCCGACGCCAGAACAGCACTCTGCACCCGGCCGCCCCAGTGCCGCTGAGGGTGCACTTTTAGTGCCTACTTGGCTCCCCATTTGCCCTGACCTAAACCCTAGGAGCTTTGCTCCCACAGCCGTGTGGCCTGCTAGCCAGCAGCCACCAACCGGAGGCCCCCTATCCCCCATTGGATAACATTGGGCCTCAACACTCTGCACCCGGCTGCCCTAGTGCCGCTGTGGGTGAAACAAAAGTGCATCACTGACCCTGAGTGACCCCTGAGTCTAACCCCAGAACCCTAACTCAAAAGACCGAATACTTACCTCGAAACCGATAACCTGTTTTTCCTCATAGGATGACATTGACACTTTTTCTCCCAAAAAGTTTCTGTCGACTTTTGAAAACTAAGAATATTCCTTAAAAATCGCACAAATAACCTAAACGAATTTTCTCAACTATTTGCAGGAAAGGCCCCAGTGCTGAATCTAAGTATCCAGCACTGAGTAGGAAAAGTAACGTAACAGTAACTTACCTGTGAATTGAATTTCCTTCCATAGGATAACATTGGTGGTTCTATGTGAAAAAGTTTCTGTGTCAACTTTCGAAATACAAGAATATTCTTTAAAAATCGAACATCTAACTAAAACGCATTTTCTCAACTGTTTTCAGGGAATGTCCCAGTGCTGAATCTAGGATCCAGCACTGTGTTAGAAAAAGTAATCCGAAAAGTAACTTACCTGCAATTTACAGGAAAAGCCTATGTATTTCAATGTACTGGTCCAAAAGGTTTCTAAGTGTGGACTTTTGAAATCTGAAAATATTCTCTAAAAATCGTACAAACTACAAAAACGTAATTACTTACCTGTTTTAAGTAAATGTCCCAGTGCTGAATCTAGGAGTCCAGCACTGGATTACAAAAGTAACGCAAAAGTAATTTCACCTGCATTTACCTTAAAAAGCCATTCATTTCAATGTACTGCATTTACTAAGTATTGCAACCTACTGCATCCCCTGTAAATCAAATCTAGTACAATTTTCATTGCTTTTTAAAACTGTGTACAACAAGTAACTTATTACTGAAAAGAATTGAATGCTTCCCTGTATCAGGCTTGCTTGGTTCTAAAATAAAATAACAGTATATTTTTTTTATACAAAAACCATTGGCCTAGAGTTCAGTTCTTGAGTGTGTGAATTCATTTGCTGACTGAGTGTGTACATCAAATGCTTAACACTGTCCTCTGATACTGCCTTACTGCTCGACCAAGCTACCACTATTAGAGAGTAAGGTTCTATCTAACTTTAACCTCTGCCTACCTTTGGGGACTCTTGGACTCTATACACACTGTACCTCACTTTGGTGCAATATATATAGAGCCAGTTTCTTACAGATGGGTTACCAACTTCAGTGGGTTGAAACCAGCGCAGGGCCATATACATCTCTAACCCGTAATAGTTGAACTTATAGTTAGGAGCAGGTCTCTGTAGGAAAATGATTTTTTGGTTTACTAACAACTTTGGTGCCATTTGATGAATCTTCGAAAAACATTTCAAAAAAGGGTTCATTTACCTCAGCTTCTTCCTGGAAAGCTTTAGGCTGATCTGTCAAGTGTGGGGCTGTGAAGAAGGAGGGTTCCAAAACATATTTTCCCCATGCGATTTCCCATAGGAAATTTAGACACAGCTACAGACAAAATGGCTGAACAAAATTACAACACATTTGGCAGAAAGCTACTTCTTGATCCAGAAACTGTGTTTTGGTGTAAATTTGTTCAGTCGTTTTTAAGAAATTAAGTTTAAATTTGTAGAGATTATCTAGCGGTGTGCTACTACCGCAGTATTACAACAGAGTACCATGATACTGTGAACTTAAGTCATGTGATCGCATTGGCTGACCGCAACATGAAAAGAATTTGCAGCTGCCATTTTGTGACTCTGGAACTTGGTCCTCGTGTCACCAAAAACAAATAAAAATGAGAATTAAGGGGATATAGAAGGAGCACCTGTAAATCTTAAGTAGTTTTGTAGATACTTAGGTTTGGAACGTAGTCTAGTGCTGGGTTGTCTTAATTGATTGGGGAAAGAATTGCTCTCTTTGTATGAGGAATTCTCGCTGTTGTCTCTGTTACGTTCCTCAGAGAAGAAAGAATTAGAGCATTTGGCTACTCTGTTCATGTTCCAAACTCTGTGATCCTCAGTCTTGACGGCATTTTGGAAAACTTTGATGACCCTCATGGGTAACAAGAACTTTGAACCATTCACAAATGCTCCTTTGCGAGGATTCTTTATTTTAACTAAGTCACCTACTTCTATGAACGTTTTTTTTACACCTTTCCTGACGTCATAGTATTTCTTGTTGTCAATCATTCTTTTCATTTCTTTTTTAAACTTCTCTTGATCATCTTTAATTTCC
Organism: Calotriton arnoldi; assembly: GCA_963921515.1. NCBI lineage: Eukaryota > Metazoa > Chordata > Amphibia > Caudata > Salamandridae > Calotriton > Calotriton arnoldi. The sequence continues at coordinate 2,077,838 of CAWUFW010002202.1, forward strand.
TTCAATCCTTGAGATTTGTTGAGAATCCAAGCAGGGCATAACATGGTTTGAGGTTTTCTTTTACAAAAAAGTTCAAAAGGTGTTTTGCCTGTTGTTGAATGTGGAGAAAACCTGTAGCTTCTGACTTTATTAAGAAGTTTAGTTTGCCAACACTTCTGATAAGATAAGGCACGTTGGATGGTCTCTTTGAGCACTTTGTTGAACCTTTCAACAACGCCATTAGTCTCTGGGTGATAAAGTGCTGACCTTTTGTGAATGATGCCTCTATTAGATAAATACTGTTCATTTCTTTAGAGGTAAATTGGACTCCATTATCAGAGAGTAGCATTTTAGGAAAACTTTCCCTTTCAAAAATATTCTCCAAAAATTTTATTACATCTCTAGGTTCCACGGAGTTCTTTATTTTAACTTCAGGCCATCTTGAATAGAGATCTAACAGTACAATAACATATTTGTCAGTGTAACTGTGTTTGATGGGACCTATAATGTCTATAGCAATTTCTTCCCAGGCCATTCTAGGTAATTTTCTTACAACCATGGGTTGGACCCTGGTTTTAAGGGCCTTGTCACATTTAATGCACTCCAAACATTCCCTGACAGACCTTTCAATGCAGGTATCCATACAAGGCCACCAGTAAATTTGTCTTATTATTTCCTTAGTTTTAGATATTCCTGGATGACTGTCATGTGCAAAACTGATTAACTGATCCCTCAAAATGATGGGAGGAATCAACCTGGTTCCTCTGAGGAGTAAGCCATTTTGGAGTGATAGTTCATCCTTAACTCGATGGAACCCTGCTAAGGCATCATTGATCTTATCATCCTTACTCCAAGCCTTCTTGATGCAACTAATAACAGATTGTAAGACAGCATCTTTAGAGAGTTCATTAATCCAGGTTTCTTCTTTTATTATACTGTCATCAACATAACAGACTGCATATTCATCAAATTCATTAGATGTCTCTTTAGAGGACTCATCTCCATCACTTTCTATGACAGTTAAACGAGAGCAGCAGTCAGCTATGTTATTTTTTGCACCAGGGACATATTCCACACGAAAGTTAAATTCTTGGAGAGAAATTACCCACTTGCGTATTCTGGAGGATACATTGTCAATTCCTTTTTTTCTAATATTTCTTTAAGAGGTTTGTGGTCTGATCTTATCACAAAATTGTTACCCCACAGAAATTTCCAGAGCTTCCTCACTGCCCAAAATACTCCTAAAGCTTCTTTTTCGATCACAGAGTAGTGATATTCTGCTCCTCTTAGACATCTGGATAAAAACAATATCGTAACTTCCTCTCCATTGAATACTTGTAACATGACAGCGCCTAAACCTGTTCCACTAGCATCAGTCATGATGATTACTTCTCGGTTAGGATCAAAACTCTTAAGTGAGCAAGCTTCAGATAATTGTCTCTTTATGAGTTTGAACTCTTTCTCACATTCGGAGCTCCACTCGAAATTGACACCCTTCTTTATCAAAAGTCTCATACTAAATGTTTTGTCTGCAAAGTTCTTGATAAATTTTGTGTAATACTCTGACATGCCCAAAAATTTGACAACCTCATCTTTGTTCTTGGGACTGGATAGCTTGTTGATGGTGTCTACAAGTTCTTTTTTTGGCTTGATACCAGACCCGGAGATGGTATGTCCTAAGTAATCAATGCTGGAAATGTTGAACTTGCATTTCTTTGCTTTAAGAGTCAACCCATTGTGTTTAAGTTTACCTAATACTTTCCTAACCCTGCTGTCATGTTCTTGTTGAGTGTTACCAAAAATAAGAACGTCATCTTGGTATATTTTTATTCCATCACACTCTTTAAGCACATGCTCCATTACTCTCTGAAAAACAGCTGCAGCTGAAATAAGCCCAAAAGGCATCCTCAAAAACTTGTATGTCCCAAACGGTGTTACAAAAGACGTTAAATCTTGAGATGAGGTATGTAGCTTGACTTGGTGATAAGCTGAAGCTAAATCAACAGAGGAGAAGAACTTGGCTCCACCTAACAATGACAACATTTCTGCAATATTAGGTAAGGGGTAGTGATCTACAACGATGCATTTATTAAGTTCCCTTAAGTCAATGAAGAGCCTAGACTCTCCATTGGCTTTAACTGCCATGACCACTGGAGCCAACCATTCTGTGGCTTCTACCTCAGTGATGATTCCACCCTTTAACAACTTGTCCAATTCAACTTTCATTTTATCCTTGACCTTTATAGGAACATTTCTAAGTTTACTAATTACAGGTACAGAATTTTCTTTAAGAACAATCTTGTGTGAATAACCTCCCAAACATCCTAATTGGTCATTAAATACCTCAGGAAACTCATCTTCGAATGAGGTGACGACTGTTTGTAGACTACATTGATCAATATTAGAAATACCATCATTGTTCAAAAATGAGTCTACTGATTTATCAACTTTCAATCTTATAGAAGGTGTTTCGTTGGGATCTCGAATGATTTTAAGATCTTTTTGGAGAGCCCAACTCATCAAAGAATCACCTCTTTCGGAAATGTAAATCTTTCCTGAAGTCACATTTGTCTTGTAAGAGATTTTACCAGTAAAGAAACCAGAAAGCTTGATGGGTTCGCCACCATAACCTTTAGCCTTGATGTCAGGTTTTTGTAACTTTATCTTACTACACAAATGTTCATCATAAACTGTCTTGGGAATAAGTGTGATTTTAGCCCCTGAGCCAAATAACATTTGAACAGGAATGTCTTCAATGAGCACAGTGTCAAAAGGACCACTTTTCTCACCATCACTGATCCTCATGATGATTTCTTCAACCTCACACTCATCTCCACAACATATTTCTTGAACCCTATTCTTAGAGGACCCACTGCGACAACATTTTGATACATGACCTCTCTTTTTGCATCTTTTGTACGTGGCTTTCAAGCCAATGCAATCTTTATAATTTGCTGAGTGTCCATATTCCCCACATCTATAGCAGTTACCTTGGAACTTCCTGACAAACGAGTCATTTTTATGTTCAACACTACTTTTGTTACCATTCTTGAATTTGGGAGGACCCTTGTACTGAAAAGTACCACTACTCTCTCCTTTGTGCTATAGAGAGGATGCCATACTTTGATTGTCTTTGGATTTGTGCACCACTTGAATATTACTTTCTTTCGAAATTTCTACATCCCTTTTTTTTAATTCATCGACACAAGTCTTAGTGTGTTCACAAGATTTAGCTATTGTAATCACTTCAGAGAGAGAAGGATTGTCTTTCGCCCAACATGCTTCTTTTACTTTATCTAAGGTACAACCTAGCATGAACTGGTCTCTCAACCTTTCTTCATAGTTGGCTCCAAAATTACAGGTGGAAGCCAACTTCCTTAACTCAGTTAGGTATTGTTCAACATTCTCACCAGAGTTTTGCATACGTTTGCCAAAATGATCTCTCTCTAAAACTGTTGAAACTTTCGGCAAAAAGTGTAAATCAAGTTTCTTTAAGCAAACCTCATAATCATTAAGATTAACGGAATCTTCAGAGGACAACTCAGGAAGGTGTTGAAATATCTCTTGTCCTTCTGGACCTAAGCAATGTAGTAAAAGTGACATTTTCCTTTCTGCACTTAGAGAGACACCACACACTCAAGAATAGTGTGAGAAAACAGTCTTCCATTTTTTCCAAGGTATAGGTGGCTCACCAGGTGCAGACAAAAAAAATGAAGGAGGAGGAACGTTTTGCATTTCACTTAAAGTACTTCAGAAAAATTCCTGTAAGAAAAGAAGGTTATAGTTCAATAAATACAATGTTAACCTGTAAATATGTGAAACAAAGAGAAATAGAATATTTCCCACGAAGAAAGATAATGCAAGGTTCTTAATTCTTGGTGTGCTTGAAAGAAAAGGAAAAAGAACTTGGTTTGTGTGTGTGAACAAAGAAAAGGAATTCTAGTAGAATGCAGAGTTCTTAACTTCTGTTACATAATACCATAAGTTCTGGATAGAACAAAGTCAGAATTAAATTCTACAGGAAATATGAAATAATAACAAGTGAGGTTAGCTGTCTAGTTGTTGAAGAGGGATAAAAAAAATTGAGAAAACAGGAAGTAAGGTTAGCTGTCTAGTTGCTGGAAAACAATGACGTGTGTGAAAGGCTCAACAGTTTCTGTAAGAGCGTGCTGAGAAGACAGAGAGTAACTGAAGAAAAATAAACACAAGATTTCAAGGTAAACAAGGTTCAGTTCAGTATACGCTCGGTTGAAAAGAAGCGTTTTAGATTTTGTTCCTCTTTTTTTTGGAGTTGTTTTCCTTCAAACTGAATTACTTTTAAGGCTTCCTTTGAAACAGATACAGAAGGCTTGGCTTGTGGAGCGCTTAACCCGATAGGGTACAGAAGTCTTTGTTTATCTTGGGAGGATAAAAGCAGATTAGAGCCTCGCGCTTGACTTCACGCGCACACACAGCAGGCTTTATTTGTATTTGGTTAGAAAGTCAATTACTGCTTCGCGCTTGACTTCACGCGCACACACAGCAGGCTTTATTTGTATTCGGTTAGAAAGGCAATTACAGCTTCGTGCTTGACTTCACGCGCACAGTAGGGTATGTTTACTCTTGAAATATTAGCTTCCCTTCGATGCCGATTATTGCCTCGTGCTGAGTTAATTCAAACAGCTTCCCTTAGAAGTCAATTTCTGCCTCATGCTGAGTTAAAAATGAGAGCTTTCATACAATGTCAATTTGTGCCTCCAGATCAATTAAGTTCATACGAGCAAGGTAGAATGAATTTAAATTTAAGAACCAAACGCTTCTTCCCTTAAATGTCAATTTCTGCCTCACGGTAAATTTCACATCCACGGATGAGTGCTGGTTAACTTGTAAAGAAAGACGCTTATCTTTGAACGTGCTCACTAGAAGTAGTTAACAAAAGAGAACAAAGCTTACCAAGAAAGTCAATTAATTGTTAACACATCTTTCAGTTGAGGCACGGACTTAGCTTGTTTAAGGAATAAATCTTTCACAGTTGTAGAAGAAAATACCAGTCTCAGGTTAGAAGGCAGAAAGTTAAAATAGATACAAAATGATAAAAGTCTCCTTACTTGATGGAATTAATATCCATGCAGTTATAAACACGTCAATTTTAAAAGTAGTACTTCTTTTCCAGACAGTACATAATAGGAAATCCACTCTTTTTTAAAAGTAGTACTTCTTCTCCAGACAGTACATAAAAGAGGATCCACTCTTTTCTTGTTAAAGTTGTCACTCTTGAATAAAAGATGGAAAGCAAAGGTAGTTTCATACAATACCAAGGTGATGCAAAGTTCTTGGAGGCTGGTGGAGTTGAGGTGATGAAGAGTAGAAGGGTTGTTTTATCTCGTCGCCATTGTAAAGATCAATCCAGGAAAAATGTAGTAAAATCCACAAGAGTTTAGTAAGAAGATCTGTATACACATCAGCCTACACACACAGCTATGAATATGAGACTCAACAGCTATCATTTGAATACTAACATTCTGTTACCATGACATGTGGAGCTAAGCAAGTACGAAAGTTCCACCAACATCAGTAAATGCAAGGTACTGAATACTACAGCACCCTGATCCCTGGGCCCTTGTTGGTGGTTCTCTGCAGGACACTCCTTGGGATCAAATCAAAATTATATTTTTCTGCCGTTACCTGTGATGTAACGCTGCTATTTAAGTAATAGATATAGTATTGAAAAAACTGTTTCATATAATCCCTTACCTACTCCCACAACTTCCTGTCTGACCAGATTGAGAAGGTGTTGCTACCTGTCAATTGTTTTGGGCTAGTGGTGCGTCATTAGCTTGAGGGTACAGAAGACCCCACAGTGTGGTGGCAGATGCTGTACTGCACTTGCCCCGCTACAGCTTGTGCTCCCCATTAGGCCATAGCCCTTGCTGTTTCTACCGGCTGATGCCAGAATGAGTGAGAGGTGGGATTGCACAAAAACAGTGCTTCTTCCTCCCACTTGCTGAAAAACTTCTTAAGCTGGATGTAGGAGTCAGAGATTGCGGTGCTGCCTGTTTCTGCCACAGCTGCGTGCGATGGGCACAAAAAAATGGACTAGCCAGTCAAAAGAAAATGTAAAAAAAAAAAATACCAACAAATCAGAGATGGAGCAGAATGGGGTGGATTGGGTTGGATGGGGCCTAGGGAGTGGGGAACACCAAGGGATAGCTAGGCAAGAACAGGTTGAAGTAAAACAAAAAATAATGTCTGTGCACTTGTGCAGCATAAGGAGCCATTCACGCTGGGTTTTTTTAGCACAAAAAGTGCCCCCAGCATTATTTTTCAAAAGCAAGGCACAGAAGATGCATGGCTTGTAATGCGCATAATTACAACGTTCTTTTGGGTAATTTCACCTAATTACACAAAAACAAATGATGTCAGTTTCACACACCCCTAACTGAGACCCAATAAGAAGAAAAACAAACTCCAATCATCAGACAAGATATCCCAACCCTTCCATGCACTACAGTTTCAGTGATAGCTGGAACCTTATTGGCAACATAAATCTGAGACTTTGATTGTCCAGACCACCTAAGCTGAAGAAAACATTCATAAAATGTGGAAGCAATAGTCACTCGCAAGCTCATTAAGGAGCTCAGAACTGAAGAATTAAACTTAATCCTACATTTCATGGCTTAGAATTCATAGAATACTGGATGTCCCTCTCCATAAAACTCTATAAAACTCTCCACATGCTGCCCAGGTGGCTGCAAATTATGAAGCTCGGTGCTGCCTTAAGCATTCAACCTGCACCACAAGGCTGAGAGCAGCAGAATATGGGAAGACTACAGAAACATACCCATTATAACCACTGACTGCAAGAGCATGGGCAGGTTTATGAATGAATCTACCACTAATTATTTATCATGGGTAACTGTGCCCATGTAGTGTGAGGAAGTGCAATGCTTTAGGCAAAAGAACAAGACAATGTGTTGGAAATGCAACTCTTGGCAGTCAAATCCAAGTTTGGAGTTTTGAATTGCTGCTTGATCGTGTCTCTCACTAAGACACCTCTATTGAGAGCTCGTCAGATTGTTGGTCTCATTCCTAGGAGCTTGCCACACCAGGTTCTGTCCCAAAGGTTCAAGGATTTCATACTATGAATACCGGACTGAAAGACTCTGGCCCTCTTCATGTCTAGTAGGAGAGGTATATCATGTCTGATGACCTGTGTATCGCCCTAGTTGCATTATCCCCTCCACATTCATTTCCATCAATTCAATCAATAATTCCATTCTTATTTGCAAGTTCCATATTATAAATTTGGTCTCAAGTTGGCAGAGGTATGCACCCTGTCAAAGTAGGGACCACAATACTAATCAGGGTAAGTCACAACATAACCTACGTTATCCTGTGCTCATCCTCTGGTAGTATGACATAGAGCAGGCACGCTTAACTTAGAAGGCAATGTGAAAACAAAACAGTTTAAAAAGTAGAGTATGACTTTATTAATTAAACAAGAACAAAACAACAAACATCCAATATGCAGAATTTGAGATGTGAATTTTTAAGGAATAAAGGGCCAGATGTATGACCCTTTTTTTTGCCGCAAACGGGAGATCCTCCCGTTTGCGACCGCAAAAACGGGCAATGGCATGTACAAATGCTATTTTGCAAGTCAGTGACTCGCAAAATAGCATTTACGACTCTCGCTGTTAGGAAGAGGCGTCTCTTCCTAATAGCGAGTCACCATGCCATGTGCTATTGTTTTGCGACCGCATTTGCGCCCGCAAAACACTCACAGTTTAGCACCTACTTCAAGTAGGTGATACACCACTCGCAAACAGGAAGGGGTGCCCAGGGGACACCTTCCCCTTTGTGAGTATGTGAGAAAATATTTTTAAAGAGCAGTGATCCCAGGGACCACTGCCTGCCCTTAAAAAAATGAAACTGAAAAGTTTCATTTTTCTTTTTTAAATGCATCCGATTTCTTTTAAGGAAAACGGGCTGCATTTAAAAAACAAAAACACTGCTTTATTTAAAAGCAGTCACAGACATGGTGGTCTGCTGACCCCAGCAGGTCACCATCCCTGTGAGTGCTAGCCATTCCTATTGGGGTCACAAATTGCGACTGCCTCATTAATATTAATGAGGCATGCAATTTGCGACCCCATTAGGAATCGCAAACAGTGTCTGAGACACTGTTGTGCATACTCAAAATTGTAATGATTATTTTGACTTACCATTAAAGAGGGTTTATCATTACAAGTTCCTAGGTACCAAGCATGACATATCTACCTCCTCTCATTTAGGAATTACAGAATATGAAATGTAATAAGGAATTCTCAAGTTATCTTACGGGAGGGGTAGGCCTCACAATAGTGAAAACTGATTTTGAGAGTTCTTCACTACCAGGAAATGTAAAACTTCAAAGTACATGTCCAACATTTTAATTACACAGCACCCTGCCCTATGGGCTACCTAGGGCCTACCTTAGAGGTGACGTTTGTGTATTAAAAGGAGAGTTTAAGGCTTGGCAAGTGTTTTTTTAAATGCCAAGTTGATATATAGGGTCACTGCATTCAGGTTAAAATGGCAGTGGTACTTAAGTGGGTGGCACAATAGCTGCTGCAGGTCCACTGATAGCATTTAATTTACAGGTTCTGCGTATATGGTATATCACTCTACAAGGGACTTACAAGTAAATTAAATATGCCAAACAGGTGTAAACCAGTTATACCATGTTCTAGAGAGAGAGCGAGCACAGGCACTTTAGCACTGGTTAGCAGTGGTAAAGTGCACAGAGTCCTACGGCCAACAAAAATGTTTTCGCAAAAAGTGGAAGGAGGAAGGCACAATGTTTGGGGGTGACCCTGCAGAGAGGGCCATTTCCAACACACAACCATTAATTATCATTGGTGCTTTACTTTTTCTCAGTGCTATTTTTAATTAAACATTTTAACACCATTATCTCCAGTCTCCTTATTGAATTTTTGTCATTTTTTTATAGTTATTTTGAATAATACATTTACTATATTTTGGGATTTTTATTGTTTGGAGTTTTGAGATTATTGATGTTTTGCCTAAATACTCTACACATTAGGCTAAGTTAAGTGTGTCTGCTCTGTGCCATTGCTGCGAGGGGGTTAAGTTCCATTGCTGCGAGGGGGTTAAGCCCAGTCAAGCCCAAAAAAATCCAGTTTCTTAATCTTACTGTGGAATGATCTCCCTATAAATGTCCACAATCAGAGCAATTTCCTTCTTTTTAATAAACTTCAGAAAACTTGACTTCTTCAAGACACAGACATCATCAATTGTTATCAGTCATGTTCCAATCATATGACAGTTCTCTGTATCACTGCACTTTACAAAAAATAAATCAAGTTGATTCAGGTGGTTTCTCTTTATTGCATTAGCACTACTACCTGAAGGTCAATGCACTGTCAAATACTGAGCTCTACCAGTATTTCTGTACCAGGGTAGCCTTCAGAACATACACATAGAGGCAAATTTATCATTTCTGATTCAATGCTGTGTTGCTTAGCGTTGCGTCGGAGTGAATTGTGCCATGTTGCATCCGATTCTTGCACCATGGACGCGCTGATTTTATCATATGGTGCACCATGGCGCAGGACCCAAAATGTGTCACGCATTGTGACGCAAAGCAGTTGATTATGGCACAAAGTGCCATAATGCGACTACTACCTACATGACGCAAAGTCGAAATGCGTGTCGTAAAACACCTTCATATGACGCATTCCACCACGCAGGAGTGCATTGTGTTGTGGGAACGCTTGAAAACAGAGCAACGCAATTCTCACTACCAACTCCCCAATATCTACAACCATGGAAGGAGCCTCAGGAACCCAGTAGGGCAACAACCTGAACCCTGAAAAACTGCCAACAACACAGAGGAAAAGGAACAGGAAGTTAAATTTCTCAGAGAAGGAAAACCAAATACTGATCTATGAGGTGACCAAGAATGAATATCTTTTTTCGTCAACTCAAAATTGTGATTAGCCGGGAAGTATGCCAAATGACAACCTATAGTGGACAAGATCAACTACATTGAGCAAACAAGAAGGACTGTAGTGGAGTGTAAGAAGAGGTGGCACGACTACAATAGTAGGACAAAAACAAAGTTGGTCAGGAACCTAAAGGCATCCATGAGAATTGGAGGAGGATCTGTTGTCCAGTAGGATTTGAACCCATTGGAGGAGCAGGTGGCATCCCTCATTTCAACAGAGTTGGTAGTCAGAGTTGAAGGTCAGGACAATGCAGACATAGAGCACCAGAAAAGAGTACAGGGTGAGTGCAAACAAGGCATGTAATGCCATAGAGAAGTGCACAAGGACAGTATTATCTATTGTCAAATAAGGGACATATAAATGGAATTTCCATCTGATTGTTGGGACAACAACCATAGGGCGCATTGTCAATCTCTAGCATTGCCCTTGTGCCATGCAAGGTGATGGATGGGTGATGCAAAACATAAATCAGTTTCATCAAGCTAGGCAGAGCCTCTTACTATGTGTGCTGCACAATGCAGCACATTTTGAAAGATGAGACAATGAGGAGAAATAAAGATAGTTCTCATCATTTTGCCCTTGGTGGGGAGGTTAAAATTTGATGCATTCCCATGGCTACCAGTGTTGGTAAATTTGGGAATGAAATGTGTTACAATGTATGTTTGGGTGTGTGGGAACACCCATGGCAAGCATCCCTGCTGCAGAGTAATGCAATGCAGTGAATAGTCTTGCCTTGGTTTACTCAAGATGTGTCAAGCCAAGCAGGCCCATGCAAGGTGGTCTTGCATGGCTTGGTAATTATCATATAGGTGTATCATTGCTTTTCCGCCCCCTTTCATGGTGCAAGTTTGACACAACCCCATGATAAATATGGGCACATATGAGAGACTGAAAACTGCTAGTAACACATTTGTGTCAAAAAATTGAATACAGTGATAAAAAAATGTACACCAACAGCATCATGTACTGTAATGAACTCAATTAATTGTTTAGGGGGACAACTTTAACAGAGATCCCTTACGTCATATACAATCACAGAATACTTATAACATATCCCTATTTCTTTCAAAAGGGACAAACAACATCCCCTGGAGATCATCATGTCTGTCATGATCAACCTGTTGTAGACACCCTCCTGCCCCTTATAGATGAAGACACCTTCCAACAGCTCCTGGACACAATAGAAACATCTCTTCCGGTTTTAGCAAGGGAAGATGACGTTGTTGGATTGCCACATGAACCAACCCAGACAGTACATGGACCATCTACATGTCATATTGCAAGTGAGGATCTGATGACCCACAAGTCACATTTCAACGGCAAGTAGTAGGGGTCCAGCAGCCAATGGTTGATGAAGTAGGGTTGGGGATGGAGACTATAGCAGACACTCTTGAAGGAGTCCATAGGTGTGTTAGCCCCAATAAGGGGATGTCAAAGGCTATTTGAGACACCTTTCTTTGCTCTATGAGATTGATGTCTCCTCAGCTGATATCAATGGTGTTATGATGCAGAAGGACCAACAACACTAGCCTTTAACATCTGACATCAATGATGTTGTTATCCAGCTGTGAGCAATCAATTCCTCCACCCTTGGAAAGAGGACTGGAGGCTTTAGGTAATTGTACAGATACCAAGATGGATTCCTTCATTGCATCATCAAGTGCCCTCAATAGCAATGTCATAGCTGTGTTTTCCAACCAGCAATCCTTTGCTAGGGACTAAAAATGCACCCTTACTGGCTTTCCCAAATGTAATTGGGAAATTGGGAATAACATCTACCACCTCTGATGTTTGTGTTTCAAAGGCAATTGCCATCACTCCTCTGCCTCCTATTCCAACACTACACCATCCAATAGAAGCAGAACACTCTTCAGAGGAGGAAACTGTACAGTTACACAGTTTTAGAACCAGAAATTCACTATAAGCATTTGTGAAAGTCTCCTGGCCAGTTTTACGATCTGTCCTGTGTAGGACATCATGCCGCGTTCATTGCAACCCACTACATAACTCTATTTTTGTGAAGCAATTAATCTTGTCCTACTTTTCTCATCAAATAGCATCCATATTTGCTAATGACAATTTGTTCTACAGCACTTTTCACATGTAACACATGTAAATGGGAAGTACATTTTCTAGCTACCTGTAATGTGAATCACTACATATTGGTGTTTTGCATTATGTGATGTAATGTAAATAGAACATGCAGTCTCTGTATGCGCAACTACTACAATAACATCCATTGCAATGGAAGATTGAGCAATGTGTAGTACCTCTATGGAATGTCAGAGTAAATCTGCAAGCATCCTAATCTTGATGGACACACAAAGAGATGAATCTAAAGTGCACAATGACTTAGCACATCTAAAAAGAATGCTGTTCCACTGATCCATATCTATGCTGCAAAGTAATTACCTCCACATAAATATATAAGTTGTATACCCCACTGCTCCCACAAATGTTTGTCATAAATACATTACTCAGGATGGTTGAACCCATACTCGCCAGATACTAAGGTCCATATTGATCATGGGTTTGCATTGCCCTTGTGCCATGTAAGGGGACACAAGGGCAACCCAATACCTTGAATGATATTTATCAAGCCATGCAAGGCCACCTTTCATGTCCCTCTGTATCTTGGTAAATATAGAGTAATGCAAAACCCATGCTTTAATTTAGGCACATTCCCAGATTTGTCATTAGTGGTAAACCAGGGAATATGAAAAAATGCAACATCCCCCACCCCCGAGGGAGGGCTAACAAGGATATACATGTTTAAATCTCCTTACTGTCTCCAAAGTGGGCTGCATTATACAGCACATATAGAAAGAGGAAAATGTCTCTGAGGTTTGGTTTTGTGCAGGAAGGAAGCCTACAACACAGGCCCCCCTGCACTATGGTACAAGGGTATCTGCATTAGTGCTATTCAGCAATTTGTAAGCCAACACAGGCAAAGAGCAGGAATGTGTTTTATCATGTAAACTATGGCTCATTCCTGCCCTCTCACCCTGTACACTGCAGCAAGGTGACTAGCTATGTTATGTGCAAAATAGAAGAATGTGCCCAATTATCAGTGTTAGAAGCATGGATATATGTGCACTCATATCTTCAATGTGAGGATAACCTACACTTTCCAAGAGGAGTCTGACACTTCAACATTTCAGTAAAATATTAGGGGTGAATGGAACTCTCGGAGTTTCACTCTGGGAAATTACGTGGAGATACAATAAAACTTCTGAGAGTTCCCCAAACTGGCAGAATTAGGCACGTTGCATTGCTTGCGCTGATTTTTAGTGCCAGGAGCTCGTTCTGTGATGAAAAATAGGTGCAATCTGCAACACACGGCACACCAGAAGTTTCTGATTCTCAAGTTCATTTTGCAGCCGCTTGAGTAGATTTTCTGACCATGAAAGGTTGAGACGCCCGCGTTTGGAAAATCTCATCAGGTGCCCTCCGAGCGACCGAAAATCATGCTAGGGGATGCCATACCTCACTCGCCAAATTACCGTTGGCGAGACATGTGAAAGAAAAAACTCCACTACACAGCGATTAACGGAATTTGGCCGGAAATATGAGTTGCATGCGTGACACGGATTGGCCAGAGCTCTGCTAACTCTCCCGGTGGAGCGTAATTTATCTCCCACCCCTATAAAATCTCCACTAGACTATCTGAACATCTTTCACTCTTCTAACTAAAGCCAAAGCAAATTATCACTTTCTGAACTACATAATATTTATTTAACACTAGCTAACTTGCATTACCTATTATTAAAAATATCCTATCTTACCTTACCTAGCACTTAACCTATCTTAACAAATATTAACACATTACAAGATAATTATTATCCCATCCCTTGAATGCACTAAGTCAATACAATACAAACATAAAAGATACCCTAAACATATACTACCTACACATATAAACCTATACAAATATATATTTTTTGATTTTTCAAAGATTTAAAAAAATATATATATTTTTACACACAAAATATTCACCTCCCACCCACTAAATTCCTTAACCATTTTGTACTTATTACACTAAAACATGCCTATATTATCCTAGAAAAGTATTTCTAAACTACACTATTCCTAAACCTACACTATACCCTAACTAACTAGTAGCACACCTAATATACAAATATAACAGGTAATACTACAGAGAAGGGTATGGTTTGAAGGAGAGTTCAGCATCAGATGTGCTGGGAAATGTTTATCAAAATCTTTGTGTACTTGTTTTGCACTTTGGATATTTTGGCCAGTTGCTTGTCCATTCTTGCCATATGTACCAGTTGTCTCTGGATGAGACGGTAAAGTGCATATCCTTTTCTTCCAGATTTGTTGCCTATTCTGCTGTGCTGTTGATGGTCCTGTGGTGGTGTGTGTGCTGGTCTGTGTCTGAGTGCACAAACGAAGAGCTGTTGTTGCCGGTCTAGTGGGTTTTGGGTGGAACCTTATAGAGGCAGCGCATGTCCCTGCTGCCTTTTCACAATCATAGACCCTCCCCATTTGTGGAATCCATGTGTTTTTTTCTTTTAATATGACAAAATCTTGCCCTTCTCTTGGCAAATGTCTTGGCCACAACTGCAGGAAAGAGAGCTATAGAGGAAAATGACCATCTTATTAAACAATGTTTTATATGGACATCTCATATTTACATAACTTACTCACACTGTTACTAAAGAAATAGGGACAGTCCATACATACAGCTATTCTTTGTATAGATACATGTACAATATACATTCATACCAATGTAATTTCCCATTACAATATGTCAATCATAAAAGTAGGGGTGGGAGGAAATCACAGAGTTTTACCCCGTGGAATTTCGTGGAGTTGCATGAAATTCCTGCAGCATTCTGCAGAGTTCCCCGAATGGGTGAAAACCGGTAGCTTGTGCTGTACTGCAAAATTAGCACAAATTGCACCACGCCAAAGGGTGCGGCTTCTTTGCTGCCACTCGAGTAGATTTTCTACTATAGCAGCAGTTTTCTCACCGCGAACAGTTGTGACGGCACGCATTGAGAACATTTCACTGTGTGTCCTCCTAGAGCCTAAAGATAGCACTAGGTGGCATCAATTCTTGCTCGCTAACTTATCGTTGGTGAGCCCCGTGTGAGAAACACTCCACCATGTGGTGGTTGGATGAGTTTGGTGGCAAAAACTCTGCCAACTCTGCCGACAGAGCGGAATTACAAGATGAAAGTCAGTGTAGGGTGCCCTAAATCGTGTTCGTTCCTGCACAAAAACAATTCTGACTACAACGCAGGCACCCTTGCACCATGAGGCAAAGGGTGTCTGTGTTGGCGCTAGGCAGCTAAAATTGTGCCAGCTCTAGGAAAGGCCTGGAATGCTTTGTATAATGGTAAACATGGTGCATTCCTGCCCTTTCCGTTTCATGCAGCGCAGTGCAGCAAGGTGGCTTGCAGCATTGCGCTGCAATAAAGAATTAGAAATATGCCCCATAGTTAAGAAACTGCCATTAAAGATGACATTGACTTGTCAAATAATGTCAATTAGTGCTTATGTCTTGCTAGTCAAACTTTTGTGTGCCTACTAGAGCTGCATTGATTCCTCCGAAATGATACAGGCACTCTGTGCTCTATCAGATACATACCATCTGAGATAAGTAGATTGCCATCCATGGGACATCTGGTAGGCCACAGTAGAAGATCCCTGCCATGAGGACATATACCCTCACAATGCGTTTAAGACTGGCTAAGAGCTACTGTTTAGTAGAAATCTTTGTTTCAAATCATTAGCTGCCCTACATCCATCCACCCTCCAGGGCATAAGACTTATGGGGCCACTGTCACTCTTTCCTACATAGGTCCGACATGGATACCTCTAAGGGAGAGTCAGGCATCCCTGAGACAGAATAGCAATACTTATACTACAGGTAAGTGGTAATACTTAGGGAATAGATGGACGATAGAGAAATGTCTCACACCACCGCACCACCACATGGCATGATGTTGATTGTTTTGTTAGGTTGTAATAAAATTGCAATACTACTGCAACATTTCCTGCATTCATCTGTTGTGCAATGATTGCAATGTGATAGCTAACCAGTGACTGGTGACACTGGACCAGATGTACGAAAATCTTATTATGCATTTCCTAAATAGCGATTCCTAATCGCTATTTAGGAAATGCAAATGGTATGTACAAAATTTGTGATTTCCTAATGGGGATTCTTACAGAAATCCCAAATAGGAAATGCTATTGCATTCCCACCTATGGGCCAAATAGAAAATGGTTTGGATTTCCTAATGCTCCCTGCACAGACATGCAATAGATATCTGGGACCTTGTCAACACCCTCTCCCGAGGGCGACTTCCTGACAGAGACCTGGACCAACGCCAGCTCCGCACCCGACATCACAACTGCCAACCCCGATGGGTACAAGATCCAGAGCAAAGACCGCCCTAACCACCCCGGAGGAGGCCTCGCCATTGTCCGCAAAAGCTCCCTCCGACTGACAACCTCCATCACGAAAGACTCCACGCCCCCTATGGAACACATCCACTTCCAGATCCAATTCAAAACCCCGGAACAACTCTATGCAGAACTCTCACCTGCAGACCTCCCGGACCACGCACCTCATTCACCAACACCATTGCAGACCACATCGCGCCCCAGACTGCA
The DNA here is from genome assembly GCA_963921515.1 of Calotriton arnoldi. Lineage (NCBI taxonomy): Eukaryota > Metazoa > Chordata > Amphibia > Caudata > Salamandridae > Calotriton > Calotriton arnoldi. Next base: position 2,094,451 of record CAWUFW010002202.1, read on the forward strand.
TACTACTTGGACACCTGAATTTCCACCTCGGCAACCTCAGTGACTCCAACTTCACCACCCTCCTAGACAACCTCACCAACATCGGACTGAAGCAATTCATCACCACCCCCAACCACAAGCGGGACACGCCCTCGACCCCATCTTGGTGGGAGGAATCAACATTCGCTTCAGTCACACTGTGCAACCCATCTGGACGGACCATCACTGCGTCCACTTCTCCTTCTCGAAACCCACAGCACACAAGCCTACGCCACGCCCCACGCAGAAACTGGAGCAAGATCACCAAAGAGCACCTCGCCTCCGCCCTCATCCACACTCCTCCCCCCATAATGACCGACGCCAACTCTGCAGCCAATGAACTCCACAAATGGATAGCAGACTGTGCCAACACACTCGCACCTCTCCAGAACTCCGACAGACAACACACCACGAAAGCCACCTGGTTCACCACGGACCTCCAAGAATCCAAGCGCTCATGCCGACGACTCAAGAAAGCTTGGAGGAACAGCAAAACCCTGGAAGCACGCACCGCCTACAGGACCGCCACTGCAGCACCCCACCAACTCATCAGATCTACGAAGAGGAACTTCATCCAGGACAGAATCCTCTCCAACTCCTGCAGCTCTAAGGAACTCTTCAACATCATACAAGAATTCACCAAACCCCCCAGCGAAACCTCTGACGTCCCTCCCTCCCAGGACCTCCGCAACAAACTCAGCTCCTTCTTCCACCACAAGATCAAGACACTCTACGACAACTTCGACAAACAGGACCAAGGCACCGACCCAACACCTTCCACCAGCAACTCCACTCAGCCCGGCCATCCTTGCCTGGACTCCTGTCACCACAGAAGAGATCACAATGACCATGAGGAGCATACACTCCGGAGCACCCAAAGACCCTTGCCTGCCATACATCTTCCACAGGTCCACCTCCGCATTCGCACCAGAACTACGACAGACAACCAACTGCACCCTCGAAACAGGCACGTTCCCCGATGACGGAAAACACGCAGAAGTCAAACCCCTCCTCAAGAAGCCCTCCGCAGACCCCAAGGACCTCAAGAACTACAGGCCCATCTCCCTCCTCGCCTTCGCCGCCAAAGTCACAGAGAAGATTGTCAACATCCAGCTAACGAACTTCAGAGAAATCAACAACATCCTCAACACATCTCAATCTGGGTTCCGCAGCAACCACAGCACCGAGACCGCCCTACTCGCCACCACAGACGACATCCGCACCCTCCTCGACCATGGCCACACCACAGCCCTGATCCTACTTGACCTGTCAGCAGCATTCAACACCGTCTCTCACCGCTCACTCGCCACCAGACTACACGCCGCCGGCATACAAAGAACCGCCCTCGACTGGATCTGCTCGTTCCTCACCGGCAGGAGCCAGAGGATTAGACTGCCACCCTTCCTCTCCGAATCCACGGAAACCAACTGCGGAGTACCCCAGGGATCATCGCTCAGCCCTACCCTTTTCAACATCTACATGGCCCCCCTCGCCGCCATCATCAGACAGCACGGCCTCAACATAGTGTCCTACGCCGACGACACCCAACTCATCATCTCCCACACCAAGGACCCCACCACCACCAGATGCAGTTTCCAGGAAGGAATGCAGGACGTTGCATCCTGGATGAGAAACAGCTGCCTGAAGCTCAACTCGGAGAAGACAGAAGTCCTCGTCCTCGGAACCACCCCGTTGGCATGGAACAACACCTGGTGGCCCACCGGCCTCGGCACCCCTCCCAACCCCACGGACCACACCAGAAACCTCGGCATCATACTTGACTCCTCTCTCTCCATGAACCGACAGGTCAATGCTGTCACCTCCAGCTGCTTCAACCTCCTCCGCATCCTTCGCAAGACTTTCAAATGGATCCCCCCCAAGTCAAGGAAGACAGTCACCCACGTCCTCATAACCAGCAGGCTCGACTAAGGGAACGCTCTCTACGCCGGCATCAACAAGTCTCTACTCCACAAGATCCAGATGATACAGAACACCGCCTCCCCCGAGGCGAACACATCAGCCAACACCTACGGAACCTTCACTGGCTCCCCGTCGAGAAGAGAATCACCTTTAAAATACTCACCCACGCCTACAAATCCCTCCACAAAAACGGACCCCAATACCTCAACGAGAGAATCACCTTCCACGCACCCAAGAAAAACCTCCAATCCACCAACCACGCCCTCGCCGAAACCCCACGCATACGCAGAGCCAGAACAGGGGGAAGAGCTTTCGCCTACATCGCGGCCAAGACCTAGAAAAAGCTCCTGATCAACATCAGACGTGCCCCCTCCCTGAACGCTTTCAGGAAGTCCCTCAAAACCTGGCTCTTTGACTGAACGGAGCTCAGACCCTCCCCCCAGCACCATGAGACGCTCGCGGTTGAGTAGAGCGCTTACAATTCCCCTGATTGATTGATTGAGTGATATCCTCCACATGCTTCAACACCCTCCGCATACTCCGCAAGATCTTCAAATGTATCCCCCCCCGAATCCAGGAAGACCGTCACCCACGCACTCATCACCAGCAGGCTGGACTATGGGAACGCCCTCTACGCCGGAATCAACAAATCTCTACTCACAAACTCCAGATTGTCCAGACCGCCACAGCCAGACTCGTCCTCAGCTTCCCACAACAAGACCACATCACCCAGCACCCACGAGACCTCCACTGGCTCCCCGTCGAAAAAAGAGTGACCTTCAAGCTGCTCACACACGCCTACAAAGCCCTCCACAACATCGGACCCCAATACCTTAACAAAAGAGTCTCCTTCTATGCCACCAAGAGAAACCTCTGATCCGCTGACCTGGCTTTGGCCGAAATCCCCCGCATCCACAGAACCAGAACGGGAAGCAGATCATTCTCCTACATCACGGCCAAGACCTGGAACAAACTCCCTCTCAGCATCAGACGAAGCCCCACACTTTAAGCATTTAAGAACAGCCTCAAGACCTGGGTTTTATGGATGACCAGATTCAGGAAGAGCCCCATGACCTGGCTTTTTGGATGACCGGAGCTGCCCAAACTCCCCCCCCCCCCCCAGCGCCTTGAGACGCTCACGGGTCAGTAGTGCTCTCTACAAATCTCTGATTGATTGATTGAGTGATTGAAATCGCAATTTAGGAAATCTGAACCCAAGGGTGCCTCTGGGCGTAAGGCTCCCCTGGAAGCACCCTGAAATTCACAGTGCACATGTAAGTGCACATTTGCCCTAGGGGCAGATGTGCGCTTCATGTCACATTAAATAAATGTATTTTTAAATGCATTTTTTCATTTTTCACATGGTTACCATTGACTTTGAATCAATGGTAATAGCATTTCCTAAATGCCAAATACGCATTTAGGAAATGCTTTGTACATGTGTGTTAGGAATCGCAAATAGATAATCGCTATTTGCGTTTCCTAAATTGCAATCACAATTTGTTATTTCTACCGGGAAGAAATTGCAAAATGAAACCAGTTATTGTCCTTTGTACATATGAAGAAGCTGTTTTGCATTTCTTAACGGAACGAAATTGCGATTTGGCCCAATAAGAAATGCAAAGAGCTTTCGTACATCTGGCCCACTGTGCTTAATGTCTAGGCAAAGTGTATCTTGATATAACACGCAGATTTTGTTTGATTTATGCCATAACTATATTTCAAGTGGGGTAAATCAACATGCTTACCAACACCTATATTGACACTTTTCTCATATTAACAGGGCTCCTTGTGTATTACACAATATAGCTAACAAGATCTGTTGTATTTTCTATCTAGTTTATAGTGACATGATTCAAGGTGATGAATACCTTGGAATACATACTACATTGTTAATACTATTATGAATCACACACATATTTGTCACAGGGCTAAAACAATGGTGTCATGACACTTACTTTCGGCATTGGTATCCTTGAAGCACTCAGTTTCCCCACTTGAGAAAGGTAAAGGTCCACCTGAAATACTAGTAAAGTTAAATGACACTCTGTTCAACTTCAATACTAAGCACTTAAATATTCCAGTGTAATTGCACAATTTGACACCCTTAATAACATATTTTTAAGTTTTGACACAATGAAACACAGCTAGTCACTTTGCAGGGCTGAGCTGCATGAAAGGGAAAGGGCAGAAATGTGTAACATCATATGGCACATTCCTGCTCTCTGCTTGCACTGCTGTACAAACGTCTGCCTAGGACCAACACAGGCACCCTTGCATCCTTGCACAATGGTGACTGCTTTGTTGGCATGATAGATTTATGTGCTGGAAGGGGATATCTTCCTGCACAAAAATGGTTTTCAGTGGAATGTTGCTCTTTCTAAGTGTGCTGCAGAGTGCTAGACACTTAGGGGCATATTCACAAGGAGCTATCGCCGAATTAACGGCACTTTATCGCAGCCAAAGTCGTGATAAATTTACCTCCCCATTCACAAGCCGGTGTTAACAGCACCAGTTTACCCGCGATAGCAGCCGCAAAAAACATCGCCACAGAGGACCCCGCAAATATCGCTAATGAGATGCAAAGTAGGCGTTCCCGGGACAAAAGCCGAGACAACAGCACACCTCAACATTCACAACGACCAGCCACATCCGCGATAAAAACACAAAACTGGCGATAAGGCGCATTAGCACCAGGAAATCTACACCTGCTCTGACCTGGTGTAAAGTCGGACGGCAGCCTGCACCACAAAAGGGAGCACAGCCCAGGGCCACAACCAAAGGGCAACAGATGCCATGGAGCCACACATCATGCAGCCCGGACACCCAAGAGGGCCACAACACCCACCCCCACCACCCCAGGACCCCATCCCACACCCGGAACACCCCCCGCCCCCTCAGACCAACACAGACGCAGCGCAGACAAAGACAGCGGAACCCCAGGAAACGTACCTGCCGCACAGACCCAACATCTTACAATGTCACCTTCCACTTCAGGCTGAAAGGGACAACCAACCTACACATCCTGACCATCATCGCCTAACAGGCCTACGGCAACAACACAGCGGACAACCAACATCCCACCCCACACAAAGCTGATGGCGTGGCTGCACCTGTTGGCCCCTGAGACCCCCCATCCAACACCCGCCAGAGTCGGAGGAGTCCCACAGCCAGCCACATCCAAGTCCCCCACACCTGTCCTGGACATCACCATCACCCTGGTACCCCAGTCCCCATACATACAACACAATGCGCAGGATCCGCTGGAGACCAAGCAAGACCCATACGCCATAGCAGGATGCACGCACGTGTTGGGGGCAACACACAGCACACATGTCCTACCTGTGCCCCCTGGTGACACAGCACATAATCACCGCAACAGGAAGCACACGTCACACACCAATGTGCAGGCAACAACAGAACACCGTGGAACACCCAACAATGTCGCCTTCAAATACACAGCCAGTGTGCATGATACCTTCATCCTTCGACAGTCCATCATCAACCAGCGTTCCCAGGATGCTTACAAGGGAAATGTACAGCCCCTTGGCAATATACAAATGAACACCCCACACACCTCAACACCACAACCATGCAACTCACAACTCTGGCAATGCACACATCACAAAATCTCATACAACAGGCACAACAATATGCCCACCCACCAGACACGACAGAACAACTTACAATGTCCACATGGGCAAGCCCTTAAAATGAGCCAGCAACGGCATGGCACCTCAGCCACATACTAGCCAAATGTGGGGAGAGGTGGCAACCAGGCATGTGTGAAGGATGCAGTAGAATCATGATTGGGAAAGTACACAATGCCAACAGTGCCGGAGATGTGCTGGACACCTCGCAGTATGCAGAACACACCCATATCCATGCCAACATACACCGCTTGCGTATGGAGTGTAGTGGACAGTGGACGCCACCATGTCACCACAGCCAGTGGGGGACCTCGCGGAAATGTTGCCTGTTATGCCCCCCTAAGCGTCAGCGGAGTGGGATGGCCTGGCGTACACCATGCCAGCGTAGGGGTGTGAATAAAAACCACGTAGGCCTGGGCGTGGTCCACTTCCAGAAAGACCCACGTCTCTGCCAGGGCGGCGCCTCCCACCTCACCACGAGGCCGACGCCATCCTCGTGAGCGGAGTTGCCTGAGATGCCGTGTGCCTGCCGGACCCCGGCACGCTGGTCCACGAACCCGTCAGGCCAGCCCCTGCGCAGCCAGGCCACACTGATCACCTTCCGACACCGGCATGTGTAAAGGAGGGCCCACAACGTGCCGGCACAGGCCCGAGGCCCGAGACCTTGGCAGCCACCTCAGACCATCACGGCTGCCACAACACCAGCCCGCTTTATTCCTTTTTCGTTGACGTACTCCACTGCCGCCCCCGGCCTACTCTTCGGACCAATAGGTCCCACATGTGGAACTGTGTCTTGAGTCATGAATGGCAGTGACCCCATATCCGGGCCAGCGGCCACAAAACCAGACCCCCCCAGTTCAGTGAGGCATAGTTCCATATGGGCATCTTGCGACATGTGGTGCCACTAACCCTGTTCAACGCCAGCCTGCTACACGTGGTGCCACTAACCCTGTTCAACGCCAGCCAGCTACACGTGGTGCCACTAACCCTGTTCAACGCCAGCCGGCTACACGTGGTGCCACTAACCCTGTTCAACGCGCCAGCCGGCTACACGTGGTGCCACTAACCCTGTTCAACGCCAGCTGGCTACACGTGGTGCCACTAACCCTGTTCAACGCCAGCCGGCTACAAGTGGTGCCACTAACCCCATTCAACGCCAGCCGGCTACACGTGGTGCTACTGAACCTGAACTACGCAGGGAGGTGGGGCCATCCAACCTATGCCGGCGACACTCGGTGAATGGGCCCTGCTGACCGCTGCCTCAGGCCTACACCACGGTCAGGTAGGTCACACATTTGGAACTGAGTCTTGATGACACCATGGCAGTGAACATTATTTGAGGCAGAGAACTATTCACCATACACCCTTCGATGTGGTGGCAACAAGTCTGTGCATGGCATCACAACCACACGTGTCTGTGGGCCTACGCGGACCACTGCCCTCGGCCTACGCTGCCCTCGAGTGGGATCCCAGAATTGGAACTGAACATCGGTAATTCAAAAGGCTGAATGCATGTCTTCGCACGCACGGAGGGGCGTAAGAGGATGACGCGTTGCAGGCCGAAGGGAACAGGATCAGCGTCACGGAGGTGATTGAACACTACCGACAACTGCCACTGTGTCACTGACTCTGTGCCTCGCGAGCCAACGACACGTGGCTGTGGGCCACTGCTGACCACTGCCTCCGGCCTACACTGCGGTCCAGTAGGTCACAGAGCCTTGATTTGGCATTCTTGGAGTTCACATATGTGTACCGGCATCTTCGCAGACTGCTTGCCCTCACAGCACCTGTGCCACTAAGTCTGTTCCCCGACATTCATGGACACTCACTGGTCGTACATTGGTGGCGTTTGAGTCTATGGACTAGGGGGTAGTTTTCATCCTCATGTAGCTGATCCCGAATTGTTGGTGCAAACGAGGCTTGCGCTTTCCACTCCTCCATTTGATGCTTCCAGATAACATCAGACCTTCCGCATCATGCCCGGGAGGACACCTTCCACTGTCCTCCGAAACCCTCCGCAACATACACCTCGGACATTGATGGGGACCCGCTCAGGTCACATGGTCCATCTGACTGCACCGCAAGTCACCGTCCCGTGGCTGGGTGCCTGTGCCGGCCGCAGTGCATCCAGGGCCACTAACTCTGTGCTGGTCAGGCCTGGGACCCCTTCTTCTGAGACATTGAATGGCCTCTGTAGCGATGGTCTTGGGGTCATCAACGCCATGTGTCTGTGGCCCTGCGCTGTCCGCCTCCTCCGGCCCCAACTGCGGGCCACCAGGGCCCACACATGGCATCGAGTCTTGACCGGCCCAGACGTCGCATCACCGCAGGAGGCACACGCCACCACCTCAAGGACCACCTTGCACCACCATCTGCCAGAGTCGAAAAGGTGGTCCTGACAGACCTAAGGATTTGCTCAGACCTGTCGTGGATGCCATCATCGGCCTGATACCCTGCTCAGCACTCCAGGTGCCAGTGACTCAGTGCACCATGAGCCATTGTCCGTTACTGATTGTGTTTTGTGCTGTTGTGAGGTTGCGCAGCAATGTCACCTCATGCAGTGGGGAAGACCTGGGAAGTTGATGAGGAAGTTGATGCAGGTGTAACACACCCCACTGCATGTATCAGGACTGACCCGAAGGGACACAATCCTAGCAATTTCTTCACATGAGCGCGCTCTTCTCTAGTGCCCCTAGCTCAGTGCACTGCAACTCACGGAACCTCCTGACTGAATATTGGGTGACCTCTGTCCTTACTCCGGATCCCTCCATGTTGCTCTGCATTTGACTCTGTTATGCTGGTGTTTTCTGTTACCATTGCACTGGTGTCCACTGTTCAGGTTGTTGGCAGCACCAAGCATTCCGTGCGGGATGGCTTATACCCACCCCACACACATCCAGCACAGGCGTCACTGTACATGTGGCCCTGCCAATAAAGGGGCCGGGCGCACGTGCCCGTAGCCAGTTTAACATGATATGTGCATGTGTCTCTGTGGAGGTGTGGGTCTCCTTTGTGGTGTGTGGGGGGTCCCTGAAGGGTATTGGACACCCACGTATGTGTTCTAGTTCGCATTCCATAGGTTCGGCAACACCCTCACCTGTTGGGCCACCTCCTTTTGGCGTTCTGCCACCTGGCATTGGGATGCCATGTGTGGGTGGGTGAAGTGTTGTGAGCCAGCCGTGATTGCGGGTGCTTCATGCTGTGTGGTCTGTTGCAGGGGCTGGGTTCTCCTCTGAGTGGCTTATCTGCCCTGGTCCTGGTGGTGGGTTGTGTGGGATGTCCATGGGCTGTTGTAGGGCGTCGGTGTCTGGGCTGTGGTGTTTGTCTCGGGCATCACTGATGGGTTGTCTGTTCTGACCTGCTGGAGGTATTGTTTGTCCCTCTGCATTGTGTAGAGGAGGTGCATGTTGGCATTGTGTTGGCGCCTTGTTCTTGTCGACATGCAGACTGTGTGACGATGTACATTGTGAGTGTTTGGGCGGTGGTGGCTATTTGAGTTGGGACAGTGTCCATTTGGCCTACATGGGTGATGTGGGGTTGTAGGGGTAGATGTGCATCTCACAGTTCCCTGCTCTGTCCGATGTGATTGTTCTGTTCCTGTGCCTGGTTGGACCCAGTTGTGTCCCCTGTTCTGCAGTGTGGGTGTTGCACTTTGTACCACGTTGTATTGGTTTGTGCTGTGATTGCTATGTGTGTGTGCTGCAGTGTGCCACGGGGATGGGGGACATGTCCCTGTGTAATTGTGGGTGTGCAGTGTGTTACACGTCATTGTGCATGTGTGGCATTGTGCCCATCATCCCCGTCCCCCCAGTCCCTGTTGGATCCTCACCCTGTTGTTGTTGTGTCAGGTCCATTCGGGCTGTGTCCGTACTCCCTACTCCTTGCACCCTCTCCACACTGTTGACTGTGGCCTGGGTTTCCTCCTGCTCCTCCTGTGGCGCTGGACTGCCACCTCCTGTCGCCGTTGCTGCCTTCCTGTTGGCAGCGGGTTTGTACCTGGTTTAGGTTGTCAGGTCCTGCCGGCGCCTCTTTGCCTCCTGGGCTCTGCGACTGCATTCCAGGCGGTCTGCTTGTGGGTCATTTGCTGGTGGTGTTCTGTCGCCTCCGTGGCCTTGGTCTTGTTTTCCTGCGGTCTGCACCCTGTCTTCCTCTCCATTTTCTCCTTGGCCTTCCCGAAGCCAGTTGTTCCTTGCTGGTGGTCTGTGGTGGTTGTGGTGTTCGCGTTGCCCTCTGTGCTGGGTCAGGGTGCATGGATGTTGCTACGTGCTTTGGCTTGTTTCTGGTGTGTTGTGCCTGTGGTTTTTATGGTGCAATTGCCCGCCAGACGCGTGGGAGTTGCAGGCCTGAGGCTGCTTTTCGCTGCTTTTTGTACCGCGATTGGCCTCATCGCATGATTTCTCGCGTTTGCGTTTCACATTTTTTGGGCGTGGTGTTTTTTACGCTGGCATTTGACGTGTTATCTGGTGACTTTCGCATGCTACCGCCTTGTTGTGCATTCCACGTTGACACGGGGTTATTTTCCTGTGATAGGCTGCGTTATTGAAAGTTGCGTTACGCTACTCTTGCGGTAGTTATCACGCGTTCTTGTGAATATACCCCTCTGTAAGATGAACCAAGGAGTAGCAACAAAGGTATTTCTCTTTGTAGCTTGTGGGGAGGCATACAAATCAGATACATTCCCAGGTCTACCAGTGTATGTAAATCTGGGATTGTGTCAGAATCCATGGGCAAATGGGCGGGAACATCCATGCTCCACCCATGGCACACATGTCTGCTGCAGAGTAATGCAAGGCAGCATTTTGCACTCACTTGTGTTACTCTAAATGTATTTATCCATGCAGGGCCACAGAACATGGCCTTGCATAATCTTATTTAGGGTTTATGTCAACTTGCTTTCCATTTCATCGTGCAAGGGAGAGGCTGAACCTTTCGGACATTATGGCCAATAATTGTTCCTTATGCACAAATAGGCTACATACTGTTAGAAATGAGGTTTCTGGTTGGCTAGGATATGAACCTAAGCCAGGCAGAATCCACCACTCTAGTCAGGGTAAGGGGGTTACACACACAAGATAACCCCTTCACACCCCCTTGGTAGCTTGACAGAGCAGTCATGCTTATCCTAGAGGAAATGTGTAAACTGTTTGCACAACACACACACACCAGTGACACACTAGGAACACCACAAAAAGAGACTCCACACAAGATTATATAAAAATATCCTTTGTATTGTACATAAATTACCATAGACTGCAATCACATAAATTACTTTGCCAACTAGGCAATTGTCATGATGTCACATAGATCATAAATCTCTTTGCCAACCAGGAAATTGTCATAACATTACAAGTTAGTACAATCCAGTAAATACTTATAGGTTGCACACATTATAAATCCACCATCACTGCACATATTAGGTGAATCCTGAAGTAATACCTGTTATCCTGACAGATGCAAGGCATACACAACATAAATCATCACATCAGGCAATGAAATGCAGTAGTTTATACCATAAACAACACATGGATCATAAACGTGGTGGCAACACATGCATATCACCATATTACCATAAACAACACATAGGATGGCATCTGCGCTCCTATTAGTGAGTACCTGGTGTCCCTGTTCCCTCCACATAGGCTCCTGGGCCACCTGCCCACCTACAGCAGGGAATAGGGTAATTTGCCTTGAGCAATGAGCACTCGAGTGCCAGTGAATGACGGCCCCTCAGAACCAAGAAAGTGAGGCAGACGTCAAGCAAAAAGTTATGTCAGCCCGTGCCCCTCAGGACCGGGAGGGCAACTGTGGCACTTACGAGCACCCCTGGCAGTCTAGAGCTGTGGCGTGGGACCTTGCCGGTAAGAACGCCTCAGTCGGAGCAGAGCCTTCCGCTCTCTCAACCCCAGGCTCTAATTCTGGATGGGCCGCAATATGGAGCAACGCCTCTGTTGGAGTAGAGCCTTCTGCTCTCTGAGTCTCTTGCCGCTGCAATGGGTGGAGCTCAGGCCAGCTCCACCATGAGCACTCGGCTCCAGCTCACAGGACCTGTACCCTGCTGCAACCGTGGCCACGGTGTGTGTGGCTCACGGGTCCCATACTACAGGCAGCCCACGAAATGGCTAGGCCTGGGTGGTGAACTCCGCTCCGTTTGCAGAGTTTTCGGAGTTTTCTGCACTCTGCTGAGCTTGCAGACTGCAGAAAACTCCACTCCGCATAGTGCAGCGGAGTTTTTTCCCCACTCGAGCTCGCCAACGGTAAGTTGGCAAGTGCGAGCTGCCACGCGGGTACTCGAGCGGCAGGAAGATCAGCCCGAACGGCAGTTGAAGCAGCACTCCATGGCTTGCGGAACTCCACAGAGTTTTTTTGTCACTTCACAGAGTTCCGCCTAGCGGAACTCCGCAAACTATGCCCATGCCTAGCAACACCCTCTGCGGCCCTCGCGGGCCATACCCAGCGCCGTGCACAAGGAAGGGGAGACATGGGCAGGGGCACCCCTTCTGCTCCTCTTCTGGACGGCAACAAAAGAAAAAGCTTGTCACGCACTTTCACGTTTTAGGGAAATACTGTGCTCACATGCGATGTCCTCTGGCTGCCCAGCAGAAGTCCAAAGAAAAAAGCTCACCACGCATTAACCTTTGGATGTTCCTTTGTGGCAGGGAAAGTGCTGCTCATGCTCTTTATTGACATGCCCAGTTTTAGGGATAACAAAGCTCCAGAATCAAGTGCTCTCCACGTGCTGATTGCAGGGACAAGGAGCTCCCTCCCTCCCTGGGGAACACGGGGAGCACAAGGTGCAGGCAAACAGGCAGGCAGACCAGCCCAAAGCCCTTGGAAACAAAGTGTCAGTCCTTCTCATAGCCTCACAGGCCACAGGTCATCACAAGCAAGGGAGTCAAATGGCAGCATCACAGTTCCTTCTGGCCGGGTGAAGTCTGCAGTGCCAGCAGCGTCTGGTTACAAGTCCATGCTGTGTTGAAAATCATGGGGTCACAGCCCCTGCACTTATACTCCAAAAGTCTTTGTTCTGGGGGCACTTCAAACAACTTCAGAAGTGCACAACACCCTCATTAAATCCCTAGCCCTGGCTCCAGACACACTACAGGGGGGCAGAGATAGCATTGTGAAAGGTAGACACAGCCCTATTCATGTGCAGGTGACAACTACTCCCACCACTCTAAATGCAGACCAGGCCTATTCAGCCCACTATGTGTCACCCAGGGAAGGCAGAACACACCTCAACCCACCTTGTGACTGTCACAGTGAATGCCCATCCCCTGCTCCGGTCAGTCTAAAGCAGATGTTGAATAAACAACCAGGCAGGGCTCAAAGAGTCATAAGCACACAGAAATGCCCACTTCTCAAAGTGGCATTTCTAAAATAGTAATAACAAATCAGCTTTTAACAATAAGCAGGATTTATTACTACTATTACAAACATACCAAACATGGCCACGCTACCCCTTTCATATCAGAAATTACCACTGAAACACATATCGGGGACTTGCCAATGCAAACCTATGAGAGGAGCAGCCTCACAGCAGTGAGAAACCAAATAGGCTCTTTGCCACTACCACGACATGCCACACAACAAGTGCACATGTCCCATCTTTTACCTACACAGCACCCTGCCCATAGGGCTACCAAGGGACTACCTTAGGGGTGACCTATATGTAGTGAAAGGGGAGTTTCAGACAGGCTTTAGGTGCCATGTCCCTGTGGAAGTATACTGTGCATGCAGACCCTGCAGCGGCAGAGGCCTCAGACAGGTTTGAAAGGCTACTTCAATGGGTGGCGCAAGCAGTGCTATAGGCCCACTAGTAGATTTATTTTACAGGCCCTGGTTATATGAGATGCTACTGTACAAGGGACTTACAGGTATATTGAACATGTGTAGACCAATCTTACCAAGTTTACAAGAGAAAGCACATGCACTTTAGCACTGATCAGCAGTGGTAAAGTGTCCAGAGTCAGAAAACCAACAAAAACAGGTCAGAAAAAATACAGGATGAAGGCAAAACGTTTGGGGATACCCTGCAAAATGGGCCAGGTCCAACACATACACATGAACATATACTTCATTTTGGATGTACATTGAATAGCAGATTTAGGTACATTGTGTCATGCGCCAGTGCCAAGCAGGGACACACAGTAAAACATATTGGACAGATATATTAGCCTTGCCACACAAATATACCATGTGCAGCATGGCTAATGATATGTATTGACATTCTAGCCTTGGTGTCACTCTGTCTTACCTTGTGTGTCACAAGGCAGCCACACATCACTGCTATATTTAGCAAAATGGATATTGAAAAGTAAACAATTTTACATTACTACAAGCTGTAAATGGACATATACCTGCAGGGCCGGATTCACAGAACTAACTTACGTCAAAAACGTAAAGTTAGTACTTTTCGGTATTCACAGAATACACTTACCACTACTAACTTTATGTCCGCTCTTGGGCCGGAGATTCCGGCCCTGTGGCGGAATTTCCGCCTTTGGGCCGGAATCTCCGCCTCTGGGCCGGAATACCCTCATTTAGGCCGTTTGAGCATTGAAACGGCCTAAATGAGGGTATTCCGGCCCAGAGGCGGAGATTCCGGCCCGGAGGCGGAAATTCCGCCACAGGGCCGGAATCTCCGGCCCGAGAGCGGACATAAAGTTAGTAGTGGTAAGTGTATTCTGTGAATACCGAAAAGTACTAACTTTACGTTTTTGACGTAAGTTAGTTCTGTGAATCAGAGCCTGCAACCTCCAACCCTAGTAGGTCAAGAAAGTCAGCTTCATGGCAAACAATGTCGGCTCATCGATGCCTCAGCCAGATAAGGGCACCTACCACCCCCTCATTAAAATTGCGACCTCTCCCCTCGTCAGACATGACCCTATATGGCACAAGCCTTATCCTAGAAAACCTACCTACTATGAGACCCTTTATACCCCTACCTATATGTAACAAATATATGCCCTACAATACTCAGACACAAAGATGTATCAATGACAGCACTTAAGCACAAAAACAAGACAAAGGGGCTTTATTTACAAGAATGTTACTCAGCGCGGAGCCGCAAGCCATTTTGCTGTGCCGCACTGAGTCACTTTCAAAGCACAGGGATGTGTCGTATCTACAACGATACAACGGATCCCTGTGCTACCCCCTGTGCTGGCACACAATTGGTTACCATGCAGCGATGCAGGCACCCTTGCACCATTGTGCAAGGGTGCCTGCGTGGTGGGGAGATTGCTTTTGTGCAGGAAGGGAAACCTTCCTGCACAAAAACAATCACAAGCGGTGTTTTCCTCTTTCTATGTGTGCTGCAGAATTCAGCATGCATAGAAAGAGGAAAAACGTGGAGAAATGGAAACACTTCACCTCTTTGCGACTCCCTATGCCTCCCCTGGGGAGGCATAGCATTCTGACGCATTCTCAGGTTTATGATTTCTCGTAAATCTGGGAATGTGTCAGGTTCCATTGGTGTTGCATGGGAACACTGACAGCAACACCCATTGAACGCCCCTTTCACGCAAAGTGTTGTGTGAAAGGGAGCCGTATTTACAAGGACACAAAAAGCCACTCAGGGTGGCTTTCTGTGTCATTGTAAATATGGGACAGCAAAATACGCCCGCCGCCTAATTTATTGTTACAATTCATGTCATGTGCCCGAGTTAGGCCTGGTAGGAAATAGTACCTTCCTACATATACACACTCTTTTCCTAAAAATAGCCTTAACTTAGTCACATCGATTTTTGACACACATTTTGTATTTGTGACACGTGGGTTAGTTTCTTGGAAACACCGACTTTGCTACCATGTCGAACTTCGTGAGAACACTATCAAGCTGCCTTGCCATTATGTGCAAGACCCTCACGTGTGTGAAACAAATGTGTCTTGTTATTACATCCATATGGCGACACAGTTATCTGAGGAATAGAAACAATGGCAGCCAAATCACAATCCAGGCACAAGGCAAGGGTTCCTTTTTCTATATATAACCATTTGTTTCCAAGCATAATCAGAGGAGACACTTTTGCTGACTTCGAGGAGGTCCCTACATGCTGTAGCTCTTGCTCGGCAACTGACTGACATCTCCGTGAGGGATGTCCGGTTCGTGACAACGATGGGGTCCTACACTCTTACCCACCAGGTAATGCGGTTAGATCATCCAGAAGGAGGTTTCTTGGCAAAACATACATCTGCACTCTAGACACGCAGGTTAGGGTTTGCATCCTAGGAGTATGCTGGATTGCTATATTATTGCATATGTATGTATGCATATATAAGTTGTCTAAGCATGATGGTGGCATTCGTCATTATATTAACTGTCTTGACACTTATTATAACTTTTGTCTGCTTCTGTCTATTGATCATTGCAGTACATAGTTTCTATACAAGTATCACTTCGGTTCAATAAATATTGACAAATGTCCATGCGTGTATTCTTTGTATATTTCTCTGAGCGAAAGAGAGCACGAATAACTGAGTGAAACGTTCTAGGTCTGTCACCACGTTTCCTGAGGGAACAGGGTTGTCATGTTCAGTGGTTGCCAGAACTGTTAGCTCCCTGTCTACGTTTAGGGGGCTAATGGTGGCACTGTGAGCTAGCTCGTTCAATGGACAACATATACAGCGGGGTGCATGGAATCAGTCTGGCACCATCCTAAGTTTGTGTCGTCCGCAAACACAGAGGGGCAGATTTACAATAAACTAAAGCAGCACGGTGCAGCAATTCATTTTGCTGCGTTACTTTGGAAAGCACAGCGATGCGACATATTTACAACAGAATGCAGCACGCATAGAAACAGGAAACAAAAACGAGGAGAAATGAATACATTTCTCCTCGTTGCGCCTCACTACGGCTCCCTTGGGGAGGCGTAGCATTCACACGCATTTCCAGATTTACAATTCCTCGTAAATCTGGAAATGTCTGGTTCCATGGGTGTTGCGTGGGAACACCCACAGCAACACCCATGGAACGCCCCTTTCACGCAAAGTGCTGCGTGTTAAGGGGCCATATTTACAAGGACAGGAAAAGTCACTCAGGGTGGCTTTTCCTGTCCTTGTAAATATGGGGCAGTGTATTGCGCTGCCAGTGCGTCACAAAAAGTGATGTACTGGCAGCGCAAGGGGCTTGTAAATCTGCCCCAGAGTTCCCACTGATTAGTGGAAACTACAAGATACTCACTTACCCAAAATAAGTGACATTTAATTTATAAACTATTACTTAAAAATATTTGCTACGATTTGTTCACATCATCCTCATCATCTTCAGGTGGGATTGCACAATCATACTCCCATGGTACATTTGCCTTTAGACTTATGTTGTGCAATATTGCACAGACTAATATTATTTTGCAACCCGGTGGTGGTGAGTGCAATAGCCTACCACCAGATTGACCCAGGCACCTAAAATGGGATTTTAGGATACCAAACATGAACTCAACAACATTTCTTGTTTTTGGCAGAGCAGAATGATATTATTTCTGTCCAACCGTCTGTGCAGTTTGATAGGGTATCATTATCTATGCCTGCAATTCATATATTCCATCACCTGAAATTTGAAAAAGTTCATACTGATTATTGATTAGTTGTCACTTCTACATCACTAGCTATGTTTAATATATATGTTGGCAAATTCCTACAGATTTATAGTTTTTAAAAAACAATATTTTTGTGATATGTTGACCATTGCTTTACACATTCATTTTTAGACATACATATTTTTATTTCACATATTGTAGAGAGTGTAAGACATACAACATATCAACATACTAATATTGATGTTTATACGTCAGTTTAGTATTGTAAGGTAAAATATTTATCTCAGATAATTGGGAATTATACTCAATATATATGCAATGTTGCAAACTTTGGATCATATTATCTTGCTTAAATTAAAAGCATTTTATGTAGGTTCAGTGACTGCCACTTTATGACACACATATGCAATTAGCCTTTTTTACCTATGATGCCCTTGCTTGCATACACAACTGCTGTGCAGCGTTAGATGTTTTAAC
This sequence comes from Calotriton arnoldi, assembly GCA_963921515.1. NCBI lineage: Eukaryota > Metazoa > Chordata > Amphibia > Caudata > Salamandridae > Calotriton > Calotriton arnoldi. The sequence goes on from CAWUFW010002202.1 coordinate 2,112,053, forward strand.
ACAAGTTTGCATTGGTAGCTGCTTAGTAAATTTAGCCATTAATCAACATGTTACTTGGATATTTTTGGGGGAATCTTCATACATAAGCTAAAGTTTTTTGCATGGTAAGTTGTATTGATGAACTATGAATGATACATAAGTATTACAATGCAGCTCTTTTTTGAATGAGGTCGAATAATGGTAAATTAAGTAACAGTGATCTACAGACATGTCTACACTTTTCGTACATACGTGTATGGATGTGATTTTTACTTGTTTGCGAAAATGTACATATATGACTTGCTTTGTACGCCATTTCTTTAGAATGAAAAGGTTCTAATTTTCATGGGAACTGTGATGTGATACCTTACCTGTTTTTTTTTTACATAGATTATTTCTTGGTGTCCCACATATTGATAGGTCTATATATTCATTATGCCAAAATTACTTTGCTAAACTGAGAAGCAGCAAATGTAGGCAACTTGAGATAACATTTTAGTTATCTATCACATTAATGAATGATGTCAATGTGGCTTATTATCTATGTTTGTATTTTTACTTTAAATGTTGTAATACCTGGATGTTTGCTGCCCTTTGCTCTTTTTGTGTCACAGTTTTACATAGAGTCCATATTTATTTCCTGATGTGCAACACATATGCTTAGGATAACATTATTTGTTAGGCAACTTTCCTTTATTTTTGAACATTTCTACTATTACTGACTTGCCACATCATGGCACATACACCCATCTACAGCATTTATATCATTTAATATGTCATACTTTTCAACTAAAATGAAATATTAAATAATCTGCTTTCCTTACCGATGGTTAGGTTATAGCTGTCTTTCTCAAATCACTCATTTATGGTACTGTGCTGAAATATGTATGCATCATGGGAACTTCCAGGATACTTGGCAAGCACATTGGTAAACAGTCCTTTGTGATCCTCTATTGCCTGGACATTGATAGAGTAATTGAGTTTGCAGTTTCTAAAAAGGTGTGCAGTGGCTGCAGGGGGAACAAATTGCACATGTGTGCAATCAATGGCACCACGCACATGCGGGACTCCAGCAATATCGAAGAGCCCTTGCTTGGTAGCTAATTGTTATTGGTTAGTTTTTTGGAAGAGAAGATACTTGGGTGAAAGTTTTATTTTGGCATCCAACACAGATGGACGGAATGCTGAAAATGCTCCCTTAGAAATGCCAGCCAATCTTGCAAACGTGCTGTGAACAGATTGTGAGGCCAACATGTGTAGAACAGATATTAATTCGATGTGTGCTGGAATGGCATTGTTCCTTGCAGTTGCTGGTTGAAGACTTGACAATATCTTCTCCAACATTTCCATGATACTCTCCCTCTTCTGTCTATATAACTGGATGGCCTCCCCCTCCCTGAGATCAATTATGGATATACGTTGACGGAATACATGCTCCGTCTTACTTCTCTGCATATGTGGTGAATATCACTACCTCCATGGTATAGTTGAGCTTGCCAAAGTGTACTGTGATGGTGAGGTTTTTATACTAAACCCACTGCATCATTTCCTACACCTGTGTTAGCGAAGTGCATCATTCTGACGTATTTCTATCATTGTGTTACATTGCGTCACGATGCATGATGCAGTGAAATGATGATGAATGCCACAGAGTTACATTGTGTTAGAATTTACACTGGAATGCCCACATTGATAAATTGCTGTGTGATGCAGCCAGATTCAGTGCAACACCTCTGCCACACAACTGCCTAAAAATGACTCAGTGTGCTCTTGCGTTGCTTGATAAATTTGCCCTACTGCTTGCATCACACTGCGTGACGGAAGGCCGACTCAAGCCTTTGCTAAGTATGGGCCATTCACTCTGAGCTCTACCATTAGTGCCATACCAGAGGGTCCTTCAGAACATCAAAGGGCTTTTGTGCCCTTCTATCCATGGTGGTCTTGTAGATGCCCGAATCTTCAATGTAGTAAAATAGAGTGTATATATGAGTGGCAAACATTTCTACTCTACTACTACTCAGTGGGCCCTACAAGTACCTGAAAGGAGTCAAGGCAGACTGAAGATGCATAGTTTCCATTCAAAATGACATTTGGAAGTGTCCAGATTCAAGCAATGCCTGCCCTTATGGCTCCACCAAAACTGAATTGCTTTTAATGGCATGCTTCACAAAACATTTAACTAAAGTTCAATGCCCAAAGAAACTGTTAGTTGTACTGTCAAAGAATATGTCAATCATTTTATTATTGAATATGGATTAGTCATTTTTATGACAAATGCCAATCATATTCTACAGAATTAACGTTGATTATAGTAGTCACTTATGCATTTCATAATATCACATTGCAGCCAAACAAATCCATTACATTACTAACTATTGATTGCTTTTGTCGCTCTCCTCTCTAAGGCTCTCCTTTTGTTCTTCATCTGCCTGTATTGCTTATCTATCATTTCACTGTTGTCCTATTGTTGACTTTCTCTTGTGTCTCTCTCCTGCTCCTTTTCTCACAACTCCCCTGTACTGTCTCGCTTCTCTCCCTATCCTGTCTCACCTCATGTGTCTTGTCCTGTTGTTGTGGTCAATATTATTTAGCGGCCTAGTTACTATCAGGTAAAGTGTTCTATGGAATGTCATGTATTCTATGCTTATACCGATGATGCTCGGAGTGTTCCAGGTTCGGCAGTAGACTGCTGACTGAGCCTGGAGTGGCTGCGAGGAGACGCCGGGCTGACTTCTCATTTGGAAATAAACACAATTTAACCTACTCCTGCTGCCTTGGCCTGTTTTTTAAAGACATAACATAAAAAATTTGGGAATGAGTTGCACCTTTTAAGCAGAACATACGACGACTCAGCAAATCTTTACGTTTCCTACCACTGGCTGTACAGGTTCCTGCTCAGCCTGGGTGCGTCTTGCCTCATCGGGGTAAGGTATTTTCACTTTCTTTCCCCATCACCTCCCCGGCACTAGACATGCGTGACCTGTGTGAATTTAAAAGATGCTCCACGCACCATTGTTCTTAGATCTCAACCATAGATCACAGAGCTGCCTATCCCCAGGTTGAGCTCAGCAAAGATTCTCGTTCTCTAACAACTAACAACTTTCAATACACCATTTGGGGAAATTTTTGATTCCTACCATGCCATTCGGCTTAGCTTCGGTGGCATCTGGTTTTCAGAAGTTAATGTGCCAATTGCTGTTGGGAGAGAGTGATGTTTTGGCGTACCAGGATGACATCCTAATTTGTTACGATTCTGTTCAAACACATTTGACCAAGCTCAATAGAGATTAAGCATTCTTGAAGACCTGATTTATCGATTTATTACTTACCTCCAAAAATTGCTCCAGGGGTCCAATGGTAGGCAGAAGAGTTCCAGATGCAGCTCAGTAACCACGCAGATGTATGTACTTACCGTTTTTCTGTCATCATTCATAGTCTAATATGTTTACACTTTTTCTGCCATCAGCCATGTCAAGTGAATTATTTCTTTTCGTTTTTCACTCCATTAGTGTTATGAGTGATGTCGCAAAGTGATACCTCAGGAGATTCAGTTGGATCTTGAATTCAGACGTACTTGTAACAATTATAAATATAAAAGTTTTACTTGTCATCATCAGTGATGCGCAGCACCTTCAATCAGCCAATTAAAGCGCAATAGGTGTGCATGTTTTCAGTTGTTTAACGCCATCATTAAGATCACAATAAAACTTGGCTCCCTATAATTACTATTGCTGATGCTATCAGTAATGCTGAAGGAATGCATGCCTGTCAAAGTCCTTTTAATTAATGGTGTCGCTATACTAACTTTTGCCACTGTGAACCATAACTCTATGCATGTGTTCCTTTCATCAGTAAACGATTGTGTGGTCCTTATTTTTTAGTATCCTTTTAAGTCACTTATTCACAACTGTACAGGAACTAAAAGCGTTAATTTTTGCTGAGATTATAGGTTTTTCAACTAATACAAATTTTTGGTTGCTAAATTTGAAGATCATTAGTTGTGGCTAGGTTTTGAGTGTCTGTATGGCCTGGTACTACCTAAATCCCCCTCCTCTTTATCAAGAACCCTTGGGGTGAGAACCCTCCCGGCTCCCATGGGGCTCACCGCCCCCTTTTCCCCCAAGGCAAACAATTCAAACACCACACTGTTTGGATTAGGGGTCGTAAACCCCGGCCGTATTTTATTACATAAAATAAGTAAACATTAAAATTAATATTATTTACATTATGTACACAATACGCAGAAAGTCCAATACATTGATAGGTACAAGATGTCAATTGGCTAACCTTATCTAATACACAGCCATTCCTATCGTAAGCTAAGCAATGAAGATATTCTCTTTCTGCGTATCCCTGTTAGAGCCTACGGCAAGGTCAATGACTGGCGGCCCCAGATCCAGGTCAAGCTAGGTCCCAACCTCCTACCGGGGTGACCTTGCGCAGGGGGTCCAGCTTACCGGATGGATACCTCCCACGGGCCCCCCCTGCGCCCTCAACATTAAACTCCATAAAGGGGCCGCTGCAGTTATGCATCCTTGCGCCCTTGAGCGCATGTGCGTGCGGGGATTGGCCAACCAGCCTACTGGAAGCGAGACTTCCCTTCCGCCCGCACCCTTCCAGCCTACCGGCTGTAACTGCCCCTGGAGTTCCATGAGAGACCCTCTGTCTCCCCCTCCGGCGTCCCCATTTGACAATGGTGATGCCCGCTAAGGACCGAAAACTATGCTCACCAATCATGACCTTACCGCCACAGGCCAGTATAGTTGACTGACTATCTGGCCTCCCCCTTCCGCCTCCTAGAAAGGTTATGCTTCGTTCATTGCCCCATTTAACCATGCCAGTAGGTTTTCCAAAAAACACTCATTACCCAGTCTAGAGCGGTGTATGCCATCTTGCAGGAACAAAGGCTCGCACCGGATGGACCCATGACCTATTGTCCGCAATTTCGGGGTCCTGAATAATTTAATCAACCGGTTAATAATTCTTCCCACTGGGTGATTTAAAGGCCCACACGGACTCACCCTCTTTTCAGTGGAATCTTCCCTTTTCAGTGGAATCTTGGATTCCCGTGCGACCCTACTATTGGGCCTCGTGGCATCCTTTGCCAATCGCCCACCCTCTGTACGTAGGGTCTCCACTACACCCTTCCTACCCAAGTGCACTGGCTCGTTTTCCCCTAGGTAGGCATAAGTAGCTTGCTGTCCGAGCACCTGTCCCTGTGCAAAGAATTGTGGCTTGCAACACCGCCCACCTCCTCTATGAAAAACATTTTTTGACCTTGCCATTGGCAAAAGCATTTCTAGGCGTACACCATAGAACAGTAGATCTTATTATCGCTAAGATGCCAGGCCCAATGAGGCTTAACTATTCACTTTCTGAGCCAAATTACTTTATGCGGAAATAGTCATTCTTGTCACTGGCAGGAAGGCTTGCCCGAAATTACTCGAAACAAACCCGACCAAACCGCTGTCCTGGGTGCTGTATGGCACGCGCAACCCAGGACACTCTGGGAAACCGGGTCGCCTTGTGCAGACCTCTAAAATGGCAAGGTCCATAGATACTTGAAGGTACCCTGGCGATGGTGTCGAGGGGAGACCCGAGCCTGAAGTGGCTGAAATAGAACCTGCTGCCCCAGAAGTATTGCAGAATACGTCAGAGCCACTGTACATTTTTTCCCCAACTGGCTGGTACCAGATATTGCCTGGCACATGCCTCCCTCCACCCTACACCGAATAAATCCAATAATACCTGACGTGCGCCATGCCTAAGGCAGTCAATCACCGAAAAACATCCCCCAAGGGGTGATATCTTCTCGTACACCCCCCACGGCAAATAATAGTCCCTTAACAAACTATGTTCCGGAGCCTGCTCAGGGTGCCTCTATCAAATACTAGTTACAGGCATACTGCCTGTTTTTTGGCAGGGCAGGAGCTGGCTACCTTATGGGACTTCTGTACCAGCTGTACACCTATCCACTTAACCTTGGGCTGCATTAAAAGGATATCAACAGACTATCCGGGAGCTGGTTAGATGCCCGATCAGCATTGAGGGACTCCCAGCCATCATAGCGGCGTTAGGAAAGATATGTAGCTCCAGCCGTGGGGTCCAGTTATTCAGACTATCTGGGAGCCAATAAATGGCTTCAAATGATAGAGACAAGTTGCGCCAAACAGGAGACCCATTGCTAGTGTAACTGCACCGACCTCAACAGAGTTGGTGCCATACCGCAATAGACGGCCAGTCATAGAAAATTGAAAAAATTGAGTCTAGAGAGGGGGTGCCCCACAAGATCTCCCCAAGATCTCCCATAAACATCGCCAAGGAACGGGAAAAAACTGCGCGTCTGGCCAATGGAATTGGTGATAGGCTCCGTGTGAACCTCTTACCCTTGTAACTACCTGCTTGCTTCCTTGCTTCCGGAGCCCTGCCGCAGGAAAAAACCCATACCACGGAGCATCCCAACGCCGCGCAGCACCCGCCAAGATGGCACTCGCGTGTACAAGTGCAGTAAGATATTGCTTAATAGCAGATCCCAGTTCAAAAAAGGCCGCTGAGGTGCTGCAGCTGTACGTGGCCCCTGAGTTTGGTCATGCTGGCAAGACATGTACTCTTGTATCGCAGCGGACTGCTAAAATACCCCTGCTGATGACAAATTCTGGTTGCCTTATCTATACCCAACCAAAGACAGTGCATGGGCCACAGCATCTCAGCCATGCATGCTGGCACCTTGGAGCTCCTCCTTGGTCGCTCACCACATTTGGTGCCTCTGCTTGCCATACCCATTCCGGATCTTCAGGTCCAACTTCCTGCAAACATCTTGCCGTCATTGTGGCGTGGTTCACCTCCCAGGTATCACAGTCGTAGACCCATGCCATAAAATTAAACACAAACACAATTGATCAGTGTTCTTAGTATTTGAAAAACGGATAGAGTTCACATGCCAGCCCCAATGTTTACATCATGAGACTGTACTCCCTTTATAACCATTAACCCACAGCAACTCAAGCTCTAGTCCTACAAAGAAGGCTAAACACAGTGAAGGAAGGTGATACTCCTATCCGGTGGTGTAGCACCTAGAGAAAGCGACAGTGTGAGAAGTCGGTGTGCAGCTATATAGAAGGTAACTGGAGGTTGGGAGTTACCCTGTATTTCATGTGCTATGTTGTGTCTTCATTATACCAGTCCTACAGATATGCGCTGATCCTGGTAGCGGGCCCCGTCTATTTGACTGCCCACCTATTTGAGAACCATGACATGGGACAGGCCCAGTTATCTGTGACCAAAACAGCGACCCCAACAGACCATCTGGTGATACATTATCCCGCCTCATGGTGTAGCATCCACAGACACTGTGAGCACCTAGCCCGCGCCATCATGTTAGGGGTAATGTAAGGTTTTCATGGAAAAGTTCAAAATATGTAAACCGGTACTAAATAATCTTGACCTAGGTTCTCTGCTTGGAGTGTTCACTACATTTAATAACAAGCATTGGCAAAGCCAATAGGTCTCGCCTATGCGAGAGCTATTGTCTTTGTTTTTTTATATTTAGTTATTTTGCACAGCAATGCAGCTGCTGCTGTGAAGCAGGACTGAAAGACAAAAAAAGAAACACTTATGACACCAGCGCTGGCTGCCATAGCGATTTTTTTAAACTTTCATTGCAGAAGACATAGGTTGTAATACATTATAGCGATACTAGCATTCAGGGGAGAGGTAGACTATTAAAGGAGGCAGTTTTGCAGGACTCTCCTCAATTAAAGCACTGAAATGTTTAGGTGGCAACACCTATAAGTGGAGTAGTTTTAGCCAGGCAAAGCCTCTCCAGAAGCAGGACAGGAGCTGGGTGGAACGCAAGTTCAGCAGACCAGGATACCGGGCTGCCGGAATTTATCTCATTCAGCTCAGACAGCCTGAAACGCCTCACGGAGATGCCACTTCTAAGTGGAAACTAAATGGCCAGCCGTGTGTAGTAATCTACTTTGATTAAGTAATGCACCTTCCTTGCCTTTGTTCCCTGCCTGATGCTCTTACAGTATGATGTCATTTGGAATGTGAGGAATGTTTGTACTGATGGGAGAGCAGTTGGAGAAGATGGGCTGAGTAGCCAGGAGGCTGCTCCTGGTGGGGCTTATATTAAGACTTACATTGGAACATACTAAGATGTAACTTGAAGAATAAACTACAACTATAAGAGCTGTCTACGAGACTTCATTTATTTCTACATTGGCGACGATTTAAAAAGGAGAAGAACTTACGTGTGGAGAAAAGAAGAATATTTGGCAGCTACTGAAACTGGAGCTGAAGATACTAATATTACTAAAGACATTGAACTATTTAAGCTATCTGGCACCCGCCCCACCAGTGACCCTGACAACGGTCGCCCTAAATAATTCTAGGTGCCAGATCCACTTGTGTATGAGACTGTAAAGTGTAGGGGCGAAGGTCATGCCCCAGTGTTGAATGCTGACAAGGCTCCGGCTTGCCCTGATGAGAAGTGGCTGCACATGGTAGAAAATAATCGGGGGCACATTTTGATCACAAGCTTTTAAAGAATTATCAAGCCCCGCTGTTAAAAATGTGACCAAGAACAAATGTGGGGAAAGCTGCAGTCAACATCAATTTACAGTTTCAACTGTGAGCAATGATCTATTAACTGATGACGTCCAGTTAAAGTGCAGTCAGCCACAATGTGTGGTGATTATACTTTCTGAAAGTATGCCGTGGGAAAAGGATAATTAAGACAATAATGAAGTGAGTGGCTCGAGTGTGATCACGGAACTTGGGAGTTGCGCAATGGTTTGAAGGAAAATGAAATGCTTGTTAATATTACGTGGAGTGAGTTATGACAGTTATCATTCAAATGTCTCTCGAACCAACATAAAGGACACATACTTGTCGCGCGCGGCTTACCGAACTTGAGAACCTCCATGCTGTCCAAGCTTCGTGTTATGGAGAGGTGCATGCTGTTGCTGCAAGCCATCCGGCGCGCTGTCACGATGCATTTCGCCATCTTTGGATTGTAGTCTACGGGCCTTTGCACAGTCTATTGTAACTGTGCAGTGTTTGCCAACCACGACTGGTGTCTCCATGGTATGATATTTATATTTTATGTCACAGGGAAGTGTTTTTCTTTATTACAGTGTTTTATAAAATTTCTGGTACTGCATGGTGTGCAATATGAGAACAGAATATTATTGCAGGAGTGTGAGTCCCTGTTCTTGCAAAAGTGTGCGGTAGGGGTAAGTGTACGGTATAGCACAGTGCGTGCAGTAGAGAGCATGTGATATTCCCTGGTCCTGCTATTTGTTTATATTTACTATTTTATTTTACAGTTTATTCTTGCATTATTATTACTGCATTACTATTATTACAATTTACATTATTGTTATTATTATTACTCATAAGGAGAGTTTCCTCTCATTTTGGTAATGTATTATATTAGATTTATTTTTGGAATGTTTATCTTCTCTTCCAGTAGCATAAACATAAAAAGTGTATACTGTTTAATTTTGTTTAATCGTTATAAAGGGGAAGATGTGTAGTAATCTGCTTTGATTAAGTAATGCACCTTCCTTGCCTTTGTTCCCTGCCTGATGCTCTTACAGTATGATGTCATTTGGAATGTGAGGAATGTTTGTACTGATGGGAGAGCAGTTGGAGAAGTTGGGCTGAGTAGCCAGGAGGCTGCTCCTGGTGGGTGTGAGAAGTTGGCCTGGCATATGCTGTCCACTAATTATAGTGGGCACCTTGCACCAGTCCAAACAACCCCTTATTGGAGATAGGTTAAAGACAACCTTATTGAAAGCTATCCTAGTGGTAGCTATGGAGAGCAGCCTTCAGGCTAAGTCTTGAAGGAATGTAAAGCAGCTTGTTTTACCAGTCTATAATCTCTTGAGTGACCAAATGAAAGAGGACCACACCAGGTATATATTCAAAATATATGTATTTATTACTAAACACACCCCTCTAGTCTCTTTATGAGGCTAGAGTTCGAAGTACATAAATTATAAGTTAGCTATCTACAGTAATAGCACAAATACACGTTTGAGCCCCAGGGGCGTACCAAACCATATACCAATAAAGTGGTATAAGAACCACGACTGAGCTTGACACAAGGCCTAGAGCCTGTAGAAGTGCTTGGACCACAAGGAACCACCCAAGGCAGTGACACAGGGGACCCACGGGGGACGCGTGCAGTGTATGAACACAACCGCGAACCACCGTTAACTTCTATGGGGAAAGTCGCGATTAGAATTTAAAAGAAAAGGGACACTTAGAGGAGGACTTGGAGCAAACCCTTTGAGAACTAGGCTGTTCTAGTGTCAATACCCACGGGAGCACCGGAGTACTCGAGTTACCTCACCCTGGGGAGCCGGGTGCATAGGTGTCTTTCGGGGTCGGGTTTCGTCGTCGCTTTCAATGGCGATCTGCTGCAAAGTGCTGCTGGCGCCCAGTCGAAAGTGTTCGGGTGGATCCAAAGGTGGATCGAAGATCTGAAGCACCTGAAAGCAGAGGGGACAGAGTCTGGGTCACTAGCCAGTGACCAGGAAGGCGATGAACAGATGCCCACCGATGTCGAGTGCTTCAGGTAGGTTGACCATCATCTTGACTCTTCAGCCACGAGGTCCAGGAGGTGTCGACGACAACCAGGAGCTGGATTCGAGCTTCGCACAACGTCTGTCGATTGCAGGGGTGTTGGCGACCGGATTGGACCCAACAAGCCTTGGCAACGGCAAGTCCCATGGAAATGGAAGAAGGATGATGTCGCAGACCAGCAAGGTCTGGGGGACTCACCCAGCAAGGATAAGTCAGGGCACACCTGGAGCAACCAGGGAGCCCAAGCAGAAAAAGATTGGCCTTCGGGAGGGCCTACTAGCCAACGGACTAGCGACCGCGAAGGAGCCTCAAGACGATGCACGTGGAGCTGGCTCACAGGACACTCGTGGAGTGGAGGCCAGTGATCTTTGGTGCAGTTGGTGCTGGAGGCTGGGGCTACTGGAAGCCCAAAGCACGACTTTGTGGGAGACCCAGAAGAGGATGCACTTGCAAATGTGTTCAGTGTCCAGGGGTCACGGTTTCACATTACCCACGACAGCTACGGGCCTCAGCTTTGCTGGGGACTCAGGGCAGCCTAGGGGAAGTCTGGAAATCCACCTCTGGTGATGCAAAGACTTCGGCGTCCGACGGGAGCTTCAGCGATGCAGACCAGACAATTGCTTCTTTGGTGCCTGCCAAGCAGGGGAGTCACTCCTTGACCCCAAGGGAGATTCTTCAGTCCTCTAATCTTGAAGTAGAGCGTCGAAGGTCCAGGATTCTGTGTCAGAGTTTCGTCCAGGTAAATCTAAAGTCCTAAGGACTGGGTTCCCCTACTTATACTAAGGTAGGGGGTTGGACATACTCTATGGCCCCACCTATGGGAGGGCCAGGGGCAGAGGGGTGGTTACACCCCTTTCCCTTTGTCCAGTTTCGCGCCAGAGCAGGGGCTGGAAGCCCCTGAGCCGGTTTGAACTGGGGTATGCACAGGGACACCAAGTGTGCCCCCAGTGCAGGATTTCAAAGCACCCGAGAGTGCTCCCGCCCAGCCCCAATACACACTATCCTGTCTGGGGAGGTGGTCACACCTCCCTGGGACAGGAAACCTATTGTCCAGGCCTCCCCTGCTGGAGTTTCGGTCAGCAGCAGGAGGCCAGACTCGTGTCTGTGGCAGCGGCATCCATTTTGTATGTATCAGTGTGGGGTTTTTAGTACTGACAGGAATAATGGCGCTCAAGCTAATTCGCGCTGAGTTTATGTTATACTAGGAGTGTGAACGGTGCAAACCAGGTCAGGGGATATGCCCTAAAACCCCGTGATGGTATGGATAGAAATCCACACAAATGAAGTAGGTACAGTCCCGGGCACACGTAACGAGGATATAATATCAGGAGAAATGTCTCATACTGCAGAAATGTAGAGGTCTACACCAGAATGATAGTCATAGGTGTTTAATATAGTAACAGAGCATAAGCAACCAGCCAAAACAAAAGCAACCAGCCGACACGTGTTTCGTCACAAAGGGTAGTAACCCGTGACTCTTCAGGGCTGAAAGGCGGTGCCAACAAGGTGGATTCAAGTGACCGTTCAAGAATCCAAAACGGCAATGAAGAGCAGTATGAGACATTTCTCCTGATATTATATCCTCGTTACGTGTGCCCGGGACTGTACCTACTCCATTTTGTGATGCCAGGGCAGTCAGTACCGGGTATACCGGTGTGTACATGTCTTTCCCTCTAGAAGGGTGGAATGCTACCCCCGCTGCCAGAACTGGCGGGGGGGTAGTATTCCAAGATGTTTGACACCAAACACGACATGTTTCCGTGCAGCCATCCCAAAGTTAGCATTTAACGCGAGGTTATAATGCGCTTAAGAGTATATGGTCAGGCTGCACTACAAACAGCATCAGAGAAGGGTCTCCGAACGCTGCAGAGGGGCCCTGCTCATGCAGGGGCACCCTCTCACATAGGTACTACGCACTCTGCCTTCAGGATTGATAAGTCCTGCCATAGGAGTGACTTATAGGTTTATATGTGTGTATGTATATAGTGATATAGGTAGCCTATATCACAGTAAGGGGTGCATGCACCACCTTACCCAGGCTGCAGTAGCAGACCTGTGGTGTCATTTTGGATGGCCTTCCAGGGGTGGCACAATACATGCTGCAGCCCCTGGTAGGCCTCTGAGGTACCTATGCCCTGGGTACATAGTATACCATATACTAGGGACTTATAAGGGCACTCAGATTCCAATCAGAGATGTGCCTAAGGCACATGGAAACCATTTTATAGAGGAAGCAGATAGACTGGGGCCCTGAATAGAAGGATCCCAGTCCAACTAAGTCATAAACCAGCAAAACACCAGGAAAAAAGTGGGGGCAACCATATAGTCAGATTCCACCTTCCTACATAACCCCCCCAAACGAAAGGGAGATAAGGCTAACCTTGGCCAGTTGAGCCTTTATTGACTAAGTGGCCATATAAGGAAGCACCTGCACTAGCATGGTTGCCCCCTATCTTATGGTCCACTAAGCAATCCCTCACCCTAAGGGTATGAGAGGGTCTCCACCATGGGGAATTACTACCTGTGGTGTGCTTTGGTAAAGTACAAGGCTGGTGAGGTGTTTGAGAAGGGAAGTGAGGCCCTAGGAAGGTTGGTCTCAGCTTCCTCAGATCACTGGTCACCATGTATGCCTGTCTTTCCATGACTGAGTTGCACTGTGCTCTAAGGGTCAACCTTTGGCTGCCTACAGCTGGGGGTTGGGTCCTTTGGATGGACCACTGGAGGGACATGGCAGGTTTGGAACCTTTTGGTCCCAGGTTTGCCCTTGACTACCAGAGTCCTTCTGGGGGAGGTCCCTACACAAAGGTATGGGGGATCCCTCAGTGTGTTGAGGAATTTTCACCTGGCTAGGGCTACTAGCCTGGGTGCCCCTAATCTGCTGATGGGGGTTCCTCTGGACAGGGGGCCCTAGGGGGTCCACTGACCTCCCTGACCTCTGCAGCCCTGGGCTGACTGGAGGCAGGGTAGAGAGGGGCAGGTTACCTGCTCTAGACTGGGTACCACCTTGGAAGGGTCCTCTGCCATCAGGGGTGGGGCCAGGCCAGGCCTGACTACCTCTGGGGCAGTTCCTTCACTAGGGGTAGGGTCAGTTCCCTGAGGAGGCTGACCCTTACCTACTGTCTGGAGGGAAGAAGACTTTTCTTCAACCCTTGTGCTCTCTTTTGGGGGAGAGTGGGCCATTCTTCCAGGCTCCATCTCTCCAAAATTTCCCTGGGCTGGGGCCATCACAGCCCCACTAACTTTTACAGGGACGCCCAGCATTCTCAGATGGGTTTGGTGTTCAACTTCAGCCCAGGCTGAAATTTCCAGATCATTGCCCATCAGGCAATCTACAGGCAAGGCTGGGGACACTGCCACTCTTTTTGGGCCTGTGACCTCTTCCCAGCTGAGGTTGACTATGGCCATGGGGTGATCTGTTCTGACACCATCAATGTTGGTCACCTGGTGTTTAAACTCAGGTAAAAGCTGGTGAGGGGGGACTAGGTTCCCTGCCACCATGGTGACACTAGCCCCTGTGTCCCTAAATGCCACAGCTTTCTGACCATTAATTATTGGCTCCAGTCTGTACCTGCCCAATGCATTGGGACCCATGGTAAAGGTGGCAAATCCTACACCACCATCAGAGTCAGAGGAGTCTGTTGAGGGGGTCCTGTCTAAACTAGGGCCCACCTCTGTTCCTCTTGCAAAAGCACCTAACTTTTTGGGTACACTACTCCCAACTGGAGGATTACAACTGGTAGTACCAGGAGGGGTGGTAGTAGTTGTTGGAGGAACATTTTCTTTATTGCCAATCCTGGGGCAACTGGGATCAGTTTTCCAGTGTCCAGGCTTTTTACAGACATGGCAATAGGGTTTCTTTTCAGGAGAGGAAGGAGTTTGGGACCCACCCCCAGAAGAGGACTTTTGGGGCCCTGTAGTGGATTTATCCTTAGATTTATCCCCACCTTTCTCTTGGGACTTGGTAGAATCTTTCTTCTGGTCACCACCCTGATTCTTAGTCTTTACTCAGCGAGACCTAAAAATGGGACTTGCGCATTTATAACAGACCTGGAGAGTAACACTGTGCTCATCAATGAGTTGTACCCTGAAGTTTATGCTTTTTGGGAGTTCAGTTTGCTATCTGATGTAACACCCAATTGTCAATGAAGTCGGACAATCATGCTGGAGTGCGAACCGAGCAAGAGGAAGGCAGCGGAGCCTCAGTGGTAAACCTTAGGAACATGCCCAAACAAACAGCTCCCACCTGATGTTTCCTACAAGCTGAACCTTTTCGAACAGTTTGGTTAATTTTTGTGACTGTGGCTTAGACATATGGGAGGTTCCTTATGTCCTGCGGACTTCCATATCACTCTCCCCGTGAATAATGCGAGCCTGCCTTCTGCCAACACAAACATCAATAAACAATATACCTTACAAGTGTCAGAGATGAGCAGGCGCGGCAAAGGTGTCCATGTGGAAAGGATTAGCCTGTGTTTATATGCCAATCTGTTCCCGAAATGAGCCGGTCATGCAGAGAAGTTGAGAGCCTCTCAGGCTCATCTCTCCGTAAAGACCGTCTAAGCCCTCCCCCTGGCTTCCCCACGGAGATCGCGTCCCCTCTAAAGCATTACTTGCTTGGCCGCAAGATGACTGGGTGTCTCATGTAAGTAAGAAGACCCAGCGGGGCGCAGATGCATGAAACGATAGACGATGGGCGGTCTGTAACCATATACAGATGAAACATAACTCAACATGACAGCACTGGAGGAGCAGTCTATCAAGGCACTCACTGCTCAGGCACACATACACTGGAACGTAAATGTCTGCAGCGTACCCTATATATATTACCTGTGTGTACACAGACTTGATCCACAGAATCACCCCTAGCAGCATGTTGGCACAGAGAGTACATTTGTACGCAATCTAAGAGGAGTTACCAATAGGGGTAGCGGGTACACGAAACACAGGCGAAGCCTTAACAAAAGATGTGCTCATGAGATCTACGCTTAAATGTACAGCCACACAATCTATGCATGTGCACGATGTATAAGTGGTTAGCACATGCAGCGTACACTATATATATTATCTGTGTGTACACAGACTTGATACTCACAAGCGGTCTGTATTTTAGGACCCACAGCATCACCCCATAGCAGCATGTGGGCACAGAGAGTACATCTAAGAGGAGTTATCTGCAGGGGTAGCGGGTACATGAGACACAGGTGAAGCCTTAACAAAATAACTGCTCATGAGATCCACGCTTTTGTACCGCCCCACAATCTATGCATGTGCACAATGTAAAAGTGGTTAGCGCACGTGCAGATTGAGCCTAAGGAGTGTTTGAGCACAGAGAAAGTTATCTGTGCATGTTCAAGATGAAGTTGCAAGCTGTACATATACGAACTGTTACAGTAATCGATACTTGCCCATTGTATTAAACAGACACAAGGCATGAGCAATCGGTACAGAGAAACGTAGCTACCGCAAGCAGACACAATAGCCCAGTCAATCCATGCATTACACATAGAGAAATGACACCCTGTGCTTGTAAATAAGGAGATTTTGCCGCCTGTACCTGTCTATATATGTGCACATTGTAGTAGCTGTACGCACCATGCATGCTGTGGATAGTACTCTATGCTTGAATGCATGGCTCATTAGCAGTTCATACACATGCATTCTGTATGTACAATCATATTATAACAACACTTATAAACTATCCATCATGCATATACACTGCCAAAATTATTTGTCAATGCTTGGAGCAGTAAACCACACTTCCCCATGGTGAAAAACGTGTCTGTGCCAGTATTCCTTCCCCCAGTGGGCAGGCGCTGCTAAAACCAGCTTCAACAGGAAGACATACCAGCTTGCGGGCACCTTACATCAGCACAATCTTGCTAATCTGCCCTCTGTGCAAGACAGGATGGAGGCACTTACCAACTTCCACAAAGTCGTTGTCTTCCAAGGCCGCCCCAGCGAGTCATCGTGGTCCAGCAGCCCCAGGCCTTTGCACCTCCGGATGAAGATCTTGAAGTCATCCACCGATTCGAAGCCCCCATCGTCCGGCTTGTTCTTGACGTAGCGCCGCAGGGCCTCCTTCCCTGGCCAGCCCACGGTGTCCGAGTCGTCATTGCCGGGCACGGCCAGCCACTCGCCACCAGTTCTGCCAGCTGATGCTCTTTGTGCAGGCTCTGGAGTGGGGATATAAAAGGAAAATTGCGGGAAGACTACCCGTGGACTCCGCACCCGATTGCAGGTAAAACGAAGCATAGCACCCCCCAGGCGTGCCAATACTTGATGTGATGCCCCCCGTCGGTGTGCAAACCAAAATGCGGGCAAAAACCCGAAACACCCACAACACTCCCAGGCGCTCCAACAAAGTACACGCTGGCCCCGCTGTAGGCAACCAAATTGTTGGTAAAATTACCGCAGGGCAATCCCCAGGCGCTGCGGGTCAACCACGCTCCGACCCAGCTGCAGAAATGCAAATCTCTGGCAAAGCACTCCAAGACCTCGCGCTGCCCCCGCTTCCCAGGCAAATGCGGGCAAGAAAAACCAAAATGCGGGCCAATTTGCTGCCCCCCAGCAGAGCCCTTTATAATTTATAATTATCATTATAAACTGTGAACTGGCACGTATTTTTGTGGGCTGCCACCCCCCGCACGAATCATCCTCCCTCCACGCTGGGGGCACACAGAAGATGTGCAACTAGATGACACAGAACACCAGGACTTGAGAGGTGTCCCCACCGGAGCCCCGCTAGCTTTCCTCCGCTTCAAGGTCAAACCAAATTCCTGAAACTTGCAGCGGTACACTCGCCAGACGCTCCACTGTCCTGCCGGTCACCGGAAAACAGCAGCTCCTCCGCCGCAAATACCTGTAGTGGAGAAAACAAAAAAGAAAAAGAATCGTTGGGGCCTCCGACTGAGGCCCTGACCCGTCCTTGCACAAACTGCAGGCTGGGGAGCGGCGAAAAGAGAGGCCGTCCGCTCCGCTCCCCAGCCTCTTATATGTTTGAGGTGGGCAAGCCGGTTCCGACTGGCTTGCCCGATGTTGCCCGATCGCGTGAACCGGAAGCACTAGTAAGTGGTTCCGGTTCACGCGGGCAACAACCAATTACCAGTGGGCTAGGGGAAGGCCAGGGCGCCACGTCACTATTGTGCACGGCGCGCCCAGCCTCCCACGGATGTGGGGGACCGGTGCGACCGCCATACTGGCGGCGTGCCCGAGTCCGTGCCCGCCTTTCAATATGGTGATAGACTTTCCAATTTTACCATTGTAAGAAAACAAAGTGAATTTCTAAACGCCACGGGGTCGAAATGTTGTTGCATCTATGTAGACTGTGAATGTGCGAATTGAATGTAGATTGAGTAGTCACCCTCCACCCTTTTTTAGGTAAATATATTTATTGAAAAAACAGCATGAACTGTAATTGAACATTGCATTTATAGAAAAGTGAGCTTTGAACTTTAACAATCTGAGAAATATAGTATATGTAATTCACACAAAATAAGAATTTAAGCAAAGAAGGGCATAGTGAGATCTGAAAATAAGCTTTAGAAGAAGGAAGAAAGAGAGGAAAGATGAAGGAAAGGCGAAAATAGAAAGAGAAGCGAGAGGAGAAGACTATATATATGAAATCAACTTATAGCTTTATAAGTATGCAAAATGAAGAAACGGTAAAGACAGCAGGGAGAATAGAAAATATGTAATTATTAATTAATTGGTGTATACAAATTGTGATGATAGATTTCAAAGAATAAATTGTACAATTAGGTGGGATGGGAGAAATTGATCCCCTTAGCAGTACGTGACAGGTAATTAGTAAGTGGCATCCACAGCTGGTTACGCTTGACAGATAACTGCATTGAGCCAAGTTTAAAGCTATGTAGTCTATGATGATGACAAACTAGGTTCCACCAACACTGAAGAGTAATATTATCTGAAGGTTTCCAATTCCAATTGGAGGCAATAACAGAACTAGCTATTGCGAGCAAGAGATCAAAAAAATTCCCAAGCATTCTATGAGAACTCGAAATATTATGTAAGCTATCAGAAAGAGTAAATCATGTGATAGAGGTATGTGGATCCGGGTGATGCCCTTGATGCAGTTCCATGTCAGAAGGTGGACAGAACTGGACAGGAAAACAACTTGTAAAAACCTCTACCTATAAGGGTGTAGCAGCGCAAGCAAGTATCGTGTCATGCAAGTTTGAGCTTAAAAAGACGAGCAGGAGTGTAAAAATGTCTATTGTAAAAAATGTAATGTTTGAGTGAGACTGGCTGTGCGAGCAGTGGAGTGTACTTTGCTTCATATACCATCCCACATAAAGGTTGGCCAGACGAGACCCAGACCAAATTCCCAATCTTGTCAATTGAGCCAAAAAAACTATTGGTAACCTTTATGGGAAGCATCATGAGAAAAAAATTGATGATAGGAAGGAGAGATACAACAGAGACAGTTTCAGAGAAAAAGTTAGGAGTTTGACCGATAAGACATTTGAGTTAACTTTGTCTTTGAGAGTTGTGCAGTACCATATGCCTAAGGATTTGATTTTGGAAATATTCCAGGAGAGGCCTGCTTCGACAAATATAGTCTTAATACAATATTTATTCTGTGGTAAAACCTCTGTTTTGTCTATAGTGAGTTTATATCCCGATATTGCAGAGTATAGGTTGAGTTTGTGAATGAAGGCAGGAGGAGAATGGTCTGGATGTGTCATAAATCAAAGGATATCGTCTGCATATGCAGTAAACTTTATGTGACTATTTTTGATTTTGAACCCAATAAAGTCATCTGAAGTTCTTGGTGAACAAATGGTTCCAGAGCTAAGACAAATAATGAGGGATCCCAAAGGGCATCCCCGTCGAGTTTCTCTATTGAGAGGAAAGAAAGGAGATCTTATACCATTAGCTATAACTAAGGAGTGTGGTGAGAAAAGTATTAAAGAAATGAGTTGTAGAAAACTAGGACCAAGAACTTGCTATTGTGATGCCTTCATTAAAAAGCACCAGTTGACCCTATCAAAAGCCTTTTTGACATCTAAAGATAGTGCTGCTAATGGATCCTTTATATTATGAGCTTTATTAATCATATTTAAGAAAGTGCAAGAGTTATCTGCAACGTTTCTTTATGGAATGAAACCAGATTGATGAACATCAATTAGGTCAGGCATTAGAGGAAGTAAGCGAAGGGCCAAGTCTTTAGCAAATATTTTGCAATCTGTGTTGATTAAAGAAATATGTCTGTAGTTTTTGCTTTCTGTCAGGTCACAATCCTTTTTAAGGATTAGGCATATCGTGGCTTTTGCAAATGAGCCAGAAGAGGATTTTAGATTGATAAATTGAGTAAATAATTTAAAAAGTTTTGGGAAGAGGAGTTTTGCAGAGTAGAGATAAAATTCAACTGCAAAGCCATCAGGGCCTGGTCTTTACCTTTAGGTAGAGACTTTACGGCTGAATAGAGTTCCTCAATTCGAAATGGTTGTTCTAAAGGAGAGAGATCTTTTGGTGGTGAAACTCTAGGTTTAAGATTGGAAAAACAATTATTAATGTACTGTTCCGATGGCATAGTTTCTGGAGTATGTAAATCCTTGTAATAAGAACCAAACCATGCTGCAATATCAGCATCTCTAAACAACTTTTCACCGTAGTGATTGATAATGGATTTAATAGCTGTCTTTTCCCTCCTGCACTTTAAATAACGAGCTAGGAGGGTACCCACTCCATTATTACCACCATAATATTTGGTGTTCAGTTTAAGGTGTGTACCGCAGGCATGTTCAGTTGCATATTTATTGAATTCAATCTTAGCTATAACTAAAGCATCAAGATCTAGTTTGCTGGTTTTGCTTGTATAATCATTATGTTCAAGTGACTTATCATGTACAAAAATTGAAGCAGACTTTTATCGTGCAGTTTTCTCTTTGGGATAGACAAAACTCCTTATAAAACCCCTTGAGGCTGCCTTCGAGGCTTTCCAAACTAAATGAAATGCTGTTTGACCGTTGTCGTTAATTGGGAAAATTCTTTAATGAAGGTGGTGTAAAAGCAAAAAAAGTGGCGCCAGAAAGTAACGAGTTATTGAACTTCCAAGACGATTTATTCAGCCTACTAACCAGAATATCTAGGTAAGCCAACACTGGGGCATCATCCGAGATTAAAATGGAACCAATCTCTAAGTTCACAACATGTTCCAATAAACATTTGCAAAGGAAAATATAATCAAATCTAGATTGAGAGTGGTGACTAGGAGAGTAGAAGAGTAGAACAGGTCAAGATAATATATTCTCCAGGAAACAGAGAGCACGTTTAGGTTTTTGAAGGCCTTATGGGAGGCATGGGGAACAAAAAGTAAGGTGGATCGCCTAGCCATAAAAATGGTTCAAGGACCTGATTAAAGTCACCTCCCACCATTAAATTATCGTAAGCGTGTTCAGATATAGTGCATGAAAGCATATGCCAAAACCTTGGCTCTAAGTGGTTCGAACAATATAGGTTTAGTCTAGTGAGAGTGGTGTCATCAATTGTAAGTTTGACTAGTAACCAGCGACCTCCTGCTCCTCGATGTTGAGAGTGTATTGTGATGTATAGAGACTCATGACAAATAATTATAAAACCGTTTTTGGTGGTGGTGAAGGGAGAGGAGATTTCACCAAGCCATTGTTTTTTAAGTTAAGCAACCTCCAATTCATTAAGATGCATCTCTTGTAATAAGGCTATATGACATTTCAAGCGGGCTAGGTGAGAGTAATCACGCTGAAGTTTGATGGGGCTCTTAAGCCCCTTGACATTCCACCTAATGGTTCTAAGTTGCATTGTATTGAGAATAAATGAACAACTGATCATTCATATTAATGTTTTTATGATTTTTACACAAAACTCAAATAAAGATATATAATGAATTGAACTTCTGAGTTATATAAAATACAAGGCTTATTAATATATTAGAAGCAGAAAGAGAGAAAGAAGAGAAAGAAGAAGGGGGAATATGGAGGAACACAACATCCCCAAACTTGATATGTGTAAGTATGGCATCACAAGTATGATGGTCCATGAATGCTGAAAAAGAAGAAAAGGCAAAGAAATACCTCGAAAGGTGAAGGGACAGCAGAGCACCTGAGAGAAAGAGGTGAGAGCTCCTTTGGCGAATAAATGGTAAAATCCTGAAATTAATATGTGAACAAGTGAGATCAATAAAAAGAAACCCACAAACAATTATGATGGATCAGTTTACAAACAGGCATCAATAATAACATTTGCACAGGAGGCTCTAGAAATGAAAGAGAAAGACTGAACTTATCAGTGGAAACATGGAGGAAGACAGTTGGGCTCATGAGAACAGAACATGAGGGAAAGTACTTTAAGGTGAGTCCACATAAGGTTCCTGTCTAGAAAAAGGTAAAATGGAGAAAAGGAGAAACAGCCAAAAAATGGTAATAATTTGCAAAAATCAATTAACAAGAACAAAAGAGAAACATTGGAACAATGATGTATTATGGCAAATTATGAGGTAGATAATTCCCTAAGTCCATGGCTTCGATTTTGTGCTGGTTGATGAAGGTTTGTAACTCAGCAGGTTCTTTGAAGGAACAGGAATTGTCCTTGAAAGTGATTGTGAAGAGACATTGATGAAGTAGTCTATAGCTGATATTCAAGGATCTCACTTGAGGACGTAGGTCCAGGAATTGCTTCCAATGAGCTGCTGTAGTGTGAAAGAGATTCTAGGTGAAAAACCCCTTGTGGGCTGATCATTGAAGAGATACCAACCCTTTTGGCCACAGAAAGTATTTGCATTAGTTCACTAAATTGGAGGAAAAGGATAATGATTGCTCTGGGACGGGAGTTAGACCTGAAGCAGACTGAGGACCAAGACAGTGAGCTCATTGATTAGACATATGAAAGGTGGAAGACAGATGTAAAATTGAACAGACATTTGTAGAAAGAAAATCATATTGGGGCCTTTTTCACCTTCTGGAATATCAAAAGATGGAAATTGCTCCTCCTATTCCTGTTTTCCAAATGTTCTGTAAGTTGTTTAGGTTGAGCAATGTCTTTAACCCTTTGAGAAATGTCAAGAGTGGAGTCCTCAAGGTTTCTCAGTCTTTGTTGCAATGTTGAGATGCGGTGATCGGGAGAGGACCAATTTTCCTCAATTCATTGTAGTGAGGCATTAGTATCGACCATGAATGGGTTTAAGGCTCTAAGTTATTCCATGATATCCTCCAGAGTCGAATGAGTAGGTGATTTAGTGGGGCAATCAGGGTATTTTTTGGCCATTTAACCGAGGTCATATTTGTAGACTTTTTTGATATGTGCCAGTGGCGTGGGAGGAGAGAGAGCACTCCCTTATAAATTGCAAAGTGCTCTCCATAGAGAGGATGCAAGGATGGATTTTGCTGGATAATTGCACAGTACACGAAGAGATGTTGCAAACTTGGAGAAGGGGGATGATTTACTGCTACTTTGCGCTTTGTGAGATCTCTCCATTCAAGGCTATGAAGCCAGGATAGTCAGAGATGGAAATAGCTGGTAAGTCAGTTAAATTCAAAATGGAAAAGAAGGAACCAGAGTCAGTGAGTTTAGTACTATATAATTATTGGCTCATGCTGAATATTAAATATCAATAACTGAGCAGCAGGTGAAGGAAGTCGCATATGTTAGTGAAAGTTGATGGAGAACAAACATGCAGCACCTTAAAAGCAAATATTGGCCTAAAAAATGTATATGAACAAAGGTGCCACAATTTTTTTCTTTTTTACTTTCTTTTTATTGAAGACATAACAAAGCATTTGGTGGCAAATACATCAAGATTACCAAGGATAGTAACAGGGTATATAACATACAGGTACACACTTCCACTATTAGGCAAGGCTCCCTTACTCATTTGTTTCAATATGGTTCAAGGACCTGATTAAAGTCACCTCCCACCATTAAATTATCATAAGCGTGTTCAGATATAGTGCATGAAAGCATATGCCAAAACCTTGGCTCTAAGTGGTTCGAACAATATAGGTTTAATCTAGTGAGAGTGGTGTCATCAATTGTAAGTTTGACTAGTAACCAGCGGCCTCCTGCTCCTCGATGTTGAGAGTCTATAGTGATGTATAGAGACTCATGACAAATAATTATAAAACCGTTTTTGGTGGTGGTGAAGGGACAGGAGATTTCACCAAGCCATTGTTTTTTAAGTTAAGCAACCTCCAATTCATTAAGATGCATTTCTTGTAATAAGGCTATATGATCACCATATTTATCAAGTCTCAGGTCTGCAGTAGCACTCAGTACCACTGCGGGGGCCACGCATGGGCTTCCTCTGTAAATTTTCCATTTACCCCAGGCTTGTCGCCACTTCCGGGGACAACCTCTACTTTCATAGACCACTCTCTCAGCCACCATGCACCAGTCCATATCCTTTTCCCAGTCACGAAGGGATGGTGCTGTGGGCGCTCCCTACAATCTGGCAGTGTTTCGTTTTGCAATAGTCATCCCCAGGGTTACCCAGGTTTGCGCCTTACGGTTCAGCTTCCTATATGTTCAATAGACACCTCTTGGGCGAGAGTAACATTCCCACCCCTAACACTCCGTCCATGCAAATATTTAAGGCTCCCAGTAGTCTCTCACTGCTCAGCATTCCTATGACATACGGTTGAAAGTTCCTTCACTCCCTCACTGCCTATAGCAGTTAGAGTCCTAGCCTCTGCCCATCTTAGCCAGGGTACTGCAGGAGAAATAAGATCTATGAAGTATTCTGATTGAAGCAGTCTTAGGGCCAGATGTATCAATGCTTTTTGCGTTTGCAAATGGGCCAATTCGCAGAATCGGCCCGTTTGCGAACTCAAAAATGCGTTTTGCAATGTATCAAACTCTTGGCATTCGCAATTTTTTTGCGATTACCTAAACTGCGAATGCAATTCATGTATCAGTCTCAAATTGCGAATTTGCATTTAGGAATCGCCTCTAGGCCCATAGGAATGAATGGAAAGGCATTCCTTAATAGCGAATCGCAATTTGCGATTCGCTATCAAGGAATATGTAGGGATCGCAATTTTATTTGCGAAACCTACATACATTGCATTTTGCGAGTCCATAATAGCGAATTGGTAAAATTCGCTATCAAGGACTCGCAAAATACAATGTTGATACATCTGGCCCTTAGTCTCGCTGATATGGCCACCTCCTTAGGAGAGGGCAGGGCTTCTGGCCATTCATCGTCTACTATTTCCCCCAAATCTGTTTGCCATTGTTCCCGAAGACAGAGGAAGGGATCCAGGGAATTATTAATAAGCTTTTGGTAGGTCAGGGAGATTGCCCTATGGTCTTCTAATGGGGATGCTTCGGGGAGCTTGTCCCCTCGTACAATAACCGCAAGGAGGGTGTGCCTTATTGGCAGTTATCAGAATGTTTCCGTTGGTGTTAGGTCATAATCTTGCTGCAGATCTGGAAAAGGGACCACATCTCCATTTGACCACAGATTACCCACTCTTTAAAATGCCTATAAGATCCCATCAGTCGAAGCCTGGGCATCTGCCCAACGTACCTAGTCATTCTGTGTCCCATAGTGGTGTCACTTGTGTGATCTTGTCCTGCCAACCTAGCTCTCTATGCACCGTGTGCCAGAGACAAACCGTCTGCTCTGTTGGCCCAGTATGTTGGAGATGCCTGGGATTGGCATATAGGGTGTGCATATATCCTCCTGGATGAAGAACATATCTGTCCATTCGATATGCGGGTTTGTCTTGGGTTCTGTGTACCCACTGATTCACTACTGCCAGTTGCGCAGGCAAG
Organism: Calotriton arnoldi; assembly: GCA_963921515.1. NCBI lineage: Eukaryota > Metazoa > Chordata > Amphibia > Caudata > Salamandridae > Calotriton > Calotriton arnoldi. Next base: position 2,137,397 of record CAWUFW010002202.1, read on the forward strand.
TAATATTTCCTGATATCAGGTAGTGCTATCCCTCTGTCATACCATCCTCACGTTAACTTCGCCATGGCTATTCGCAGGGGCTTTCTGTCGCACAGTAATGCTCTAATCTCACTTTCTATAGCCTTAAAATAGGACCCCAAGTACGGTGCATTTTGTAACGCATAGAGGAATCGCGGGAGCGCCATGATTTTGAATAGGGCTGCTCGCCCAAGCAAGGAGAGTGGCAACAGTCTCCAATGGCGGGCATCTCCCTGTAGTGGCGTCAGCGGGGCCTGAAGATTACGGGTGTAAAAGAGATCAGGGCTTTCCATAACGTATATCCTGAGGTAGCGAAAACCATCTGTTGTCACTGTCGCTGCACAGTCCAACGGTAGGGCTGGGGTCGGGCCGCTCAGAATGTATATCGTGGATTTGAAACAATTAATTGTGTATCCAGAAAACCAGCTATAATTGGTAAAATCTAGTATTCTATTGATCGAGGCATGTGGTGCCGTGACATAGAGGAGTATGTCATCGGCATACAGATATATTTTCCTCCCAGTCCTCCATCCAACACAGCCCCCTTTTCAGTGTGTCACCCCTGGTCACCAAGGGTTCCAGAACTAACGCAAAAATTAGTGGCGACAGGGGGCAACCCTGTCTGGTTCCGTGTCAAAGTGGGAAAATAATGGAAATACACCCATTTACCACCACCTGTGCCAAGAGTTATGTGTAAAGGAGCCGAAGCCACATGAGGAACTTAGGACCGAAACCCATTTGCTCCAGCATGGTGAATAGATATGGCCATACAACTGTATCGAAGGTCATACGGGCTTCGAGGGATAAATCCCCTGCATCTTCCTGTATGCTCTACACCCGCCCCAGTACTCCCTGAAGACAATGCAGAGTGCTGTATTATGCTCCGTCATAAAGCCCGAGTGGTTCGGGTAAACCAATTTGTGGATGATTTGTATCGTGTCGCTAGTATCTTAGCTAGAATCTTGCCCTCTGCATTAAGCAGAGAGATGGGGTGATAGCAGGTACAAGTTTCTAGCGGCTTACGATCCTTATTGATGACCACTATGGAGGCCAGTCGCTGGCCCTCAGGAAGTATCCCCCTATTTTGACTCTCTGAGTACATTTTCCGTAGATAAGGAGCTACCCTGGAGGCCACTAACTTATAAAGTTCTATAGGGAGGTCGTTCGCTCCCATTGCTTTACCTGCCTGAAGACTACAGAGCACATGAGTCACTTCCTCATCAGTTAGGTCCCCCTCCATCAGTGCCAGGTCTTCAGATGAAATGTTGGGAGGGGCATGTCCGTCAGCAGTTCTTTGGTGTTGTTCGTTGTGGTTTGAGTTGCGGGGTGTAGAGTAGAGGGTAGTAGGCAGGGAAGGCTTTGGCGATTTTTTGCAGATCTTTTATAATTCTTCCTGCATCGGAGTTTATTGTAGTAATCCACCAGTTTGCACACTCGCACCTCTCAAGCCATGCTAGTAAATTCCCATGCTTTATTACCCACTTCGTAGATTTTGTGTTGTGTCGCCAAGTGCCTCGCTTTCGCTGCCTCAGTTGCTAAGTCTCTGTATACCTGTCTCTTGAGAGCTAGTGTATCTTTAGTAATGTCAATGTTCGCATTTTCTTGTTCGGCCTCTTATTCTAGTATCTCCTTCTCTAGCACCTCTACAGCTGCTATCCTATCTCTTTTTTGCCCGACCAAGAGAGAGAGTGCTTGTCTCTTGACCACCACTTTGAGGACCTCCCATAAAAACTGTGGGGACTCGACTGAGGCTTCATTTTCTCTAAAGTAATGGTCCACTGTCTGCACCAGCCCGTTCCTAATATGTGGGACTTTTAGGTACCAGGGGTTCAACGATATGGTCCTTCAAGAGCGAGGAGTACCCACACTGTAAGTCACTCACGCCGGGGAGTGATCAGAGTTTCCCGTCGCCAGGTGTCGCACTTCCCGAAGGTTCATGACCTGGTCGGCCGGAGAAAGGATGTAGTCTATTCTCAAGAGACTGTTTTGTGCTCCCAAATGGAAAGTTTACTGTTGTATGTCTGGATTAAGGGTTCACCATGCATCAACCAGTCCCATGGCCAGCAAAAAGGTAGAGAGACCAGAGCATTTACTTGGTGGGCTCGTAGGGGGAGTCGGTCCCTTTGGTCACTTAGTGTTGTGAGGTGAACCCTGTGTGTACCAGTAGCTTATAGCCCCAGCAGTCCAAAGCCCTACAAGTGTTACCTATTAGGTGAGTTTCTTGTAACAGAACTACATCCGGGGAGAGGCGTTTGATGTACTTAAGCACTATCCAACATTTGATTTTGTCTCCCAGGCCATTTACATTCCAGGACAGGAGTTGCAATGTGGGAGCTGTCCTGGAGTCAGCCATGGCCTGCTTGTGGGTCCCCCATCTCCCTCCCCCCTCACTGTCCCTGGGATTGAAAATTGGGGCTAAGGTTTGAGGTCTGTTGTAGAGCCCTGTCTCATCACCCTGTGTGGTTAACAGTCCAGTTGTCGCCGTTTCCAACTGGTTGAAAATGAACAACATGATGTAGATGCTGACCCAATCCCTCCCTCCCCCCTTCCAGTGTAATACTTATTGAACCCTTCCCCAGAACCGTGGGACATAAAACCCCCCTCTCTGCATGGCGGTTCTAAAACTACCACTTCCCCCAACTCTGCAGAGTGCCTGTGGTCCCACCTCAACTTTAACTTTGGAGGAATGTGGCTCGACCCGTCCAACCACCACCCATCTTATGTATGCTAGAAAAGGTGCCACTATTTACAGTCATCTGAAGACCTGAGGGCACTGCAAAGAAGCAAGAATTCTGTGTCGCATGATGAGAAACATTACCTCAGACACATTTAACAAGGAGAAATGAGGCTTCCAAAGTGCACATCTTGTCGGAATGTCGATTCAGAGTCAAAGCTGCACCGAAACAGGAAGACGGTCATTCCCTCATTGTGTGTGCCTTCTGACGTCTTAAGTTGGAGGAGATGGTGTTCAAGAGCGTTCCAGAGCTCGCATTACCCCATTGAAGCACCAAAACCACACATAGCTCTAATGAGTAGTGGCCACCTTGTGGGGCGTACAGCCACTCCTCCATCACCCTCCAACCTCAAGTTTAGTGTAAGTAAGAAATGAGTAAAGGGCAGGGACAGAACACTTTACCATAAAGGAGACTGCTGAATATCCTGCTCAGGTGTTTGTTCTGTTTGTGTTTGCATATGTGTTCGACCTGTCATCCTTAGGGTGGACTTCCCTCAAACTTTTTGCCTGCTTACCTCCTCTTTATGCTGTATCTTTTTGTTGGCTTTAGGACTCTGAGCACTTTACCACTGCTGACTAGTGCTAAAGTGCATGTGCTTCTCCTCTAAACATGGCAACATTTGTGTATATACAATTGGCTTATTAGTTTCCTTGTAATTCCCTTGTAAAGTGGTATGCCACATTTAAATAACTTTATTTCGGTCCAAAGAACTATAAAAGTGCACAAAATCTGTCAGTAATAAATAAGATACATAATAGATAATAAATACACAGCAAATTACAATACATCTCAATAGTATAGTAAAAACACACAGCTTATAAAATGGCATTTTTCAATGAAGCCCAGGTGCCTCTCCACCAAAGAACAATTCAAATGAGTGTGTAAGTTGCATTGCAATAAATACTTTAAAACAATGTAAAACTATTACCTCTAATAAGAGTAAAACACTAAATTCCTATGTGGAAAAAACCTCCAAAAGAACCAATAACTAGGGTCCTTATGGGTTGCCTATGCCAACCATTTGTCTAGGAATGGGCATTAATTCATGGGACAGTCAAACATTACCTAGTGTAACTTAGTCTAAAGTGGACAGTGCTTAGAATAAAAATATTTTAAAATCACTAAAACCTTAAAACACCCAGACATCTAGGCAAAAATAGATAAGGAAAAAATATTTCACCCACATTTACCCCATTCTGCCGAACTGGGCATGAAAAAAGCAGAGTGGGGATTGTGCATTTAATGTAGACCATACTATCCTCATGCAATTTATAGGCATGCCTATCAGAAGCCAGATGTTAGGGCCTGATTTGATCCCCAACAAAATAAACAAACACCTTTTTCGCACACACTTCCCCCAAATTTTTTTACCTCTTACCTCTTCTTTTTGCTATATCTCATTGCTGGCCTTGGAACTCTGAGCACTTTACCACTGCTAACCAGTACTAAAGTGCATGTGCTTTTCACCTAAACATGGTGACATTGGTGTATACATGATTGGCATATTTAGTCTACTTATAAGTAAAGTGGTATACCATATACACAGGGCCTGTAACCTAAATGCTACTAGTGGGCATGCAACACTGATTGTCCCACCTACACAAGTAGCCTTTCAAACCTGTCACAGGCCTGTCATTGAAAGACCTGTGTGGGAAGATTATTGCCACTTTGACTTGCATTTAAAACCACTTGCCAAGCCTAAAACCCCCCTTTTATTACACATAATCCACTCCTAAGGTAGGCCCTAGGTAGACCTAAGGGCAGGGCGCTGTGTAAATAAAAGGTAGGACATGAACTTTTAAATGTCACATGTCGTGGCAGTGACAAACAATATAATTAATTTTTCAATACTGTGAGACCTACTCCTCTCAGAGGCTAGCATTGGGAATTCCTTAATACATTAGTAAACTGTAATTCCTGATTACAAAAGAGTCGCTGCATCATGTTTCATATCTTTGAAATGGTAATGATAAATCCTCTTTTCTGGTAAAGCTGCATTTAATATTACTATTTTAGAAATGCCACTTTTAGAAAGTGGACATTTCTCTGCTCATACTGCTCTGTGTGCTCTGCAGCCCATCTCCAATACACGTTTGTGATAGTTAATAGCTACACTTTGTGCATTCTCTCTAGACAGCCACAAACACAGGAAGGTTGGGTGTGACAGAGAACTCAACTGCATTCAATTGCATTCTGATAGCAATTTCTGGGCAGGAAGAGAGAGAGAGAGCTGCCACTTGCATCTGAATAGGCAGTGTCCTGTTTCCCACACAAAGGGCTGATTGCCCCCTACTGATAGTCTGGAGCCAGGGCTGGGGATATTGGGGACCTGTGCACTTCAAGGGCCTTCTTGGAGGTAACCCCCTACTTCATTGCCACAAATGGATATAATTGCTGGGCCTCTGACCCTATGAAGACAGTACACTACTAGACCTGTGAAGAACTCTCCCAGGAGTAAAGACTACTGTGCTACAAGGATTTCCACTCTGCTTGACTGCAGCTCTGGAAGAACTGCTTTTCTGCTTTGCTCTGCTGCCTGCTGATCTCTCCATTGCTGAGGGCAAGGACTGGACCCATTTCAGTTGAACCCAGAGTGACTCCAAGGGCTTGTGGGCTTGCCCCCTGTTCTGACGTCTCAGGGCCATCAAAGTCTTTATTTCAACCCTGTAATAGCATCTGGACTCCTGCCCTGTCAAGTGGTGCCTAACCAGTCCTGGACCCTTGAAAGGGGACTTCTGTTGTCCAGAACCCTCAAAATCGATGAAGTGATAACTTTGCGCAGATCGGAACAGATGTATTGCCCTTTGACGCCGACACAGGAGCTGATCGATGACAGCGCTTCCACAAACTGTACGGCTCGCCAAGGTGGCGAGTGTGGCTCTATGACACCGCAGCTCCTGCATTGTAAAGGGCTTTGTCAATGATGCCTTCATCACCTGCTCCGATTGGCCAGATGCATCAAGTCTTCAATGTCAATACTTGCTCCATCCAGGGTGACCTCAAGTAACCCCTAAGCGCAATTTGCTTCTAATCACTACTTTTTGATTTATTCTTTAAAAATACATAACTCCAGTTTTACTCATTGGATTGTTATGGTTTTGGTCTTTTTTACTCATAAGGATATAATCTATTTTTCTGCCCCTCTGTGGGGTATTTTTGTGGTGTTTTCATTGCGTTACTGTGTGCGTATGTTGCACAAACACTTTACACATTGCCTCTTTAGATAAGCCTGACTGCTCTGTGCCAAACTACCAGAGGGTGAGCACAGGTTATCTTTTAGTGTGTATCTAGCTTACCCTGACTAGAGAGATGGTTCCTGCTTGTACAGAGTGCATACTCTGACAACCAGAAACACCAGTTCTAAAATTGGTGATCAGCGGTGAGGATAGGACTTGTGTTTGTGCAATGGTATGTTATGTTATGTTACAAATATTTCTAGGGCACACATTCACCGATCAGTTTCATGATGCAATACCATATATTAACTCATTGTTCACTACAACTCTACACTAAGACCCTTTAAAAAAAAATCAATTCTCTCTGACCGGGCTTTGATTTTTTCTGCTAACTTATGTCTCACTCTGGAGAAAGAGAACCTGCAGGAATTGATTTTGAACTGGCCTCGTTAGAGGTCTACACTGTGCCTCGGCTGAGAGATTTCTGAAAGGATTTTCAAGTTTCTATAAGAGCCTTCACCAGGAAGGTGAAGCTGCAGGAAGCCTTGAGAGCCTGAGCAGAGACCCAGGTTGCAGGGGATGACACCCCAGAGGAGGAGAAGAAATTCCGAAGGAGTAAGAAGACCTGATTCTGGAGTCTGCTATGGATCTGGAACTGCCTGTAGAGAGGACCAACAATGTGCTAGAAGCTGTGGGGATTTTCAGAGAAGGGAGCAGTGCCTCCTCAAACGATCTGTCCCCAGAGGAGCTGGCAGACAGGAAGGAGGAAAGGAAATAAAAGCTGGTGCTTGCTAAATTGGAGCAGGCCAGTGAAGAGAGGAGGCTGACCATGGAGGAGAGGAAACTAACCCATAAGTTAAACCTCAAAGAGCTGGACATAAGAGCCCTACACATGAGGTCCAGCAACAGCAATGGTGGCAGCATACCTGCAGTGTCCACTAGTGAGTCTAGAGTCTGGATACCCAAGGATATGGTGCGCAGTTCTGTGGTAGGGGATGACATAGAAAAATGGTTTGCAGCCTATGAAGTCACTCTAAGAGTGCACAAGGTCCCGGAGGAGTTCTGGGGTGGTAGTTTATGGAGGTATATGCCCTCAGCGGGGAGGGACAAACTCCTTACTCTAGAGGTAGAGGACCAGGCATGTTACACTACTATGAAGACCATCCTAGTCAGTAAGTTTGGACTGACCACTGAGAGGTATATGCTCAGATTCAGGGGCAGCCACAAGATCTCATCACAAACATGGGTGGGTTTCCTGGATTATGCCAGCAGGGCACTGAATGGCTGCGTGAGAGGCAGCAAGGTTGATTGTTATTCAAGACTATACAACTTAATATTAAAGGAGCACATGCTTGATATTTGTTTTCTAGAGTTGCGCCAACACCTGGTTGACAGCAAGTTAACTGACCCAAAAAAACTTGCTGAAGTAGATGGATATCTAGGTCAGCACCAGAGTTTCCAAGAAGGCATCGGAGGGGCTCCCAAAAGGGTTTTCCGTGTTCCCGCCAGAAGGAAGAGGGGGAGATAAAAAGACAGAGTTCTCTAACGGCCCCCAAAACAATTCACAGGGGAAAGGGTCTCATTCCCAATCTGCCCACCAGAAGAAAAACTAAGCTGACAAATGTCAGCAGCCCAAGACTCCCAAGTGCTATGTGTGCTTTGAGTACGGACACTACAGAGGGGATCCCAAGTGTCCAAAAAGAGCACCACATCCCACTAGAGGAAAGACTCCAGGGGTAGCTAGTGTAGTGCTGGGGGAGGAGTTTGTCCCAGGTAATAGGGAATAGTTTAGTGGGGTTACCCTAGTGTCCCTGTGTGACAGTGAGATGGTTCCTAAGATCCATGTGCCCTCAAATACTACAAAGTATAGGCAATGGGTCACCATCAATGGGCATGGTGTAGAGGCTCTGAGGGATACAGGTGCCAGCATGACTATAGTAAGAAGTCAGCTTATGTCCCCAGAGCAGGTGTTTCCCTATACATTCCACTAAGTTGTCGTGGCTGACAATAGAGAGGGTCACAATTCTGTGGCTCTTATTCCGTTTGAGTTGGGGGGAGGTTCATATTTTCTGAAGGTTGCTTTAGCCCTGCAATGCCTGTGGACTGTTTGCTTGGTGATGTCCTTTAACACACTACCTGGTAGGAAGTAGAGCTCAAGGCTCTTGTGGAGATGTTGAGTTTACCAGACTAGATCTGTGCTATCACACGGTCGATGGCTGCCCAGGCCTGGAGTAAAAAAGGGCTAGAGCCTAGAAAACTGGCACAGCCAGCTGCTCAGAAGAGGAAAATCAGAGGGTGTGGGAAACCAGCCCCTGAACTGTACTCCCAGTGAGATGGATGGGGCACCTGCAGTAGCCGCCCCTGAGTCAACCGAGGAGGCATTGCTTCCTTTGGTGACATACATATACTTGCTGGATGGCATGTAGAAGGATGACCCACCAAGGAGGAGTTATGTAGGACACAAAGGGAATGTCTTACCCTTGAGGGCATGAGGCAACCGGCTGAGGACCAATCTGCAGGCAATGACCGCTGGAGTTATCACATTTACTGGTAGGACAACCTCCTTTACAGTGAGACTAAAGCTGTTGTGCATGGGACAAGGACCCTGGTGGTTCCCCAATGCTACAGGGCCTTCTCACTGGAGCTGGCTCATGAAACTCGCCTGGCAGGACACCTGGGCCAAGGCAAGACCTTTGCAAGGCTTGTCCCCCACGTCTATTGGCCTAGGATCAAGAATTCTGCATATGCCTTCTGTAGGATTTGTGTGACCTGACAGGCCAGTGGAAAGCCAGGGCAGAGGCTGAAAGCCCCCCTTTATCTCTTGCCTGTCATTGGCACACCCTTTGAATTGGTGGTCATTGATATTGTTGGGCCTATGGACTGCATCAGGCAACAGGTTTATCCTGGATCTGGTGGATCATGCCACTAGGTACCCAAAAGGTACCCAGAGGTAATCCCTCTGAGGACCATGACTGCACCTGCAGTGGAAAAGGCCCTGATGGGGATTTTTTCCTGAGTGGGTTTCCCCAAGAAGGTTGTGTCTGACAGGGGCACAAACATCATGCCTGCATACCTGAAATCAATGTGGAAGGAGTGTGAGGTAACTTTCAAATTCTCTACCCCTTATCATCCACAAACAGGTGGACTTGTTGAGAGATTCAACATGACCTTGAAGGGGATGATTAGAGGCCCACCTGAGGAATAGGTGGGCATCCTCATGCCATGCCTGTTGCTTGCCTACAGGTAGGTCCACAGAAGGGAGCGGGCTTCAGCCCCTTTGAGCTTCTGTACAGGCACCTTGTTAGAGGAACTTGTGTTTGGTGAAGAAGGGGTGGGATCAAACTCCCAGGAAGATTCCCCAGGATGTAGTGAGCTACATGCTGGCCTTCAGAAGCCAAATGGCTAAGTTGTGCAAGCAAGTTTCAGACAACTTAGAAGCCAATCAGGCTGTAATGAAAGAGTGGTATGACCAAACTTCTACCAGTGTGGAATTGCAGCCTGGGCAGAAAGTGTGGGTTATAGAACCTGTGGACCCCAGGGTCTACCAGGACCATTGGACTGGGCCCTATAAGGTGACTGAGAGGAAGGGTAAGGACACCTACCTGGTGGACCTCAAGACCCCCAGGCAACCCCACAGGGTGCTCCATATCAATCGCCTCAAACCCCACTTTGAGAGGTATGAGCTCACCATGCTGTTGGTGACAGATGAAGAAGAGGAGAAGGAAAGTGAACCTCTCCATGACCTCTTAGGCTCCAAGGAAAAAGATGGGCCTGTGGAGAGAGTAATCATTTCTCCCAGTCTAACTCCTGAACAGCACCAAGTATTAGGACAGTGTTCCTATCTGGTCTCTCTTATTCTTGGGACTGCCCACCTGTGTACCCATGATGTGAACACAATGAATAACCTCCCTGTTAAGAATAAATCTCACAGGTTTTCTGGTAAGGGGTTCTGTTTGTGCATGTTGTGGAATTTATTGAAGTAACAAATAACACATCATGGAATTAATTGGCACATGAGGGATACCGAAGACACATCCTGATATTAACTTGCTTATATGGTGGAAACCTGGGAGACAAATTTGCATTAACTCCCATAATGGCAATACATTGGGAATATCATTGCTTTGATTAGCATGTGATGAGACTACCCTGGCACATGCAGGCATTGGGGGAGATTTACTAAGATTTTGTGCCGTGATTGCGTCACAAAAGTGATGCAAATCAGCGCAAAATCTTTTTTTCCCAATTTACTTTCCAGCGCTAAACTAGTTTAGCGCTGGAAATAACAGAAAAGTAATGCGGAGCAGCGCATAGCGCTGCTTCGCATTACTTTGCGCCATAGGGGCGTACCAAGGGTAGAGCATGGGCGTTCCCAGGCAACCACCCAAGGTTTCTCACGCTAAACCCAATTTACTAAATAAAGTAGACTAGGTTTAGCGTGAGAAAACTGCGCCTTTTTCAAGTAGGCGCACGGAAGGAGAAATGCTTTCATTTCTCCTTCCTTTTCCGACTTTGCATGCATGCTGCACTGTGTAGCATGCATACAAAGTGGGAAAAACTTTGCATTGTGTCTGGGCATCTATTTTGTAGAGGAAGGTTACCCTCCCTGTACAAAACCTATGCTAGACTAATGCACACACCCTAGCGCTATGGCGCTAAAGTGAGTGCTTGGCACACGGCAACTGTAATCAGTGCCGGCACAAGCGAAAGTGGAGGAGAGAGCCATATCTCTGAAGATATGGTGCTCTCCTGCTTCCTCCCTGTCGCGCAGCGCAGCCTCGCAGGGGGCTGCGCTGCGTGAATTTTTTGTAAATCTCCCCCATTGACTTTTAGAACTCAGGATAGATTAGGCACATCTTGTTTTTATAGAGAGTACATGGGGATCACATCAACATATGGGGGATACAAGTTGCATATGGGAAATCCTAGGGCATATCTTGACTTTGAATATAGAAGTGTGTTAACTTTATAATATGCCTGCAACATCTGGAAATCTGCACCCAGAGAAGGGGGCATGAGCCTAGCAGACAGCCACAGAATTTAAGGGGAATTAACTAAGAACAAAGGATTTATTGAATTTGGAATGCTGCTGCTCGTTTCTCCCAGACTTCGAATGATTCTTCAGAAAAATAAAGGTTTACTTCAGATGTAACATTACGGGCCTGATTCACATAGGTAAACTGAGATGAAAGTCTAACTTTATGACTTTACTGCTCGTAAATGCCCTTTGGGTGGACCAAACATTGAACTTTATGACTTTCGGTATTCACAAAGGGCATTTACAAGTAGTAAATGCCCTTTGTGAATACCGAAATCCATAAAGTTAGTCTTTCGTCTCATTTTATCTTTGTAAATTGGGCACTACGTCTCTGCACTATTAGGATTTTAGCAGCAGGACCACCTACATGATTTTTGGGAATGCCTCTAAACTTCAAGATCCAATGGAGGACCGCACTCAGCTGCACTCCTCCCCCCACCATGACTGACGCCAACTCTGAAGCCAACGAACTCCACAAATGGATCGCCAACTGCACCAAAACGCTCGCACCCCTCCAGAACTCCGACAGACTACACAACACGAAATCCACCTGACTCACCATGGACCTCCGAGAATCCAAGCACTCATGCCGACGACTTGAGAAAGCATGGAGGAACAGCAAAACCCCGGAAGCATGCATTGCCTACAGGACCGCCACTACGGCACACCACCAACTCATCAGGTCTATCAGGAGGAACTTCATCCATGATAGAATCCTCTCCAACTCCCGCAGCTCCAAGGAACTCTTCAACATCAGACAAGAATTCACCAGACCCCTCAGCGAAACCTCTGACGTCCCTCCCTCCCAGGACCTCTGCAACAAACTCAGCTCCTTCTTCCACCACAAGATCAGGACACTTTTCGACAACTTCGATGAACATGACCAAGGCACCGAACACCTTCCCCCAGCAACGCCACTCACACAACCATCCTCACCTGGACCCCTGTCACCTCAATAAAGACCACAAAGACCATGAGGAGCATACACTCCGGAGCACCCTCTGATCCCTGCCCACCGTATATCTTCCACAGGGCCGCCATCGCACCAGAACTACGACGGACTATCAACTGCACCCTCGAAACAGGCATGTTCCCTGATGACTGGAAATGCGCAGGAGTCTAACCCCTCCTGAAGAAGCCCTCTGCAGACCCGAAGGACCTCAAGAACTACAGGCCCATCTCTCTCCTCCCCTTCACCACCAAAGTCACTGAGAAGATTGTCAACATCCAGCTAACAAACTTCATAGAATCCAACGGCATCCCCGACACATCTCAATCCAGTTTCTGCAGCAACCACAGCACCGAGACTGCCCTCCTAGCTGCCACAGACGACATTCGCTCACTCCTCCATTAAGGCCACACTGCAGCCCTCATCCTACAAGACCTCTCAGCAGCCTTCGACACCGTCTCCCACCGCACACTAGCCGCCAGACTCCATGATGCCGCCATACAGGGAACTGCCCTAGACTGGAGCCGCTCCTTCCTTGCCGGCCGAACACAAAGTATAAGACTCCCGCCCTTCCTCTCCAAACGCACAGAGATCAGATGCGGCGAACCCCAAGGATCCTCCCTCAGCCCCACGCTCTTCAAAATCTACATGGCCCCCCCTCCCAACCATCATCAGAAAGCACGGACTCAGCTTAGTATCCTACACCGACGACACCCAGCTCATCCTCTCCCTCACCAAGGAACTCGACATCACCAGGCACAATTTCCAGGAAGGAATGAAGGATGTTGCATCCTGGATGGGCAGCAGCTACCTGAAGCTCAACTGGGAGAAAACGGAACCCTCACCCTCGGATCCACCCCCTCCACATGGGATGACACCTGGTGGCCGGCCACCCTCGGAAACCATCCCACGCCCATGGACTGCACCCGCAACCTCGTTATCATACTCAACTCTCCCTTCACCATGAACCGACAGATCAACGCCGTATCCTCCACATGCCTAAACACCCTCTGCATACTCCGCAAGACCTTCAAATGGATCCCCCCGAATCCAGGAATACCATCACCCACGCAGTCATCACCAGCAGGCTGGACTATCAGAACGCTCTCTACGCTGGAATCAACAAATCTCTACTTCACAAACTCCAGACCATCCAGAACTCCGCAGCCAGACTCGTCCTCAGCATCCCACGACAAGACCACATCACCCAGCACCTCCAAGACCTCCACTGGCTCCCCGTCAAAAACAGAGTGACCTTCAAGCTGCTCACACACGCCTACAAAGCCCTCCACAACACCGGACGCCAATACCTCAATGAAAGAATCTCTTTGTACACCCCCAAGAGAAACCTCAGCTCCGCTGATATAGCCTTGGCCGAAATCCCCTGCATCCACAGAGCCAGAATGGGTGGCAGATCCCTCTCCTACATCGCGGCCAAGACCTGGCGAACTCCCCTCAGCATCAGACGAAGCCCCACACTGCAAACATTCAGGAAGAACCTCAAGACCTGGCTCTTCGGATGACCGGAGCTGCCCAAATCCCCCTCCCCCCAGTGCCTTGAGACCCTTACGGGTGAGTAGTGCACTCTACAAATCCCTGATTGATTGATATGCTGCTCAATAGATCCAAACTTTCTAACTTGCTCCACAAGATCAGGGTTGCAAGGATTGTACTGCATAAACATCAGATACCTTTGTCACTATGAACACATTGTTTCCATGTTAAACGGTTCAAAGGTATGGCTGGAGGGGCTCCAGGCATTATATTACATTCCCCACTGTTAATGAGGCTCACCAAGAAGCCTTGGAGTTGGTGAGAAGGCAAGATTCCATATCCTTGATACTATATATTATCTCAGCAAAAACTCGGGAATTAGACAGGACTGTCTCCTTGAATTTCTTCAGCAGGGGTAGAAATAATTTTCTTTTTCCAAAGGGATATATAAAGTGAATTGCCCAGCGAGGCATTTTAAATGTCAAACTAGCATCCTTTTAGTTGGTGCCCCTAAATTTAGCATTCCTTGTTCAGTACCATATACCATTCATCATGGTTTAATAACAGGCATAACGTGAGAGATGACATCTGGTCAGAAAAATCTGTCTCCTTTCTATTTTGTCAAAATGGAAGATGTCTCCCTTGAAAACCACAGCTTCTCACTGGGTCATTTATTCCACCACTGAATATCAAAAGGTCTTACAATCTCCAAGATGAACAGCAGGCAGGATTCAGCCACAGTAATTGTAGCCAAATAAACAAGCAATGCCCAGGAAGGTGCTAGAGTGAAATTCACATCTGCTCTCAATGGCCTTCTAACAAGTCATAAATGAATAAGGGTTCAGGGGTTAAAAATGCTGCAATGAATGCAGCAGTGTGGCAATGGCAGCAAATACAGAGCACAGTGGCCCCTGAAGATTCCTCCTGCTCACTCCACCCCACTGTTGGAAGGTGCATATCACACTGCAGGTGCAATCTGACCTCAATGCTGCAAAGTAGGTACAGCACCCTGAAGCATAAAACTTGGTTTATTCATGTGCTAGTTGCTTTAATGTGCTAACTACCACGGTGTTGTTTTTTTTTTCCTTGATACTCACTAGAGTTTGCAATGTGCACATTGTAATCCTAATTTAAAATTGCATTTCACATTTATTACATTGTAATTTATTAATTTTAATATACAAAGTAGCAACTTTTTCGATGCAGGCACTGCTATGCAAAATTATATCAGGCCATACGTAGCCACATTTGATTTGTGACACTTAGGGCCTTATTCCGATGCCGGTTGGACATCGTTTCGGAATGGAAACTGCCCGACTAGCAGTCAAGTGGTTTCATTTGACAAATTAGGATGCGACCGCCCATGAGATGGTTGGAAACATCCATTTTTCCATTGCCGTTTGTGCTGCGGCAGGAAAATGGCCACAGCACAAGCAGCGTTGAAAAAATAGATCTTTTCCATGTGGTGCCTGGCACACGGGGTATGGATGTTTGGGGGGACACACAGGTGCCCCCCAGGTCTCATAGCCGAGGCCGTGGGGGGATGGGGCCCTGCTTGGGACCCCCAAATCCGTTTCCAACAGCCTTTCTATGGCGGTCAGAGTGCCATTGAAAGGCTGTCTGAAAGGGGCATCATAATTCCGAATGCGGTGCCTGAGCAGGCACCGCCCCTATTGGTGGGTATTACATTCTGACTTGTGGTCTGATGGGCTTGTCGGAAGCGTCAGTTGGTTCCTCTGCCACCATAATGCGGCAGTCAGACTACGGCACCAGAAGTCGGTCAGGTCGCAACCGACGGCCTGTCGGTTGCAGTCTGACTGACATCGAAATTAGGTCCTTAATAGTGGAAGATTTTAGAATACATGCCTAAACCTTTTATAGAAAATCTGAGTTATTTTAGGTTGCATAGAAGATTACTACTCTGAAGAAAATACAGACTATTTGGTGGATGGTGCCATCTGTGGTATTACTAAAACTGAACTTCAGCATCACACAGATTCCAGAAGAGAATACAAAAGTAAGAGGTGTGCACCCTGAATATTGAAAGGTATGTATTGATTTCATGTATATGTATATATATATATATATATATATATATAAATATCAAACATCCACTTGCCTCGTCGAAGCCGGGACACACCAGCCGTGGTGCACGCCAGGGTACGAGGATACCCTGTATGATTTCAAAACTCCCTCCGCAGCGTAGCTGCAAGATGCACACTCCTTGCCGCAAGTAAATAAGGCACAATTCCATAAAGTGCTTGGGGTAAATTTATTTAGGTGCCAAGCCGAAAAACCCAACGCGTTTCGGCATTTGTACGCCTTGATCACGGGTGAAATAATAAAGTTTGACAATCTATTTGAATACAAGATTGCGTGCAATGTGACAATGTGCTCTTAAACAAACGTAACAGATAACGGACTCACAGAGAGCATTGTTCATATGGTAATAGAATCGGCCATTTTGGAAAACAAAGTGAATAAGCTCTAATTGCTATAAATCATAGAACAATCACCAAAGTTAACAAAATTAAATTAAATTTCATACGTCAGTACCCGCTGCGGCATGTCAGTTAACATTCATGTTCGCATATCATAGCCCGAAAACTGATAATCCAAGTCTAGGTAAAAACAGTTTATGTTATATTATGTTATGTTACATGCAGAAACTCCCTATATTGAAAAATACGGTTTTAACAATACATAAGGATTAGTGTCTTACCAGTAGGCAATCACCAATATACAATAATACTGATAGAGTAACAGGGTAATGAGCTCCTGCTAGCAATCACACAATAACACCAGATAACTAAGTACAAGCTACCCAAGTGGGCAATTACCCATAATAATAACAGGCATTTAATTAGGCATGTTTTTACATAGACTCGGATTATTAGTTTTCGGGCTATGATGTGGGAACATGAATGTTAACTGACATGCCGCAGCGGGTACTGACGTATGAAATTTAATTTAATTTAATTTTGTTAACTTTGGTGATTGTTCTATGATTTATAGCAATTAC
The DNA here is from genome assembly GCA_963921515.1 of Calotriton arnoldi. NCBI lineage: Eukaryota > Metazoa > Chordata > Amphibia > Caudata > Salamandridae > Calotriton > Calotriton arnoldi. The sequence continues at coordinate 2,153,829 of CAWUFW010002202.1, forward strand.
AGCTTATTCACTTTGTATTCTATTATCGCAATTGAGTGACAATATGTTTTCATCATGAGGCAACTGTTTATATTTAGCGTATATGTAGAATGGTGATTGTTTAAGACATGGTAATATCATACCAAAATGGCCGATTCTATTACCATTTGAACAATGCTCTATGTGAGTCCGTTATCTGTTATGTTTGTTTAAGAGCACATTGTCACGTTGCACGCAATCTTGTATTCAAATAGATTGTCAAACTTTATTATTTCACCCGTGATCAAGGCGTACAAATGCCGAAACGCGTTGGGTTTTTCGGCTTGGCACCTAAATAAATTTACCCCAAGCACTTTATGGAATTGTGCCTTATTTACTTGCGGCAAGGAGTGTGCGTCTTGCAGCTACGCTGCGGAGGGAGTTTTGAATATATATATATATTATATATATCTCTCTTACAGGGGATGATTCCCGACTGCCTTAAAATGGGGCAAGTCACACCTATCCCCAAGAAGCCCAATGCAGACCTAACAGACCCCAATAACTACCGGCCGATCACCAGCATCATGTCTTTAGCGAAGTTGCTCGAGAAATGCGTTCACACACAGCTATGCAAACACATCGAGAAATTTCAGCTGCTAGACTGACATCAGTCAGGCTTTAGACCAGGTCATAGTACAGAAACAGCCCTAACGCACATTGTGGATGACGCCTTGAGAGCTCTGGACCAAGATACGCCTTGTCTTCTAATTCTTCTGGACTTGTCCTCTGCTTTTGACACTATTAAACATGAGAACTTGATTAACCTTCTGCAATATAGGATGGGGCTATCTGGCCCTGTCTTAAACTGGTTCTCCTCCTTCCTGCACAACCGAACACAGAGAATCAAAGTCAACCAATCTTTGGCTGCAAGCACCCCGGTCAGTATTGGGGTCCCTCAGGGATCTGCACTCTCGCCCACGCTCTTCAATCTCTTCATGGAACCGCTAACTGCTATTCTGAACGGGTCAAACATTCAATACCATATGTACGCGGACGTTACTCAACTGTATTTGAAGATCTCCTCTCCAGATGACATTAAAACTCTTAATGGAGCGCTCCAAAAAACTCAACAATGGCTAACACATAACCATCTGTTACTAAACTCCCTCAAAACAGAATTTCTCCTGATTACACCCCGCAACCAAGAGACACCAATGCAAAATTGGATCAAACATATCTTTGCACTCAACTGCTCCCCGCACGTGGTGGACTCCGCTTGCTCTTTAAGTGTCACCCTGGACAAATATCTAAACATGCAAGGACACATCAGTGCCACTACTAAGAGTGCCAATCATCAGCTCAACACTCTCAGGAAAATCAAACCTTTCCTCCCTCCCGAGGACATCCAGTCAGCAGTCCAATCCCTTGTTATCTCGCGAGTAGAATATGGCTTGGTAACCCTAGCAGGGCTTCCTAAAGCAAGGTTAGCTCCGCTAAGAGCTACTCTGAACGCTTCTGCCAGACTAATCACAGGCTCCAGAAAACATGATCATATTACACCTGACCTAATTCAACTTAAATGGCTTCCCATTGAAGCAAGGATCCGCTTCAAGATAGCATGTCTGACACATAAAGCTATACACCACAATAGCCCAGTTTACCTGGCAAAGAAACTCGAGCTCTCTGGTTCCAGTCGAAACTTAAGAAGCTCCAATACCTTACTCCTGAAACCACCCAAATTCAACAAAAAAAGAACTTACAATCGCACCTTCTCAGGGCTGGCTCCAAGAATCTGGAATGACCTACCGACGGAAATAAGAGCCAACCCCTCAACTGCTTCATTCAAGAAACAAATCAAATGGCTACTTTTGGAAGAACTTCAGCAGAAATAGCTTCTATGTCATGTGATAATCACTTCCCACGAGTGCTTGACAATCATTTTTACTTTGTGTATTGTAATGTATGCCTGACAATCATTTTCTCTATATGTTTTGAAATATGTATTCGTTTTGAAATGTACTGTATCGTTCCTGTGGCGTAGTGCGCTGCTTAAACTGCACAGCCTCGTCTAGTAGGGCCTTCACCTGGTTCCTCCTATGCTACCTTTTTTGTATTGTACTTTTACTGTCTCCTCACGGCAACGCTAATTGTCCTCTTTGTACAGCGCTCTGATGCCTGATCTGCGTCTTGTTCGCGCTTTATAAAACTTTTCAAATAAATAAATATAGAAAGTGCTTCTCTTCCGACTCGCCGCAGATGCCCTTCAGTGAGAAGGGGTCCGTGTACAGCTGAGGAAGCCGTCTCAGCCTGGTATATCTGGATTCTCCGCTCGTTTCGTTTCCTTGTGCTGGAAAAAGACGGACACAGACCTCGGTTCGCTGGTGCAAAGAGTTTATTGCAAAAAATTCGCCATGTCACGTTTCGGCCTGGACAGGCTTGATCACATGATATCAGCCAAATAAACCTCCATCGCCCTGAGCTTTTAGACCAGTTCTTCAGACAATGCCTCAATGCCCTATAGGCCAGTCGGACCCTATAGCACTTGGTCCAGTTCAGTACTGGGCATCTGGCATCCATATGTGCAGGTTTATATTTGGAACAGAAAGGCTATCCATTAGGTTGCTGAAAATGAGTAGGTGTGAGACTGAGAGAGTAAATCAGTCCATCATGAATCACAGATATGCCTCATTCTTAGAAACAATATTAAATAGGCACCCACTGATTTACCACTTCGCAGGGGTGCAGATGTATGACTGTTTAATTTCAGAAAACCTTTACAGGTTATGCTTGTTAATTCGTATCAGTCAAAGCTTTACAGGCATTAGTGGCGCACATTTTAGCTCTTTCTCACCTTTAATAGGAACAGACCACTGTCCTTGACAAAAGTAAATGTCAAAACCTGTCCATGGTGGGAAGGGATTAGAAAAATGGTTTGTAAACACCTTCAAGCATGCAGGTTCATGTGATTGTATGCAATCGAAGGGACAGCTCGGTTTTCACTTGCACAGACCAGAAAGTAGAAATAGTTCGACTTGTGCTTTCAGACTTGGCTCCTCAACATCCTGGGGTGGAACTTGGGTGAGAGTCAAAGGAAGAGAAGAGTAGATTAGAGTTCATTCGAGAGGCTTCTACAGAGTAGGCTGAACTGAGTTGTCGCGCTATGTACAGCATCGCGTGCACGTGGAAGTAGCAGGGCTACGGCCCACGTTACACAGGATGCTTGTATTCGTGCAGGAGACAGCAGGTCTAACCCTCACGCAGACGTTGGGTGTTGTCTGGACCAAGCGTTTCCTTCTATTCATTTCCTGATTTTAATGTTCGCATGCATGTGGTTTCCAGAGACTAACAAGAGCGTGTGCTTTACTCAGAGTGGGCGATGCCACCAGCTTATTATACCCGTGCACAGTATTTATTCTGGCGAATTTGTGGCGCATTTTGTCAGGCGTGAAGCTGTAGGTTTATGTCCTGTGAGTCACAAGCCACCACAGATCGCGGAGGAGGAGGCAATGCTGTGGTTTATGTCTGACAGAGAAAAAACACACCTTAACCATATGAACCGGCTGCAATGAGCTGTGTATAGTGAGCCTTAAATAAATTATGTTTGAGTATTGTAGAGGCTACAGAGATATTTGCGATTGATGGCAGAGTAAGCAGCAGGGATAAGAGGCAGCTCATCTCTGTATGACAACTACGGATTAAACAAGCATTTGCAATTATATCGGTCTCGCCTTTGGGACCTTATAAATAATTTTCTATGCAGCACATTATCCTGGGTGCTGCAACCACCGGTTCAAATTAAGCACGGGGAGAGTGGAGCAACGAAGAAGGACGAGAAGCCTGGAGGGAGAGGGGAGGGACAAGAGGCCTGGAGGGAGAGGAGAGCAGCAGAGGAGGGACGAGAGGCCTGGAAGGAGAAGAAAGCAGCATGGGAGGGACGAGAAGGGACGAGAAGCCTGGAGGGAGAGGGGAGCAACGAGGTAGTGACAAGAGGCCCGGAGGGACGGGGGAGGGACGCCTGGAGAGAGAGGAGAGCAGCAGAGGAGGGACGAGAGGCCTGGAGGGAGAAGAGAGCAGCGTGGAAGGACGAGAAGCCTGGAGGGAGAGAGTAGTAACGAGGGAGGGACGAGAAGCCTGGAGGGAGAGGGGAGCAACGAGGGAAGGACAAGACGCCTGGAGGGTGAGGGTAGAGACAATAGGCCTGGAGGGAGAGGGGAGCAAGAGGGACGGACCAGGGGCGTAACACAGGCCCCCGCATCCCCCGCTTTGTGGAGGGCCCCCGAGCTGCAGGGGGCCCCCTCAGCACAGTACTCAGGCCTGAGCGCTCCAGATTAAATCCAGAGCGGGGGCCCCTCCATGTACATTGCAGGGGGGCCCCTTAAGCTTTCATTGCGCCACAGGGACGGACGAGAAATCACATCGTTTGACATTCAGGAGTGAGAAGCACAACGTCAGCCCCTTGTACTTGAAAGCATCCTTGACTCGCACAGATGCGACCCCCTTAGCGTCAGCTTCGGCAAACATCGCAGTTCACACAACACATCATGACAAATAACGAAATGAATACAACACAGGTAGTTTGTTGTTAGATGGGGGTGGGTGTATGCAACTCTTGAGTTTCTGTGCCAAGCGAGGCTCAGCTCCCCGCGAGCTCCGCCTCGAATGTATCTCTGAGAATGGCTGATAGCCGGAAGGGTGGAGGGGTGGAGGGGGTGCCGTGCCCAGCAGTGCATGTGCTGCCAAGGGACATGCCAACGCCGCTGCCACCCTATGCTGTGCCAACTCACAGTTGCATTTCTCAGAGGACGGGCGAACAATTCAGAGTGCAAATGGAGGGAGAGGGGAGCAACGAGGGGGGACGAGAAGCCTGGAGGGAAAGGGGAGCAATGTGGGAGGGACAAGAGGCCTGGAGGGAGAGGGTAGCAGTAGGGAAGGGGGCGGGGGGAAGAGTGGGCTACCAAGCTAGCACGTGTGAAAGATAAAGCACAGTGTCCATGAATCAGGCATTGAGCTGAGACAGGAAAATGCTGGAGGGGCGCCGAAGTATTAAAAATAACAAGCAGTGATGGAGGATGGGGCACAGGGTAATTTCTCTAAAGAAGATTAAGTGCTTCAGACCAACCATGAAGTGCAGCATTTTTACGCATGTTTACGATTGGTACAGACAAGGCAATGTGGAAATCTACCACCAAATCCCGTTCCAGTTTATGTAATCGTTTAGCTGGTGTCACGTCTGCTCTGGTGCAGGGAAGGCGGCGAGAACTTGCCAGGCAAGCAGTGCGACTGTCTTAATAAATCCCAGTGCTCTGCATTACGAGGTGGTGGTGGGGGGAGGGGACTGCACAGGGATATTAAGTGACAGCGAGGGGCAATGAGAAGGATCAACAAGCAAAAGTAAAACAGGAAGGAGAGAGAGACTGTGGTGTTACTGATCCAGCGCGATATTAGCAAACAGCATTCATACACAAACACTCACTTGGGCCCATACATTCATACTACGCTAATACTTACGCTGGGGTGTCAGTTGTACTCTTTATCAAAATCCCTGCTACCAATTACCTTCTGATTGAAGAGTAATGACTTACCAATGAATCCTTTGCTAATTGGGAAGTTTAAAATGAGTGACATTCATTACAGTACATCATTTTGAAATAATCACTGAGTCAGGAAGTTTTAAAATGTTTATCTAAAGATTTTTAGCAGAGTAATACAGAACCACACGGTACTTAATCGCACATCAACGAGAAAGCATAGAATAATTATTGCTAATCAATGACGGTCCTTAAGGAAAAGGAGAGGATATAGACAGCAGCGCAACGAAAGGTTGCATTATATTTACCTAAGTGCGAGAACCAAACCCCTTGGCCAAGGAGTTGGAAAGAATAGGACCCAGGAAGGATGAAGAGCAAAGACCTCCTCCAGGTTCAGGACAGGACCGGTGACCTCTCTATAACGACGCCTGCACCATTCCCCTCTCTGATACTCGACTTCTCCTCGATTCTCCCGTGCCTTCCTTCTAATGGACTCCGCCGCCCCCTCCTCAGGACCTCTCTGGACAGCGGTTCAGTCTGCAATCGATCAGCTTGGCGGTCTGGAGCTCTTCTGCCTGTCAGCATGGACGCCTATTCTCTTGCAGCATCTCCTTCCTCAGACTCTCTTGACTCTCCGACTAAACTAATTAGCTAATTCTATATCTGTTATACCCTTCTACGCCCATGTTCCTCCCATTAATGTTGCTAAAATATGGGACCACTACTTCTGATTGGACAGGGACAGGGGGTGGATTCTCACACCATATTGATTTGTCTTGTATTTCTGAAGCCTATTGTTTTTAAACTACCGCCCCTTAAATTTAATACATTTGCTTTATTTCCCACCCGTCTCATGACAAAATTTACAATTTATTCATATAAAATGTTTCTCTTCGGCGAGAACATCTTGGTATGTAGTGGTGTCGGCCAGCAGGTCATGGCCTTGGGTGATGTCCAAGTTGACTTCATCTCCTTCTATCTGGTCTGCCACTGCAAGGCGCATGTGCGGAATCTTTGTCACACGAGCTTTCAGTGCACCAACCCCAGGCCCAAGTTTACGAACTAATAAAAGTCAAAGAAGAAAATATTAAAATCATAAAATAAAATGTTTCACTGTATGCCCATTCTTTCTACTCTTTTCCCATTTAATTATAAATTCTATCCCGCATTAGTAGCGTTAAAGAGACGACAGTTTAATAAAGACATAAGAGCAAGCTGAAGCATGTGAAAACATAAAGCAGCCATTTTAATGCACAATGCGCAGAAGCAGAAGTTTCCCACCAAGCAAAAAGAGACGTCACAACACGTGATATGGTTAGGACATGCGCAGAAAGTTCCCGCGTTTTAGCGGCCATTTTGGATTACAGACAAGCGTTATTCATTAGTAAAACACATAGGCAAGCATCCTCACTATTCGTGTAGTGTATGCAAGGGTTAGTATAGACAATACAAGTTTAATAAATTAATACTATGAGGAGATTGCGTACGAGCAAGTCTCATTTATGAGTCCTTGCTCCATCAATACCCTCTCTGATGGCGTTTCTGAGCCATCAAAATACTACCCACAATCAGATGCCAACTTCTAGCAAATCGTTTCATTCTCATTTTTACATTTTCTATTTTTACCATCCCTTTTCAATTTCTTGTATAATTCACTTCTCCATTCTTCAAGTTCTATTTCATCTAATTTTCTCTTCTTTCCCTTTCCTGTCACCTTATATGAGCCATTCTTTCTACAACATTTGCACCATACTGTTATTGTCAGTACTATTATTGCTATCCCTGTTAAAGGTACTAATATTTGACCTATAAGTCCTTTTCCTACATTAGCAAACCAGGTACCAATTGACGCAATACTACTTGTCAATCTTTCCCATACACTATCAACTTCCAGTGGTTTAAGTTCCTTCTCAAGTTTAGTTATATTCTGTATATACGTTTCAATTTCTTCACTCTTATCAGGAATATAAGTGCAACAGTGTTTCGTCTTCAATAATTTACAGACTCCGCCCTCTTTTGCCAATATAATATCAAGAGCAAGTCTATTTTGCATCACCATAGATCTAATCGCAACCATCTCCGCATTAATCATTAGAAAACCTCCAGCAGTATCCGTTGATAAACGATCAACCACTGTAGATAATTTACATATTTTCCTTGAGTTCAGAATTATTCCCACTGACGGTATCAATGCACCAAATATATCACCTATAATTTCTGAAAAACTAGCTCTTTTACTATGTGTTAATTCGCTATTGTTTTCATTGCTCCCAGTGTTTCTTTTTACGTGGTATATCTTTGGAAATACTATTCCAAAATAACAACTTCCATACCACCGTGCAGGAAGCCTAAAGTAAGCCTTATTCCCACACACATAATAGATTCCAGGAAACACTGAATCTGTTCCTCCTTTATTCCCCAACCTCCAAGAATTAAGAAATTGTGCTCACATTCACTGGTACCGATGAAAACATTGTTATAATCAGTCTTTAACCTATGAAGACAAATTTTCCCTGTCTTTACAAAATCCAGAGCCATAGCAGCTTGAGCCTTGCCAGGTGTATAACTCCCTTCTTTTTCTGCCCAAGGTGGTAAATGAGTCTTATGCTCAGGAGCTTTCTTTTGAAAATCTTGTCTTCTATCTTCTACTAAATTCAAAAATATCTTTTCTTCTTCAAGTAAAGAACATGTTAGATTGTGTCTATGTGCATGTGTTATGTCTATTGATTTCATTGTTAAGAAAAATTCTCCCATAAACTGTGCAACTGAGCACTGGGTTCATACTCTTTCGAATCAGAACCTCGGAAAATATCACATCTAGGTTTGAATAATAATACTGAAGTCTCCCTGTTCTATAAAATAAACTAGACAAAACACTACATGATATGCCATATGTCAGCGGTAAGTGATGGTACGTTAATACTTCTGCTACTGATTCAGGTAACTTCATACAGACATAACAATTACTCACTTCCATGGTATCTACATATTGAAATAATAACTTTGTGAAAACATTTAAACTAGTGTCGTTATCTGCTATTTCATGATGAAATTCTGGTTCACTTTCTGCCATTAGTTCTACACTATTGCCCTTCATGTTTGCTGTCCTCTCCTTAATTTCATTATTAATCTTTTTATCCATTATCATAAGGTAAGGAACTGCTACAATCAGGACTAACCATACTATAAGCACCATTACTAGACTACATATGCATATTGCACAGCATCTTCTACAATATCTCTGTTTTGGTCTCCCAGCAACTCTATCGTCAGGCATTTTTCGACAAGGAAGATCGCTCTTCTTATCTATTTCCTCTTTTCTTTAAATTACTCCTTTTGCTTAATCAAGGCGGTCTTGTTTCTTTTTCGTACTTCAGTTCTGCACTTGTTCCTTCGTCACCACTTTCACTTGACTCTGAGCTTTCAAAATCTTCAAGAATGATGTAAGTCCAATCAGGACCCTTGAATTTGTTGTTCACAAGTTTCAGTCTTTTACTTCTTCTTTTCTCAGTTTTATTTTCTTGTTCAGTTTGGCTTGTCACTTCATTTACTTGATCTGGATCTTCACTTCTGGTTGTTATGTGGTATTTTACTCTTTTAATGACACTCGGCCAATGATCTCCTTTTCTTGTTTTCTTTGTTTGCACTGTTTCTTTATCTTCGTCTTCAGAAATCTTTTTATTTTCACTGCTTAGTACTGTTTCGTTTTCTGCAATTACTGTTTTTCTTGTTTGCTCTTTTTCAGGTCTGATTGGTTTTTCTTCAGCAGCTCCACTGTGAGTTTCCAATAGGTGACCTTGTTCTTGATTTATTTCTTCATGTTCATGATTCTCATGATCTTCTTCTTCTGTGCTCTTTTCTGGATCTAACTGGTTCTGATCAGGGCTTATTGCACTTTGTACTTCTGCAGCCTGACCGGATTCTTCTAAACCTGTCTGTCCCTGCTCAAAGTTTATTAGATCTTCGTTGATTTGAGCCCAGTTTCATTTCCCTATCTGATCTTGCTCAGGTTCTCTTATTGTCTCTTCTTCTTGTGCCTGAGCTGCTTCTTCTTCACCTATCTGATCTTCTTCAATTTCTTCCAATTTTGTTTGACTTCTTGTTCTGTGGTAAACTTCAGGAATTTCTACCACTGGTATCCAATCCTGACTTGTGCTCGGCTGTTCTTCTTCAGCTTCTCTTGAATCTCGAGCCTGAGATTCTTCAGCTGGGCAACCTTCAGCTTCTTCAGTGATTGGTGTTGTTTGAGGATTCTCTTCCTCAGGATCTGGTACTCTCTTGGTGTGGCTTACATGAATCCAATTAGGAAATCCTGCACACTTCACTGCTGTATTTGAGGTCAGTATGACTTGACACGGTCTGCCCCATCTAGGTGATAGACACGTTTCTCTGGTGTGATTCTTCACTACCACCCAGTCACCAGGATTCAGATCATGTTCTTGCTCAGGCTGCCTGGAAACTGCGTCTTCTCCAACCTGGTGAGAGACAGAACGCACTAGGTCAGCCAGTCCCTTGCAATAGTCCAATACCATATCATCAGTTTGTTTGTGGGAACATGTGTCTGTCTCATTGCTCTTCCCATCATTATTTCGTGTGGGCTCAATCCTGTGTTTCTGTCAGGTATTCTTCTGAGTCCCATTAAAACAAGTGGCAATGCATCTGGCCACTCTAATGATGTTGATGCACACATTTTTCCCAATCTTGACTTTATAGTGCCATTCAGTTGTTCAACCACTCCAGAAGCTTCTGGACGATATGCACAGTGCAGTTTCTGTTTCATTTGGAATGCTTCACAGATTATTTGGATCACTTCACTGTTAAAATGTTTTCCTCTATCTGATTCCAAAGTTACTGGGAAACCAAACCTAGGAATGAGCTCTCGCAGCAACAGTTTTGCGACTGTAATGCTGTCATTTCTCCTAGTAGGGTAAGCCTCCACCCACTTTGAAAACAGACACACTATGACTAGTACATATTTCAGCCCTCTGCATGGTGGTAACTGTATGAAATCGAACTGAAGTCTCATAAATGGACCCTCTGCCTTTCCGATTTTTCCAAATCCAATTATTGTCTTTCTCCCTGGGTTGTGCATCTGGCAAGTTAGACATCTCTGGCAAAGACTCTCTGCAACAGCCCTGAATTTGGGATTGTACCAATTTTGTCTGAACAACCTGATCATTGCATCTCGCCCTATGTGTGTGTCTCCATGATACATTCTGGCCATCTGGGAGAGCAAACAATCTGGCATGACTGGTCTGCCATCAGCACTGATCCACACTTTGTCATCTTTTCTTTGTGAACAACCCACTTTGATCCACAAATTCTTTTCATTTTCATCAACATCATCTTGCAATCTCTTTACATCATTCCAAGTTTCAGGTGGCATATACAGCATAAGTTGGCAGCTGATTCCCATTCTGTCCACCCTCTTATTGACTGACAGTCTGTTTTTGGCACAATGTTGAGCCACCAGATCTGCATATATGTTGCCGACTACCACCCAGTCATCTCCTGACTGGTGTGCGGCACATTTCACCACAGCCAATTCTTTTGGTGATTGAATTGCTTCCAGCAATTCCCTTACAAACTGTCCATTTTTAATGGGGGATCCTGAAGAAGTCATGAAATCCCTCTGCATCCATAGTTGGCCAAAATCATGCACAACCCCGTAACCATATTGGCTATCTGTAAATATAGTTACTCTTTGATTCCTCCCAATTTTGCAAGCCTTTATTAATGCAATCAATTCAGCTACTTGTGCAGATTTGACTCCTGGTAAATAGGATGCTTTGACTATTCCAGTTAATTCACACACTGCATAGGCAGCAGTTAGTTTGCCGAATTCATGTCTTTGACATGAACCATCAACAAATAGCTCCCTATCTGGCTTTTTAAGAGGCTGTTCCTCAATATCTGGGCGTGGTTTTGTGCATAATTCTGTAATCTGTAAACAATCATGTTCATCTGCTTCGTCATCTTTAATTCTCTCATGATATGGGTCTGGTAGTAAGGTTGCTGGATTTATTATAGTACACCTTACCATGGTCACATTTTCAGCGCCCATTATTATTCTTTCATATTTGGTTAGCCGACTAGGAGTAAGATGCTGAGTTCGGGTTCTTGTCAACAGAATTACAACAGCATGTGGAACATACACCTTTACAGGATGTCCCATCACAATTGACTCACTTTGTTCAATGCTCAGACAAGTAGCCGCCACTGCTTTTAGGCATCCTGGCAACGCGGCTGCCACTGGGTCCAATGTAGCAGAAAAATATGCTATAGGACGTCTGTCTAATCCGTGTCTCTGAGTTAGGACAGAAAGTGCACAATTTTCTCTTTCATGACAGAATAATGCAAATTCTCTTTTATAATCAGGCATGCCTAAGGCAGGTGCTGAACATAAGGCTTTCCTCAATTTTACAAAGGCTTCTACACTTTCATCTTCCCACTCAACAGGATCCTTTGCTTTCTTTTTGTTCATGTTAATTAAGGATTTAGCTAACAGGGAAAATCCTGGTATCCATTGTCGACAATAACCTACTATTCCTAGGAACATTCTCACTTGTCTTTGGGTTACAGGCATTTGCATTTTCTTTATTAACTTTACTCTTTCAGAGGTTACTCTTCTTTTTCCCCTCTCAATTTGGTGTCCCAGATATTTAACAGCTGTTGTACAGAATTGCAACTTTTCAGGTGAGACTTTATGCCCTTCCTCAGCCAACAGATTTAATAGTGCTTGAATCAACGACACAGTCCTCTCTGGTGTTCGATGCCACCAATAAGTCGTCAATATATTGCACTAGGACTGAGCTTCCTGGCATCACTAGTTTCTCAAGGCACTTTTTCAATATCTGATTGAAAATAGAAGGACTTTCCGTGTACCCCTGAGGAACACGATTCCATACATAGACTTTGTTCTCAAATTTAAATAAGAAAAGATATTGGCTGTCTGGGTGCAATGGTATTGAAAAGAACGCTTGACACAAATCAATCACTGTGAACCATCCTGCACTCCAAGGGATCTGGTATAGGATTACTGCAGGATTTGGTACTATAGGACAACATGGTTCCACAATCTTATTTATTTTCCTCAGGTCCTGAACAATCCTATATTTTCCACTAGGTTTCTTTAATCCCATTATTGGTGAATTACAGGGACTACTCATTACTTCTTTTAGTATGTTTTGTTCAACCATTCAATTGATTTCTTCAATGACTCCTGCTTTTACTTCTGCACTCATTTTGTACTGTCTGGTATTTTGGAAAATTGCACCTTCCTTTACAGTAATTTTAACTGGGTCTATTTTAGCCATAAGTACTACTTCCTTTCCTGTGAAATCCCATACCATGGGGTTTACTGTACCTTTTAATTCTTCTGGCAACTCATCTTTTGTTAATACTGAAAACATCTCGTCTACTTCTGTACCTTGTTTTGCGATCATAATTTTATATACATGGTCTTCATCTGGTGTCTGAACTGCCACACCATCCGGTGTGCAGAAAATTGTACAATTCATCTTACACAACAAATCCCTACCTAATAAATTTACTGGACTAGAATCACATACTACAAATTGATGCATTTCCCTGAAATTTCCAATTTTAACTTCCATTGGTTTGGTAAGAGGTGTTCTAATCCTTTGATTAGCTACTCCCACTACTTGGATATCTTCACCAGAGAGAGGAAGGTCTGGCATGTCTGCTGTTCTCACAGTAGACCGGGTAGCACCAGTGTCCAAAAGAAAAGTAATATCATTACCCTTCACATTTCCTTCAACATATGGACCTGACTGATCTACCGGTAAGGATGCGCCAAGTACGCACTCCTCCCCCTCTCCTAGGCACCGTTATGAACTGAATTGACAGAAATCGTTCTGTAAAAGAAACTGTGATGTTATATAATCATTCTTACCACTTCCTCCTTGATATCCGATGTCTGTACCGTGCTTTGCTCTGCTTACATTACCCTGAATAGGTGCAGGTGGAAACTGACTCTGAGGATTTACACCCTGCTGTGAGTCATTCTGTGTCTGTGGATTTAAATTTTGATTTGGGCCATTATTATTTCGAATCTTTTTACATTCATCCTTCCAATGCCCCAATTTTCCGCATCCATGACAAGGAAATTTCTTTTTAGCTTCTTCTCTACTCATTCATCCTCTCATTTTTCCACCATTCCCAGTCTCACCATTCGTACCAGAATCTTTTCCTTGATTTTCACTCGGATGGTCCAAATTAATTCCCTGTTTCTCTGCCATCTTCACCTGTGCCCACATTACTTTCTCCTGCAATTTCTTGTGTCTGTCCTCAATATCATCTCCACAATATTTCGCATACTTCAAAATCTCATCGATACTTTTCCCTTGCCAACAAAGCATATGCTGTTTAATCATCTGACAAATTTCAGGCCATAAACAAATCGATAAACAAACTGACTCATGTTCTTATCTCCAATGTCCTCAAATCCACTATACTGCTTAAAGACCTGCAATAAACGCTCATAATAGGAGTGTACCGATTCACTAGCTTCTTGAGTAGTCCGGTCTATTTTCACCCAATCTGTTTCTTTCGGTGGTATCTTCCTTTTTAGGTAAGTGATTACCTGCTGATATTTTCTCATCACATCATTTGATGGGGCACCTGTCTTTGGGTCTCTAGGATACTCATCACTTGGCCAATCAACTGTGATCTTACAATCTGTCCATAAATCGGCAGGTACCACTATGACAAACAAACCATCCAAATCCTTCAACAATACCTTTGACACTTTCACAAACCTCTCAACCTGCTTGTACCATTCAATTGGTTTTTCTCTCAACTTTGGAAAATCATTCGTAAATGACAAAATATCCTGTCTACTCCATGGAACATGGACATATCCTCCTCCCGCAATTTCTCGCATTGGGTACATTTGGTCTGTTTTCCCTGTCTCTTTCATCACATATTCCGATGCTGATCTACTTGATCGTGCTTCTTCCTTTTTCTTGGCCCACCTAGTTCTCCATTTATCTAGGTCTCCCCATTTTTGTAAAACTGTCATCAATTCTTTTACTTGTAATTTTCTTCCAGAGGCATTCATATTTTCCAAATCTTTGTCTGAAAATTCTGCTCTATATGGTTTCTGCAACACTTTTGATCTCCCTATTTCTATTCCCATCTGTAATGCTAAATTGGATAGTTTTTCATGGAATAATCGTACATTTCTTGTGATATGCCTGCACATAAACAATAATTCTTCATCATCATAGGTATTTAAACGATCTAGTCGTACATTTCCTGCTATTATTTCTTCTAATTCGACTTTCAATCTATGAATATCCATTATTTTTGGAGGTGTGCACTGCTGCTCTGATCCTTGTGCCCACCTTTCTAAATCTTCAGGGGAGGACTATTGTGGCACTTTTCGCTCCTGATGAAGTTACTAGACTTATATCTTTTGAACACCCAGGTGTAGTTCTTTTGGGAGTAATATTGACAGAATCTCGAATGGGTAAATCCATCAATGATATTGTGGATTCGCTGTCACTAAAGTGATCTTCAACCATTACTACTGCTTCAGGTTTTGTAGCGTTTACAGGAGTAGGTGCAAGTATCGGTGGAGGACAGTTTCCTTGAGTACCATATAACGGAACTACTGGACCAATTGTTACAGGTATGGTCAATGAATCAGGATGTACTTTTATCTGTGTTATTTTCTGTATTAATTCTGCTCTGGTCTTCTCTAGGGCTTCCCTTTCTTTGTCATGAAGTATTCTACTAGGGGTGAATTCATGCATTACCTGTGGTACTAATGGGGTTTTTAACGGTGGTGCACTTGGGTTGCATCCACTTGTCCCTTCCTGATATGGTGGGGGGTTCCTTAACATTTCCTCCATAAATTCGTCTTCAGAATCGTCACTTCTCATTAAATGTTTTGTCTTTTCTGTGCATTTACTTCCTAATTTCTCTTCCGCTGATACCAAAGGATACAGTCCCTCTGTAACCATTGCCCTTCTCCATTGTTTCATCTGACTGTCCCTAGATTCATGTTGGTTCCTGGGAAAGAATCCTCGATAACCCCTGTTACTCCTAAATCGATCACGCTCAAATGCTTCGGTCTCCCATTTTTCTAAAGCTTCGTATTGAGTTAATCTAGGTCTGGGTTCTAAGTCATTCATCCTTAATCTCAAGTTCTGCAGAATTCGCCCATTGAACGTGCCATTCTCAGGAAATGCTAGTATTCCATCATTCTTTGTATATTCTATCCAATTCTCCATCCATACACAGGTATGACAACCTCTCTCCATCATCATGAATGAAGCGGGCGTTTTAGCTGGTGGAATAATAATTCCTTCTCTAGTTTTGATTGGTTTGTCCTTTTTAAAATAATTCTTAATCTTTTGTAAAAATGATATTTTTCTCTTTTCTCCGTACATCTTGGGTAAGTATCGATGTATAAAATTATATTCTGCAAAGCCCAAATATCTCCTATCCGGACGAGTTCCTGTTAAAGTTGGATCGCGTTTAACATGCAATCTTTTATCCACTAAGATTTTAGCTTCTATTTTATCAACCAATCAAATGTCTGCTAACTTTTATGTCTGAACCAATCCTAGCGGGGCTTTTCAGTGACGTTTGTTTGTCTACCCCTCCTTTACAATCTGCGCTTTCTGTCCCTCGCTGTTTCAACCAATCCCAGCGCGGCACCTGTGACGTCAGTACTGCTCCTGACTACTGACCCCTCCTTTACAAGAGTCGTTCCACACCCGCTGTTTCAACCAATCCCAGCGCGGCGTTTTATGACGTCAGCCCCCTCTCCGGCAACTGACCCTCCCTTTACAAAAATCTTACGCAAAACTTTATTTTCTCTATAACTTTAGTTAAGATTCAATAACAACATAAAACATTCGCTATCGTGCCAGTTTCTCTAAATTCGAAAAGATAGTTTCTCTCACACTTAGTAAAACCTTTCCGTTTACTAACATACACTACGAGTAAAACCCTTCCGTTTACTCTTCAAACAAGCTTCCGAAATACCTGTTACTTCTTCAATGTTACCCTTTCTAGGTGATATAACATAAAATTTTCACCAGCGTACTCCTTTGCTATTACTCACACGCTGCAGGGGGCCCCCTCAGCACAGTACTCAGGCCTGAGCGCTCCAGATTAAATCCAGAGCGGGGGCCCCTCCATGTAGATTGCAGCGGGGCCCCTTAAGCTTTCATTGCGCCACAGGGACGGACGAGAAATCACATCGTTTGACATTCAGGAGTGAGAAGCACAACGTCAGCCCCTTGTACTTGAAAGCATCCTTGACTCGCACAGATGCGACCCCCTTAGCGTCAGCTTCGGCAAACATCGCAGTTCACACAACACATCATGACAAATAACGAAATGAATACAACACAGGTAGTTTGTTGTTAGATGGGGGTGGGTGTATGCAACTCTTGAGTTTCTGTGCCAAGCGAGGCTCAGCTCCCCGCGAGCTCCGCCTCGAATGTATCTCTGAGAATGGCTGATAGCCGGAAGGGTGGAGGGGTGGAGGGGGTGCCGTGCCCAGCAGTGCATGTGCTGCCAAGGGACATGCCAACGCCGCTGCCACCCTATGCTGCGCCAACTCACAGTTGCATTTCTCAGAGGACGGGCGAACAATTCAGAGTGTAAATGGAGGGAGAGGGGAGCAACGAGGGGGGACGAGAAGCATGGAGGGAAAGGGGAGCAATGTGGGAGGGACAAGAGGCCTGGAGGGAGAGGGTAGCAGTAGGGAAGGGGGCTGGGGGAAGAGTGGGCTACCAAGCTAGCACGTGTGAAAGATAAAGCACAGTGTCCATGAATCAGGCATTGAGCTGAGACAGGAAAATGCTTGAGGGGCGCCGAAATATTAAAAATAACAAGCAGTGATGGAGGATGGGGCACAGGGTAATTTCTCTAAAGAAGATTAAGTGCTTCAGACCAACCATGAAGTGCAGCATTTTTACGCATGTTTACGATTGGTGCAGACAAGGCAATGTGGAAATCTACCACCAAATCCCATTCCAGTTTATGTAATCGTTTAGCTGGTGTCACGTCTGCTCTGGTGCAGGGAAGGCGGCGAGAACTTGCCAGGCAAGCAGTGCGACTGTCTTAATAAATCCCAGTGCTCTGCATTACGAGGTGGTGGCGGGGGGAGGGGACTGCACAGGGATATTAAGTGACAGCGAGGGGCAATGAGAAGGATCAACAAGCAAAAGTAAAACAGGAAGGAGAGAGAGACTGTGGTGTTACTGATCCCGCGCGATATTAGCAAACAGCATTCATACACAAACACTCACTTGGGCCCATACATTCATACTACGCTAATACTTACTCTGGGGTGTCAGTTGTACTCTTTATCAAAATCCCTGCTACCAATTACCTTCTGATTGAAGAGTAATGACTTACCAATGAATCCTTTGCTAATTGGGAAGTTTAAAATGAGTGACATTCATTACAGTACATAATTTTTAAATAATCACTGAGTCAGGAAGTTTTAAAATGTTTATCTAAAGATTTTTAGCAGAGTAATACAGAACCACACGGTACTTAATCGCACATCAACGAGAAAGCATAGAATAACTATTGCTAATCAATGACGGTCCCTAAGGAAAAGGAGAGGATAGAGACAGCAGCGCAACTAAAGGTTGCATTATATTTACCTAAGTGCGAGAACCAAACCCCTTGGCCAAGGAGTTGGAAAGAATAGGACCCAGGAAGGGTGAAGAGCAAAGACCTCCTCCAGGTTCAGGACAGGACCGGTGACCTCTCTATAACGACGCCTGTGCCGTTCCCCTCTCTGATACTCGACTTCTCCTCGATTCTCCCGTGCCTTCCTTCTAATGGACTCCGCCGCCCCCTCCTCAGGACCTCTCTGGACAGCGGTTCAGTCTGCAATCGATCAGCTTGGCGGTCTGGAGCTCTTCTGCCTGTCAGCATGGACGCCTATTCTCTTGCAGCATCTCCTTCCTCAGACTCTCTTGACTCCCGACTAAACTAATTAGCTAATTCTATATCTGTTATACCCTTCTACGCCCATGTTCCTCCCATTAATGTTGCTAAAATATGGGACCACTACTTCTGATTGGACAGGGACAGGGGTGGATTCTCACACCATATTGATTTGTCTTGTATTTCTGAAGCCTATTGTTTTTAAACTACCGCCCCTTAAATTTAATACATTTGCTTTATTTCCCACCCGTCTCATGACAAAATTTACAATTTATTCATATAAAATGTTTCTCTTCGGCGAGAACATCTTGGAATGTAGTGGTGTCGGCCAGCAGGTCATGGCCTTGGGTGATGTCCAAGTTGACTTCATCTCCTTCTATCTGGTCTGCCACTGCAAGGCGCATGTGCGGAATCTTTGTCACACGAGCTTTCAGTGCACCAACCCCAGGCCCAAGTTTACGAACTAATAAAAGTCAAAGAAGAAAACATTAAAATCACAAATAAAATGTTTCACTGTATGCCCATTGTTTCTACTCTATTCCCATTTAATTATAAATTCTATCCCGCATTAGTAGCGTTAAAGAGACGACAGTTTAATAAAGACATAAGAGCAAGCTGAAGCATGTGAAAACATAAAGCAGCCATTTTAATGCAAACTGCGCAGAAGCAGAAGTTTCCCACCAAGCAAAAAGAGACGTCACAACACGTGATATGGTTAGGACATGCGCAGAAAGTTCCCGCATTTTAGCGGCCATTTTGGATTACAGACAAGCGTTATTCATTAGTAAAACACATAAGCAAGCATCCTCACTATTCGTGTAGTGTATGCAAGGGTTAGTATAGACAATACAAGTTTAATAAATTAATACTATGAGGAGATTGCGTACGAGCAAGTCTCATTTATGAGTCATTGCTCCATCATTACCTCCAGAGCTGCCGACTTCGGACCTCGGGAACCAGGTTTGAGTCTCAGCAGTGGTCAAACTGTGCCTTTAAAAATAAAAAATACATGACGGTCATCACTAAAACGATGGCAGAAATGCCTATAAACCAAAAAATGATATATATCCAGCAGGAACTGCGATGTTGGGACGTCTAGGAGGAACCCTGAAGGCATAGGGGAAGTGGCAAGGAGTGACTCAGGGGAAGTACCAAAAACAAAACCAGGAACTGCCTCCTCCTGCAGGACAACCAAAAGAAACCATTAGTGAAATCACCATGGGAGGAAGGAGCCACGGAAACGACTGACTATTGAAGTAATAGCCCAATAAGAAGCTAGCATTTCTGAATGCCGCAGCTAACAGCCAATGGCAATGGGTGGGTTTGCCGAACCCCCACCGAGACATACAACAGGTCAGTGCTAATGCTCGACCTAAAAACTGAGTTCAGTGGTAGTTCAACCTTGAAATAAACTGCTTGTAATCTACCTTGGCTTGTGAGTGTGTGTGGGGGGGGGGGTTAGGAGTGTAACATAGAGCCAAGTAAAGTGGTAGCGGCTCAGAACAAGAATTGGCAATAGGTCTCGCATTTGCCAGATTAAGAGCTATTGGCGTTGTACATGATAATACATTTTATCGATTTGTTTAGGAGTAAGTAGATGTTTGTGTAGCACCAAAATAACATGCGAAGAGAAGTGAACGATTTTTATTACTGTGAGATAAACATAGACAAAATAAAGCTTAGTGCCGCACAATGGTTGACTGAAACCTTTTTCTCCACCCCTCAACACCAATTGTAATTCTAATGGGAATCCCTGTCTGAAAATTTGACTTCTCTACATACTATTCCAAACATAGTCGCAAACAGCCATCACAAGCATAAAAAAACGTAAAACGTGTTTCCTCTCCAGGGAGTAATAAAGCAATTGGTTTATTATTTATCTTCCTTCACCATTTATTCACCCTAAAAACAAGAACACTCTTTCTCCCTTAAAAAAATCGCCAAAATTAAGAGATGCCACATTACTGCGTAGGACATGTTACCGCGTCGGATATACTGGAAGGGCGGGTACAGTGCTTAACGTGCAGCTAACTGCCACTGTAAAATACAAACTTTTATGGTGGCTTTTAAAACAAGGATGGTCTTCCATGCTATTTAATGAAAATGTGATAAAGCCTCTTCAAAATTCAACTGAAACTTAAAGCGCTGCTGGTATTCACTGCACGCATACCAGCCCACATTGTATGCACTGGTGTTAAAAATTGTGTACGCTCCCAGCTCACGCTAAATTCACTGCTGACAAACATTTAAGGCCTCATTTACAAGAAACTGACACATCAGCATCAATGAGTCAGTTTTCTTGCACCTGTGCCAATTGTTCTTGCCACACCATGGATGTGCTGTTTTTACAAGACAGGGCTCCATGGTGCAAGGATTAACAGATGCGTTAGAAATCTGTTGGCACAAAAGTGACGCATTGCTAGAATTGGTTGTAAAACTGATGCAACTCCAGCAATGCATCAGAACGCATAGGCGAGTCCCATTTTAAAAGCCCTGCATCAATCCTTATGCCTGGTCTGATCAGGCATATGGATTTTGACACAGTCAAGTCATAGAGTGACGCAGTGAAATGTAAATTTCACTGGGCCACATCTATGTGGCTTTTTGTGGAGGAACGCCTACCCTACATACATTATACCTGGCGCAGGTATAATGTGATGCAGGGCTCTACAAGCTGGTGCATTGGACCCAAGGTGTCAGTTTGTAAAAATGGAGCAGTGTGGCACATGGATTGCTCCACCACCGCGTCAAAAAAAAGTTACACAGCGGTGGCACAAGGGGCTTGTAAATACACTCCTCGTCTGCCCTGCTGAGAATCAATGTGTACATGCTCAGTCGACACTGCATGCACCATTGTTAAACGATGTGTGAACTCCTGACATGTACTGCGGGTATAAATATTACACTCATTACACTGTATCCCACTGGTTAACACTGTTGAGTATACTCCCGGTGGGCAAAGTGGGTGCAGATACTAAACATCTTGTACACTCCTGGCACTGAGACAAACGCTGTATACACATCCTGTTTCCTTCTAATTACCGCCTGTGACAAAGTATGCCCAGAAATAACCCCAAGAGTAATCACAATCTCAAAAGAAAGCAATGAAAAACATCAGGAAAGGGGAAACAAAGACGGAGGAGGCAGGATGACTTGGGTCAATATGGAAGCCGGCTAGGCAGGGAGGGGAGTAGAGAAACATTTCCTGAGAGGTATTGATATTTGAATACCCGGGGCTGTGAGAAGCCATATGAAATGCAAATTCTCCAGGTGACGGATGACAGGTCAAATTAATGGCATCAGATGCTGAGGTTTTGGTGCTTTAAACTATGATAAACCGAGGAATGTCAGTAAACTAAACAATGCCAAATTGCCACAAAAAAAATGCACATTTGTGTAACCAAATTTTTATTCTTGTGCCGCAAAATATTCAATTTGGTGCCTCATTATTTTAGGGGGGTGGGCCGACTATAGCATATTCCTGGGTCCTAGATTCATTACAATGCAATAACATTATTTACACTCCTCGCCAATAGACCTTCGTAAGTGCTTGCACTCATGGCACTGGTTTCCTTGAGCATGAATTACTGTTCTCAGGAAAGCACAAATCCTCGTAATTCTTGCAAGTGGATTATGAGAAGGACCGAACATGATGATTGACTGCTGCAATGATTGAGCAGCACATCTGTGCAACCTGATGTTTCTTGTTTTAATCGCAGCTCGATCAGCTTATCTTTCCATCGTCTTTTGAAATCCAATTGTAATACGATACAAGGAGATTCTGCAAAATGAGGTATCATTTGCATCGTAATGCAAAAGACTTTTGATACATGAAATTAGTGTCATGCCCATGGTCAAGGGAATCTAAATAACAGCAACAGCAACCCTTTGTAAAACTGCTCCATATTCATTTATTGGTTTCGATCTATAGGCTCTAGTCTACGCCCGATTTGCTATGAAATCTTATCTAGCAGTATGCTTGCCTAGGTCACAGAGCTGACTCTGGTGTAATGATTTGGAATTGAAATTGCCCAAACATATGGGCCCTTAAATTGAACCTTTGCTGGGTTGTGTAAAAGGTTTGGCAAAGCTAGGAATGGCAACACAGAGTGAAAGTAGTACCTGTTGCCAATTGCACAATGAAGTTTCAGCCACATTTTGCTGCACATCTCTCGTTGTATTGTCTACGTGTACTACAGCAGTAAATGGAAATGCCACTCCTTCCTGCCCATGAGAAATGCATCATGTTCGCCTTTGAAGCAAAAGTGATTTGATGCATCCTGTAAAATGAGATAACATTGTTCCACTACTTTGAAAGTGTAACAAAATTAAGTGTGGAATCCAAAAAATGAATGGGTGACTTCCTTCAGTTTGGGACAGCAGGTCCAAGGAAACATGTCTGCATGCCTATGCAGATGATACCGACTTACTCCCTGCCTACCAGTCTACCTTTAACCTCAAAATGCGGACGAAGTCAGGTGCTTACGATAGTGACCACACCAATGTCAATTAAGAATGAATATTTATTCTTAAGGTACTATGTTAGCAGAGTGGCTGCCTCCATAAAACTGCATTTAGTTCATCTATCTCTTGGGTTCCTAACCGGCTTTGAGATCCATTGTTTTTAAATGATTTTCACAGATTTACCGGATATTGAGGATGCGCTCTGACGCAAACCTGGTTCTACAGTTCCCGTGGTGGCAGGTATGGCCATTAGGCCACAATTGTCCCCTGTTCTTTACCCACACCACACATAGTCTGTGTCCGGTCCTCGGATGCTGCATACCACACACTATAAATGTTTAACTGATGGCCTCAGGTTGGTGTACAACAGCACTGGCAATCAGAATTACACTATCGAATGGGAGAAATGGTCGGTCAACATGATAGCTGTGGGGAAATGCAGCACAATCTGTACCTAAATCAAACAGAGCACCAAACACTTCATTATGTTTGCGCCCATGCCCATGAATCCACTGCACTAAATCCCTGTTCACCCAACACCAGCCCCCCTCAAAAGGACAACAACACCTTCTGTGCTCCTTCTGTCACCTGCTGTTGTGGATGCATGGAGATTAGGCCCCTCATGCCCAAGAAAACTGTACACGGCAATATTAACTGAGATCTTCAAACCGAATGCCTACAATGCTGAAGCCACAACCTGCCTATAGCGACTGCCAAGGACCGCTTCTTCTGAAGGGCTTGAATGCAGGAACTCAGCAGAGGAAAGACATTGGAATGGTGGACACCTTGCCTGGGCACACAGGAATTCGCCAAACCTGGTACCAGCGGCGCGCCGAAAGGCGCGCCAAAGGCAAGCCCGTCTGCCCCCGTCCGCGCCCGACCGGGCCATGGGCCCAGTTACTATATCCAAATACATAAATATTCCTCCTCGGAGCTCAGAATGCTTCACGATGCGTCACATAAGCCCGGAGACTCAACTCTGGCACGTCTATGTCACCTCAACATTGGTCTGACACAAGACTTGTTTCCGGAGGTCAGGTCGCCCCTCACCCACGCCCCCCAGCAACGTACGCAGGTTAACATGGGGCAAAAAGACATCTCAATCTTATATCTCAATGCTCTTTCACTAGTCAAACACCAGCTGGAAATTTTCAGCCTCCTTGACTTTGAACAACCTGACATTCTGTTAGTTACAGAAACTTGGCTCACCCCCGAATCCTCACCCGAGATCTTAGCTGCCCTACCCTGCGAATACTATATCCTACAAACTAACCATCCACCTGGCAAGACAGGTGGCGGAGTAGCGGCCATCATCCACAAAAACCTGAGTTTTACCGCCCTTACCCCACTTAATCTTTCCGTCACTGACAATGCAGTGATAAAATTTGAATCTAATTTGGCCCCGTTCATATGCATACTACTTTACAGGCCACATCAGTACATGCCCCAGTTCCCACACCTGTTAGCCGAACAAATCGCACCTCTAGTCACTAACCATACTAGAATCCTCCTAATTGGGGATTTCAACTATTGGGCCAATGACCCTCAAGGAGGACCACAATCCACCGAGTTGACAGAACTATTAAAAAACATAAACCTTATTCAACAAATCTCCTCAGCTACCCACTCAAAAGGCCACATTCTAGATCAACTCTGGACTACCAACTTAGTGATATCAGCTCCATCTATCATGCCTTGTGTATGGTCTGATCATCACTTGGTAAAATTCTCCTTAAAACACACGCTCACAGGGAAAGTGCCCACCTTAGGAGGAAGGATGGCGAGAAAATGGCTCTCCATCAACAACAACGACTTCACCGCCACTTTAATTAACACAGCCCCCTGTCCCACACCTGATGTCAACCTACACGAAAAATCCTTCTCGTCTTGGTTACTAGTGGCCAGTAACACACACGCCCCACTTAAACGAATCAGCCTCACCCGCCGGCATGAGGCTCAGAGATGGTTCTCCCCCGATTTAAACTCCCAAAAACGCTCGATCCGTCAATTGGAAAGAAAGTGGAGGCAGGACTACTCTCAAATAGGAAAAACTACTTATGTCCGGGCCTTGAATGATTACAAGAAGGCCATCTCCGCAGCCAAGGCAGCCTATTTCTCAACACAAATTCTCAACTCTAATAACCAAGCCAAGGAATTATTCACAATAGTTGATGAATTGTCAAACCCTGAGAGAGTCCTAAGTAAACCCAAGCCGTCACAGGCCCTTTGTGACTCCTTGAATAATTTTTTTATCGATAAGATTACCGACATCAAAGCCAGCATTCCACACAGGCCCTCACAAGATATTACCCCGTCCACACCCAGGAACCCCCACTCTCTGGACTCTTTTTTACCCATCGACACAGAGACCTTGAATAACTTACTTGCTAAAGTCAAATTGGGCTCTCCCTTGGATCACTGCCCCCTCACGTCTTGAAAGCAGCATTTATGGCCTTCCCAGACCCAGCCCTTGCCCTCTTAAATCACTCCCTGTCCCAGGGCTGCGTCCCCAAGGCTTTCAAGGAGGCTATAGTAGTCCCCCTTCTAAAGAAACCAAGCGCTGACCCCCAGACACTAGCAAATTACCGTCCCATCTCCTTGCTCCCCTACATGGCTAAGCTACTAGAAGCCCATGTGGCAAAATGCCTATCCAACTTTCTGGAACAGACGGGATTCTTTGACCCAAGCCAGGCCGGTTTTCGGCCTGCTCACTCCACTGAAACAGTGACTTTGGCAATATTGGACTCCCTACGTGAAAACGCAGACAGAGGCAATCATCAGGCCCTGATACTGCTTGACCTCTCGGCTGCATTTGACACGGTCGACCATAACATACTAGTGGACCGTGTCAGAGAGGCAGGTTTTCACGGTCCAGCCCTTAGCTGGATTAACTCCTTCTTAGTAAACCGCACCCAGGCAGTCCGCATCGGCCAATTCACTGCCCCTAAATTAAAAACAACTTGCGGGATCCCACAGGGCTCTTCGCTCTCACCACATCTCTTCAACCTCTACCTACGCCCACTGATAAGATCTTTGAAAGACAGGAAGGTGACCACCTTCAACTATGCAGATGACCTCCAACTCATGTTCTCAATCGGCAACTCCCTCGAATCTATAACTAACTTTCAATCTACTATGATTTTCATCCAGCAATGGATGAACCTCAAACATTTAAAACTCAACCCCAGTAAAACAGAACTAATTCTGACAGGGGGAGGTTGCAATCCATGGGGCCAACAATACTGGCCCAGTAACTTGGGACCCCCCCCACCCCCTCCACTTCAGTAAAAAGTCTAGGGGTTACTATAGGCAACGACCTGCCTTTAAAAGTGCATGTAGGCACAGTGGTCTCCGCCTTCTTTCTACAGTTACGAAAAATCTGAAAAATAAGCAGGCTTCTGTCCCACGCTGCACTGGTCCAGGTGGTAATAGCTCTAGTTCTGTCTCGTCTGGACTACGCAAATGCCACCTACCTGGGACTTCCACTTGGCCTTACCAAGCGACTTCAGCTGGTACAGAACCAAGCGGCCTGACTAATACACAAACAGCCCAGGTGGCAACACGCCTCCCCCCTCCTCAGGAAGGACTGCATTGGCTCCCTATCCTGCAGCGATGCGCCTTCAAAGTCGGATGCTTGGTGTTCAAATCCCTATACAGTCGCAGCCCCAAATTCATTGACAATCTTATTTCTCGCTATACCCCCACTCGGAATCTCCGTTCAGCCCAACTCCACCTTCTGACAATACCCACCTTCAAACTGAAACGCCAAGGGGGCTGCAGGTTTGCGGCTCTAGCCCCACGCCTGTGGAACTCCATCCCCCTGGAAATCAGACTCAGCACTAATCTGCTCATATTCAGAAAATCTCTCAAAACCTGGTTATTCACACAGGCTTATGAATAACCTGTTCCGGATTGGTAACCCCCCTAGTTCTCAGCGCCATGAAACCAACCGGTGAACGAGCGCTCTATAAGTCACCATTAAGATAAGATAAGATAAGATTGAATTCAATGTAAGTCCATAGGTGATGAAGGTGTCGAAAAACAAGATTTGTTCAGGGCATTTGCCATTGAGCTGTGCCTTGATTGCAGTCATTGCTATGCCAGGAAATGTGGGTGACACCAGCATATTGTGGCTCACCTCTGTACTCCATCCGCCCCAGCCAAGTGGGGTCAGCGAGCCACAACTTACAAGAGTGAGTCAATAGCTGCGGGATCGAAACTGCGACATGTGTTATAGGCCATTTTGTGTTGCCTGAGTATTAATTCACCCAGCTATAAACAAGCAGGATCGGCTTTGCCTGCGCCACCCGAATAGCAGATGTGAAAGGGGATGCTGGCAGGCAAGATGCCTACTAAACAACTGACTATGGAAATGCATTCATTTATTGTGGCACACCCAGAACTGCTTTCACCCACCTGATGTACTGATGACTCGAAGCAGCAGTGTGGCTCGCTGAGCTACAGATCTGCGAGTTGGGGCATCTTGCAACCACAATTTACTCTCTCTTCACAACCTGACTCTAGAATCTCAACACCAGAACTAAATGTTGCATTGAAAGAGCTCTGACTTGAAGCAGTCGCCCTTGTGGGTCAGGCAGTGAAAACCCATCACAGCAATGGTGGGAACTACAGTGTGCATGAACAACAGGGGATTGGCAGATCCCTGCGCAAAGTATACTTGAGTTGTCTTTTTATATGTGACAACAGATCCAGCACAGCAATTATGTGATCGGAAAGGAGGAAAGTTTAACTAAATTCATGCTCGGTGTTGGCGGCGACCAGCAGCTTGGCCTCCTTGGTGTCCAGGAAGGTGAGGGTCTGAGAGATGGGTCCATACGCCTTCATACTCATGCTGCAACTGGGCCTATCCTCAGGGTCCGGAGGGAGAGTGAGAGAAGGAAACGTTACCAAACCCCCTGGCAAGATTGAAAGGAAGCTCCTGAAAGCGACACACGCGGCCAATGGTTGGAGGCGCGAAGGAAGAGACGGGAGGAGGGCTCAGACAGCGCTGAACGCAGAGTGCGGCCTGTGCAGGAAGTGCCAGTGACAAGGCATGGTGGGGATGATTTACAGAGCTGTTGGAGCACCGAACGACTGAAAATAGCAGTGCTTATGTTGTGTGAGAAGCCTGCTCGTCGGTAGGTAAAAAGAAAATGAGTTCTAGGAAACAAACACTTAAATACAGCGGTGGAATGTTGACAGTAGTTAGGCGCTGCTCTTTGGGCATTAACAACTAAGAAAAGGAGGGACTAAAAAGAAAAATTAGCCACTAGAAAGGAAGACTTCTTAAACAACAATGCAAGTTACCAATCAAAAGCCATGGGCGGGATGTAAGCCCACAGAGTGATTACAGCATGTCTCGAAGAGACAGCGCATGCGCTGCATAGGCCCGTTTTGAACAGGGGGAGTTGCAAATTAATTTTCATTCACCTCTCCAAGAACTTTACTCTTCACCCTTTACTTCTCTGAAAGACATTTTTTGAACTGCTTTCTGACATTCTTTTGCCCCCCATTTAGTCCCCATTGTTGAAGACCGCTTCCTATCTTCTTTTTATCCGGGTTTGGTCCCTTAACTATTTTCTTTTGTCAAAAGAACCAATCCTACATAATTTTCTTTGGGCCCTCTGCCTACTTCATTCAGTCTGACACCCACTTCCAGAACTCTTCCTTATTTAACTGTCTTATCCCTATGTGTTTTGTATTTGTATGCTTTCTGTATTCCTTTTCCGTCCTTTCCAAAAAATCTTCAGTTCATTCTATTAAAAAAGAAAACCTATTTTTGAGGCTGTGCTCACTTTGATTGGTCACCCTACATATCTTCACCATATCGTTGCTCAAAGTGCTAGAGTTTCTGAATGATCAAATACCCTATTTGCTAAATTCCAACTAGACCCTGGCAAAAAAAGTTTAAACATGGTAACAATAATTCATGGAAGACGGGGTCAAAGTAGAAAATGTCTTGTGGAAATGCTAAAAGCATGGCCGAGAGACATTATACTTCCACCTGTCTACTAGTGTTATCCTGCATTGCGTTTATTCGCAAATTATGGCCTCGCATTCAAAAGTCATGCTAGTTACCAAACATGCCACACTTTTCATGGTGTGTGCAATATTCATGACCGTTCCCAAACAAAATGATGCAATTTTTGTCCATGACAAATTATCTCTTTTTCCTCATTTTTCCTCTGGGCTCTGACAAGCTCATTCTGCTAAAACCAGCCTTCTCTCATTCTCTAATTACCGTACATCTTCCCATGCATGACTCATCACTAACCCTTCCTTATTGTTCCTGTATTTCACATTGTAGTTCATCTGCTTCTTATTACTCTCTTCTTTCTGGAAATCATAAGCTGACCTGCCAACGGCTTTTCACATTGTAGTTCATCTTCTGCTCCTTATTATTCTCTTCATTTTGGATATTTTTACGCTCTTCTTGACTTTCTCTCTTTCACTGTGCACTGCTGATTGTAGTTGAATAGTGTTATATATTAGGACATCTTATCTATTTGCATATCCCCATATCTTCTATTATCTGCTCCTTTGGCATGCCTGCCACTTTTACTCTAAAGATTTACTGGTATTTGTCTTCTTTTTATGTTATCTTATAAATTGTGGCCTCCTAAATGTCTACTCACCCACTTATCCTTAACCCCAGAAAATCTGAGGTTCTCTTCTGTCCTCCTGAAAATCTCTAATACTACACCTTACCTCATACCTCATACCTCAATGCATTCATTAAGTTCAGTCCTTAATCTTAACGCATATTATTTTCAGAACCTCAAGGTTTTCATGATCTATCTGCTTTTCCAACTTGGCGGGCCCCAAACACTCTTCTCCTCCTACTTGTACAATCTTACATTAACTACTGTTAACCCTTTCTACTTTGGCCATCTTTCTCCTATTCCCATTATCAGTCTATATTGAATACGCACATTCATTTTCGCTAAAGACCTTGTTGCACCTAGTTAATCTTGTCCATCTTCTTTAAACCTGATTTGCACAACCTTATAAATTCCAGTGGTTCAATGTGCTCATCAATGTACTTCTTCACATTCTGTTTGAATGCTCCTAAATTATGGCTCCCTTTCCCTCGCTCTGCACACTCTTTCAGACAACATTCTCATTTAAGATTGTACATAAATACACCACAAAACTTAAAAAGGTGGGGAATAAATTGATGTAATGTTAGTTAAAGGTTGTGTATTGATCTGTTAAATCAATGTCTGTGAAGAAAGTATTATGAGAATGGTGTCTATTGTAGTGCTACCCTGGGAGGGCAAGTGTGAATTTAACATGGTCTAATATTTTGCCCAGTTTCAGGCAGGTGCAGGGGGCACCTTACAATAAGAAAAGTGAGAATGATCGTATTTTCTACTAACTAGTTCACGGTACTTGGACCGTACTGTAAAGTTGGTGTAAGAAAGTGGGTTACTAGTTGCAAAGGATGTGAGTAATAAATATAAATATATATATATATATATATATATATATATATATATATATATATATATATATATATATATATATATATACATTATCACTGAAAAAATAAACAAAGATTACAGGGCCGATATAGCTAGGAAGTAGAATTATAGAATTAAATAAAACCTTGCAAATTCACTGGAAAAAAAGGTTACAGGGATATTTTAGTTAGGCTCACATTTCACTTGTGAAAAAGCCAGCAGTTATAGTTACCTGAGCTAACTATAACATACACTGCCACAATGTACTGCTTATGGCCTCACATATAACATCACTCATGACATGGTCAGTGGCATCACTGATGACATCACAAATGACATCACTGACAACATCACTGATGACATCATCCCATGATTGTGTTTCATAAAGGTTTCTGAGACTTAAAGATATATACTAAGCTACAGCATAAGTTAAATTACTATTCTTTCTGTACCAGTATTTAGCCATACTATTTCTAACATATCTTATCTGAGTGGCTGTATGACTGTCTGTATCAGTGTGTGAGTGGATGTCTGAGTGGCTGTATGGGTGTGTGAGTTGGTGTTTGAGTGACTGTATGGATATGTTAGTTGGTATATGAGTGGCTGTATGGGTAACTGTGTGTCTATATTGGAGTGAGTGGGTGTGTGAGTGACTGTATGGGTGAGTGAGTGGCTGTATGGGTGAGTGAGTGACTGTGTGAGTTTCTGTATGGGTGATTGAGTGGGTGTGTGAGTGACTGTAAGGGTATATGAGTGGGTGTATAGGTGTCTGTATGTATGGCTGGATATGTGAGTGGCTGTATTAGTGAGTGAGTGGGCACATGAGTGGCTGTATTGGTGTGTTAGTGGATATATGATTGGCAGTATGAGTGAGTGGATGTGTAAGTGGCTCTATGGATGAGTGATTGGTTGTGTGGGAACTGGCATGGGTCTGTGAATGGGTATGTGAGGGGTTGTGTGGGAGTGGGTGTATGTGAGGTTCTATGGGGGTGTGAGTGGGTGATTGAGTGGTTCTGTATATGATGTCATCAGTGATGTCATTTGAGATGTAATCAGTGAGGTCACTGACCATGTCATGAGTGATGTAATATGTGAGGTCATACGCAGTGCATTGTGGAGCATAAGTTATAGTTAGCTCAGGTAACTATAACTTCTGAATTTCTCTGGTTTTGTATGAGTGAAATGTGTGCCTAACTATAAAATCCCTGTAACCTTTGTTTTTTTCAGTAAATTTCTAAGGTTTTTTAAAATCTATATCCTAATTATAATGTCCCTGTAAACTTCAGTTTTTTAAGTGAATTTTGAAGGTTTTAAAATTTTATTTCCTAAGTGTAACCTGTAACCTTTGAGATTGAGTGCGTGAGTGAGTGCGTGAGTGTCTTAGTGGGTGTGTAAGTGAGTGTCTCAGTGGGTGTGTGAGTGGGTGTTTGAGTGTCTGAGCTGGGAGTGGCTGCATAAGTGTCTCAATGGGTATGTGGGTAGGTACATGAGTGTCTGAGTGGGTCTGTGAGTGGGTGCATGAGTATCTGACTGGGTGTCGGGGTGGGTGCATCAGTGTCTGAGGGAGTGTCAGAGTGGGATTGTGAGTGGGGTTGTGGAATCTGAAATAATAATAAGAAATAATACCACAAATACGGTTCTCTGTCAGCACAGAAGATAGCAGAATTTATTGAAGACCAACAAATAATGTGGAAATGTGCAGCACGGAGACAGACAGCATAGGCACTGAATGTCCGAAGATGTGACGTTTCTGACAGCTTTTATAGACCCAAACCACAAAAGGATGCAGCATCATAACATACGTAGCACAAAATAAGCATGGGTCACTTGGCCAATTAGCACAGACCTAGGCTGCGCTATACCAATGGTCCGAAATGTACTGTTGCTGACCACGTGTCCCAAGTAGGCAGCTTCTGGGACTTTCCACTATAATGCAATGCATCAGCATTGGTACTTTTCCAGTTAATAATGTGCAATACCATAGAACGTATCAGAAACATTACGTAATATGATATGCTTAAATGTTTGTGCCTTAAGCGAGCATCTCTCTCGGTTCCTGTATCTTTCTTCAGAAAAGCCTTGCGTTACTATAGCAGTTTACTGACAGATAATGGAAAAGTACAAGCATCTTGCGCGGTGACACTTATGTCAATTTAACAGGGCCTAAGGATTAAAGCATTTGGTATCAAAATAGAAGAGCTGGCTTCTACATTGCCCCATCTGATACCAAATCATATGTTCTGATCTTTATTTTATTACCATCTCTTGCCCTTCATCTTCGTGTTCGTGGTACTCATTGCTATTTCTTTTGGGAATGCATTGAGCACAGCTTGTTGTAAAGGCTGCGCAGCATGCTGGGCAAACCTGTATCATTATGCACAGGGTAAGCAGGGCTGCTATGACTATAATGATCACCTCCAAGATACATGATCCCCAGCTTCCTAACCATAGCATTACATTTTCCCACATGCTTCCTGTATGTATGTCATGTGCTTCGTCAGGATGATGTCTAACGCAACTCTGTTTTGTATCACTACGGCCCTCATGGCTGTTAGCTCTTCTGTGATGTTTTCCATCCCGGCTGCTGTTGAGCCAGCCAGGTCCTCAATCATCCTTGCTAGCTGATGTATCCTCTGTGTGGTGTATACCACTCCTGCACCAGGGATCATTACTCCAATACTTGTCATGAAATTATCTGCCCATTCTCCCATCCTTCTAACCCTCCCTGGTTTATTGCCTTGATGCGTTATTTGCATTATGTCAGAAAAATGGGCCATTCGGGGTAGGATGGAGGCAAGGTAACAGCTACCATACCATCCTGGGGGCAAGTAGAAATACGCCCACTGGCCACAGACAAAGAACAGTCCCTTGTACCCCACTAGTCCAGGTGAGGACCGCTGATCACTGTTCCTAATCCACAATAGCCTTGTTATGTGTGTGCAGTTACTCTCGCCAACGAACATTTGTGCCACTTTCTTTTCTTCTGGAATTCCCTTTATTTTGTTTATCCTATCTTCACATTCTATTAGTCCCTTTTCTCCTTGTGCCATTTCCGCTATAGTGCACTCAAATGATATGCAATCCTTCCATGCGTCCTTCTGCATTAATTGTTGTATGGAGCAGCTTTTCCCCTCCTGTGGTAATTTTGGTATTCTTTTTGGCGGTGTCACTTTGTCATTCTGGATAAAGGAAGGGGCAGAAAGGTGTTGTTCTATTCTAAATCTTGGTACTTTCAACTCTCCTTCCTTCTCTGTTCCCAAGTTGTCCCAACCTGCCCTGCCTTTCCATCCCTCATTTCTGGATGTCTTATCAAATGTGTCTAGCATTTCTTTGTCCCTTTTTGCTTGTTGCATATTCATGCATGGCATCCTTTTTTTCCCAGGTACCTCCATACCCTGTCGTATTGCAATCTTACTACTCTCAGGCGGTGCAACTGCTACTGACATGTTGTGCTGATTGAGGAGCAAATCGCGCATTAAGATGCACCCCACATATTTGGAAACTGGTAGCACATTATAGCTCATGCTGTTCTCTGTGTCTGTCGGCAGGTGTGTGCAAACATAACATCCAGATATGTTCATAATGCGTACATACATTCCTAGCATTTCAACGTATCTATTTCCAGTATATTTGTCCCATAACTCCCGTTCCCCTCCTTCTTTAATGTCAGCCTCCCCCAGCATATCCTGTCCTGGCATGTTCATTTTTCTCTCATCATATGTTACTTTTGTATCGCTCCCATCTCCCACCCGGCCATTGAGGAACGGTATTTCCAGGTCCTTTGCATATGTTATTACCAGTGCAGTCACTATTATCCCTGGGACTGGTGATAGTATTGCCAGTAGCACTGATGGCCATTTCCTTTCCTCTCTTCTTGTTCTTGGCATTGTTTCTATCTTTCTACCTTTTTTCTTGTTCACTGTTCAGTTAACGTCTCTGATAAGACCAGATCCAATGTCCTCTATTGCATAAATAACGCAATCCAAGATGTCAAGTCGTGTGTCTGCGATATCTTGTGCTGGTGCCTGATATCCAAAAGTGGGGAATGAAATGTCGTGCAAAATCAGGTCTCTTAACCCACCCAGTAGCGGGGGTTTGGCACAATCAGTTGCAGTACTCCATTTACCTCTATTCCAGGGGACAATAATTTTATATTAATTACTAGTTCTGACTCTTCCACTGTCACTTGTATAGATCTGAGCCTTCCGGATCTTATTACTAGCATTTGTGATCAGATGAGTCTACTTATATTCTGGCGTATCCCTAACCAATGTTCATTTGAAGTTGGAATTTTCTGCAGAGTCTTATTGGAAGAACCTTATCTTTGATATCTAACTAGCAGGTGCTGCACCGCTATGTGTCTATTGGTGCAGACGCCAGCAACACTAACTAGCGGGTCCTGCACCCCTATTCTGTCTGTTGGTGCAGGCACCAGCAACACTGTGAAAGTAACCGTTGGTGCCTTTATGGTGTACCGTCAGAGGTTACCAGCACATGATGGTGGGCACATTTGAAGAAAACAGGTGTCTTTGGAATGATGGTACCTGGAGGCCTGGCCTGCTGTGCGCTGCAGGGCACTGCCTCTGGTATCTTGTTGCTTCTATTGGAGGCCTGGCCTGCAGCAAGCAGGGAACTGCCTCTTCTTTATCTGTTGTCGGTCTTTTCTTGCCTGGTGGAGCGAAGGTTGTACCTGCGAGGTGCCTCAGATGCCACTGGTGGTGCTGGTGGAGCTTGCTCTCCGCTTCCCGACCCTGCTGCTTTCTTGGTGTGGGAGCTGTGGATCCAGGATGTCAGCCCTTCGTACTTCACGGCTGTAGCTGTCGTCAGCAGGACCTGGTGGGGGCCTTTCCACCTTGGCTGGAGGCAGTGTCATCTGGTGTGAGCCTTTACCCAGCCCCAATCACCAGGCTGCAGGTCATGTGGCGGTGGAGTTGCTGCTTCTGGAAGAGCCTGCAGAACCTGATGATGAAGGTAACGTAATGTCTCTGTTAATTTCTTGCAATAGCACAAAAGCAAATCGTCTGCTATTGACAGTGGAGCAGTGGACATGTGGCCTGCAATGTTCATGGGGTGGCCAAAGACTATGTCGTGGGGGCTGAGCTTTGTTACCCTATCTGGTGTGCTTCTCATTGCCAGCAGGGCTAGTGGTAGTGCATCCAACCATGAAAGTTCAGTTGATGCACAAATCTTTCCAATTTTGTTTTTCAACACCCCATTCTTTCTCTCCACAGCACCCGCTGCTGGTGGATGATAGGCACAGTGTAGTTTTTGTGTGACCCCAAGCCCCTTGCATATTCCCCCTATTACATGGGAAATGAACGCAGGTCCATTGTCGGAGCTCAGAAGGGCTGGAATTCCGAAGCGTGGGATACGTTCTTTCAAAAGGCATTTAGCAACTGTATGTGCATCACAGTTCTTTGTTGGCTAGGCCTCTGTCCATTTGCTGAACATGCACACAATTACCAAAACATGTTTGTACTTGTGGGTGGGGGGCATGTCGATGAAGTCTACCTGGAGACTTTCAAAGGGTCCGTGGGGCGGTGGGAAATGACCAGGTGCAGTTGGTGTACCCTTCCCAGTATTATATTGTGCACACACAGTGCATTGCTTACAAAGTCTCTCAGCTATTTGCTGGAATTTACAGTTGTACCAACATTGTGAAAACAATCTGATCATGGCGTCTCGGCCAACGTGTGAGGGACCATGAAAGAGGCGTGCCATGGAGGGAAGCATTGATGATGGCAGGCATATTCTTCCATTCGGCCCTGTCCATAACCCCTCCTTTGTTTGCACACACCCTCATTTTGCCCATTCCTCCTTTTCATGTTCCTCCACTTTTCCCTGAATGTTTATAGGATCAAAACGTAGTGAATCACTGCTAGCATTAGTGTCCTTGTTGTTACTTATTATTTGAACCATTGCTAGCTGGCAGCCTGTTAGCGCTATCCTCTTTGCTTCTCCATCAATAAATGCGTTGCCTTTTGATACATAATCTTTTGATGAAGTGTGTGCTGCACATTTTACGAGACTGATTTGCATATGGCTGGGTCCAAACTGGGGTGGCGTAGTGGGCAAAAGAACAATGGATTTAACCCAGATCCTTTGACTGGGGGAGAATGTTTGCATTGTCAGCATTCCGTCCATCATTTGTTTGCTGTAACACTTTTCGCAATAAGTGGGATGGGTATGCCCAGACGTGGGTCCCTTGCTCACTGTGCCACTGAATTCAAGATAGTCTGGCTGAAGAAGGGTGACTTATCCTGAAACCGGTCCCAGGATAATTGTTTCCAGTCCAGGGAGGGCCTGGCAGTTCAGTCTGGACTGTTCCCATGGGGCACAGGGTCAAGACTGATTTGCATATGGCTGGGTCCAAACTGGGGTGGCGTAGTGGGCACAAGAACGATTGATTTAACCCAGATCTTTTGACTGGGGGAGAATGTTTGCATTGTCAGCATTCCGTCCATCATTTGTTTGCTATAACATTTTTCGCCCTAAGTGGGATGGGTATGCCCAGACGTGGGTCCCTGGCTCACTGTGCCACTGGATTCAAGCTTGCCTGGCTGAAGAAGGGTGACATACCCTAAAACCGGTCCTAGGATGCTTGTTTCTGGTCCAGGGAGGACCTGGCCTGGCAGTTCGGTCTGGACTGTTCCCATGGGGCACAGGGTCAAGACTGATTTGCATATGGCTGGGTCCAAACTGGGGTGGCGTAGTGGGCAAAAGAACGATGGATTTACCCCAGATCTTTTGACTGGGGGAGAATGTTTGCATTGTCAGCATCCCGTCCATCATTTGTTTGCTGTAACACTTTTCGCCCTAAGTGGGATGGGTATGCCCAGACGTGGGTCCCTTGCTCACTGTGCCACTGGATTTAAGCTAGCCTGGCTGAAGAAGGGTGACATACTCTGAAACCGGTCCCAGGATGCTTGGTTCTGGTCCAGGGAGGACCTGGCCTGGCAGTTCAGTCTGGACTGTTCCCATGGGGCACAGGGTCAAGACTGATTTGCATATGGCTGGGTCCAAACTGGGGTGGCGTAGGTGGCAAAAGAACTATGGATTTAACCCAGATCTTTTGACTGGGGGAGAATGTTTGCATTGTCAGCATTCCGTCCATCATTTGTTTGCTGTAACACTTTTCGCCCTAAGTGGGATGGGTATGCCCAGACGTGGGTCCCTTGCTCACTGTGCCACTGGCTTCAAGCTAGCCTGGCTGAAGAAGGGTGACATACCCTGAAACTGGTCCCAGGATGCTTGTTTCCGGTCCAGGGAGGACCTGGCCTGGCAGTTCGGTCTGGACTGTTCCCATGGGGCACAGGGTCAAGACTGATTTGCATATGGCTGGGTCCAAACTGGGGTGGCGTAGGTGGGAAAAGAACTATGGATTTAACCTAGATCTTTTGACTGGGGGAGAATGTTTGCATTGTCAGCATTCCGTCCATCATTTGTTTGCTGTAACACTTTTCGGCCTAAGTGGGATGGGTATGCCCAGACGTGGGTCCCTTGCTCGCTGTGCCACTGGATTCAAGCTAGCCTGGCTGAAGAAGGGTGACATACCCTGAAACCGGTCCCAGGATGCTTGTTTCCGGTCCAGAGAGGACCTGGCCTGTCAGTTCGGTCTGGACTGTTCCCATGGGGCACAGGGTCAAGACTGATTTGCATATGGCTGGGTCCAAACTGGGGTGGCATAGTGGGCAAAAGAACGATGGATTTAACCCAGATCTTTTGATTGGAGGACAATGTTTGCATTGTCAGCATTCCGTCCATCATTTGTTTGCTGTAACACTTTTCGCCCTAAGTGGGATGGGTATGCCCAGACGTGGGTCCCTTGCTCACTGTGCCACTGGATTCAAGATAGCCTGGCTGAAGAAGGGTGACTTATCCTGAAACCGGTCCCAGGATGCTTGTTTCCAGTCCAGGGAGGGCCTGGCAGTTCGGTCTGGACTGTTCCCATGGGGCACAGGGTCAAGACTGATTTGCATATGGCTGGGTCCAAACTGGGGTGGCGTAGTGGGCAAAAGAATGATGGATTTAACCCAGATCTTTTGACTGGGGGAGAATGTTTGCATTGGCAGCATTCCGGCCATCATTTGTTTGCTATAACATTTTTCACCCTAAGTGGGATGGGTATGCCCAGACGTGGGTCCCTGGCTCACTGTGCCACTGGATTCAAGCTTGCCTGGCTGAAGAAGGGTGACATACCCTAAAACCGGTCCTAGGATGCTTGTTTCTGGTCCAGGGAGGACCTGGCCTGGCAGTTCGGTCTGGACTGTTCCCATGGGGCACAGGGTCAAGACTGATTTGCATATGGCTGGGTCCAAATTGGGGTGGCGTAGTGGGCAAAAGAACGATGAATTTAACCCAGATCTTTTGACTGGGGGAGAATGTTTGCATTGTCAGCATTCCGTCCATCATTTGTTTGCTGTAACACTTTTCGCCCTAAGTGGGATGGGTATGCCCAGACGTGGGTCCCTTGCTCACTGTGCCACTGTATTCAAGCTAGCCTGGCTGAAGAAGGGTGACATACCCTGAAACCGGTCCCAGGATGCTTGTTTCCGGTCCAGGGAGGACCTGGCCTGGCAGTTCAGTCTGGACTGTTCCCATGGGGCACAGGTTCAAGACTGATTTGCATATGGCTGGGTCCAAACTGGGGTGGCGTAGTGGGCAAAAGAACGATGGATTTAACCCAGATCTTTTGACTGGGGGAGAATGTTTGCATTGTCAGCATTCTGTCCATCATTTGTTTGCTGTAATACATTTTACGATAGCCACTTCTGATGGCAGTAACAATGCTTGGAGAAGGTCACTGATCAACTGTGCGGGTTGTATTTGTTGGCCTGCTGATGTGAGGAATCCCCTCATTGACCACAGCTGGCCGAAGTTATGGACCACCCCGAAGGCATACTGGCTGTCTGTGTATATGTTTGCTCTTTTTCCTTTAGCCAATGTGCTTGCCCTCGTTAGTGCCACGAGTTTGGCCGCCTGTGCGCTTTTGGCAGTCGTCAACCTTCCCCCTTCCAGTAACTTGTCAGCGGTGCCCACTGCATAAGAAGCCTGCAGTGTTCCTTTGTCGTCTCTCAGACATGACCCATCTAGAAACAAATCCCCTTGGGCATCTGGCAGTGGTGTGTCCTTCAAGTCAGGGCGCACCTTTGTGTGCCTGTCTATAGCTAGTGCACAAACGTGAAATGCATCATCTGAGTCTAAATCATCCAGATCATGCTCTGTTGGCAAAAGGCATGCGGGGTTCAATGTTGTGTGGTGCTAATAGTATCAGCTCATACCTAGTGAGGCGTGCATTTGTTAGGTGCTGTGTTTTAGTGGATGTGAGCAGTGTGTCCACTGCATGGGGAACGTGCAAAACCATGGTGTGTGCGAGTACTATATTTTCAGACTGTTCTACCGCCAGTGCTGCGGCCGCCACTGCTCAGAGGTAAGGCGGGAGCGTGGATGCTAATGGGTCTAGTGTAGCAGAATAGTATGCCACTGTGCGGTAGAAGGATCCGTGCTTTTGAGCTAATACTCCCAATGAACACCCTCCCTTCTCATGGCAGAACAGATGGAAGTCTTTGCTGTAATCTGGGAGGCCTAATGCTGGTGCTCCGCTGGGTTCACTTTTGAGCTTGTGGAATGCCTGGTCACAGTCCGGTGACCAAGGTACCACATCTGGGACCTCTTTGTGTGTTAGTGCTTGTAATGGCTTGGCAATCAGGGAGAAGTTTGGTATCCAGTGGTGACAGTATCCCGCCACCCCCAAGAACGCCCAAACCTCTTTTTGTGTGCGTGGTCGGGGAAAGTGGGTGATGGTGGATATCCTGTCAGGGAGTAGTTTTCTGGTCCCTTCGGACAGTTCGTGGCCTAAATATTTTACAGCAGTGAGGCAGAACTGTAATTTCTTGGGGGAGACCTTGTAACCTTTCAGCGCTAGGTGGCGCAGGACGGCAATAGTGTCCTTTACACAAGCATCCCTTGAAGGTGAGGCCAGTAGCAAATCATCTATGTACTGGATAAGTGTGGAGTCTTCCTTTAGTACCAGGGAGTCTAAATCTGTCTTTAATGCATTCGTGAAGATGGAAGGGGACTCCGTATAGCCTTGTGGGAGCCTACACCATGTGAATCTTCTAGATCTGAAACAAAAACTGAAAAAGGACTGACTGTCTGGATGCAGGGGGATGGTAAAGAAGGCGGAGCTCAGATCCAGCACTGTGAAGTGTGTGGCTGTGACTGGGCTATTGGACAATATTGTTGCTGGGTTTGGAACCACTGGGAAGGAAGGTACCACTATTTTGTTCAATTCTCTTAGGTCTTGTGTGAAACGATATACAGGGGCCCAATCCGGGCCCTTAGATGCTTTCTTCACAGGGAGTATTGGTGTGTTGCATGGACTAGAGCGTATCTCCATTATTATTCCGTGCTTCAGAAGGTGTTGTATTACTGGTGCTATGCCCTCCTCCCCTTCCTTGGAAATTTTGTACTGTGGTACTCTTGGAAGGCGGGCTCTTGGCTTCAATTTGATCTGTACTGGTGGATAATTTAGCACCTGTCCTACATCATTATCACTGGTAGCCCAGACTTGAGGTGGCACACAGTTGCGCAGCTCTGAGGGTATGCCGGGGTCGGTGCATGTCATGAAAGCCTGCAACATCAGACCATTTGGCCTGCTTTCTAGAAAGACCCCTGTCGGTGAGCAGTGTATGGTGCATTGTAATTTACAGAGCAAGTCTCTGCCTAGTAAGTTCACGGGGCAGAATCTGCTAAGGATAAACTGATGGTCTACAGTTATGGTGCCTACTACTAGTTGCAGTGGCTGTGTGAGATATTCATCTATTGCTTGTCCTGTCATTCCGACTGCCGTGACCTGTATTCCCAAAAGTGGTGCCTCAGGCATCTGCGACGCCTTTAGCATTGATCTTTGAGCTCCTGTGTCTATTAGGAATGGTACAATGTTGCCGAAAACTGTTCCCTCTACATATGGGCCGGATTGATCCACTGCTATTGCTGGAGCTATTAGGCAGTCTTCCACTTTCAGCCATCCTTGGAATAAATCTTGGGGCGCCGGCGGGAAGTCATTGTCCTGTTGCGCCCACCCCTCCCTTCCTGTCCACTCATGCTGTGTTTGGGCCGTGTCATTTGACATATATCCTTGCTGCTCATTATTCCT
The DNA here is from genome assembly GCA_963921515.1 of Calotriton arnoldi. Lineage (NCBI taxonomy): Eukaryota > Metazoa > Chordata > Amphibia > Caudata > Salamandridae > Calotriton > Calotriton arnoldi. The sequence goes on from CAWUFW010002202.1 coordinate 2,195,348, forward strand.
ATATTCGGTACACTGGGTATTATGCTGGTATTGTTGCTGGCCCTGTCCCCTATTCTGTGTCTGCCTATTGTCCCCATTTTCCTTTTTTATATTGGGCAGTCGGCCTTCCAGTGGTTGGGGTCCTTACAGTAGAAGCAAGCTGTTCCTGGTGGAGGTAGGGAAGCTGACCTGCCATTTTGTGGTCTTCCTGTACCCTTCCCTCTCCCGCGGCCCCTGCCTCTGCCTTGCTGACTTGTGTAAAATCTTTCTTGTGCTACCATCAGTCTTACTTTTTCTTTCTTTATTTTCTCTGCTTCCATTGTCTGCGCATTGGACTGATAATCAGAGCAGTATCTTGCTGTTGCCAACTCCTTTTCAATTGGTTCCTGTTGCCAGCAGACAAAAGATGTTTGTAGGTGTGCTTTAATAGGTGGTCTCAGACCTTGAACAAAGGTGGTGACAAATGCCGGCATTGCATCCCCCATTGCATTTTTTTAGCCCGCTGTTCTGCTGATAGACTTGCAGAAGGCGGTCAAAGTATGAGTTCACACTCTCATCTTTTTCCTGTTTTGTGTGTGTTATCTTGTTCCAATCTACCTTGTCTTCCGGTATTTTCTCTTTTAAATATTTCATTACTTGTTGGTATTTCTCATCAACATCATCTCCTGGTGCTCCACCATTTCCCTTATCTGGCTCCCTCGTTGGCCACTCTACCTTTCTTTTGCAGTCTTCCCATAGGTCTCTTGGGACAGTGATATTGAATAATGTGTCAAAATCCCTCCATAACAGTCCTCCCAAAGCTGCCATTCTATCTAACTCCGCATACCACTTCCTTGGTTCTTCTCTTAACATTGAGAAGTCTTTGGTGAAGCACATAATGTCTTGTCTGGACCAGGGGACATGGACATATGCTAATTCATTGTCTTTACTTCCTAGTGGAGGTGGTATCTCTCACAGGGGCATAATCAATGTTGGTGGTGTTGTTGCTGCAGGAACTAGTGTACCCGTGCAAGGGGTGAGGGTCTGAACTACTTCTAACACTGCAAATGTGTGCACCAGCTGCTTCCATTGTTGCAATTTTTCTACTGCATATTTTAGTGTGTCTTTTATTTTGTCCCCATCTTGTGTTTGTAGTTCCGAGTCTGTGAAACTGAGCCTTGCTATGTCCCAGTCATACTGCACAGGCAGTGGTGGAGGGGCACCGGTAGGGTCTTGGTATTTGTTCTTTGCTTGCTGGACATATGCGTTGTGTGCTTGGGGACCTTTTTCCATTAGCTGGGCTCGTGCCAATGATAGTACTTTTTCTAAGTATTGCCTGCTCTGATGTTCTGTAAAGGCGTCTACTGGTAGCATTCCTTCCACCATCTGTTGTAATAAATTCTGGCATTTAATTGTGTCTGATTTCAGCAGTTTCTTTCGTACTGTGGGCGAGCCATGTGGGGATGAAGTTGCACTATTTGTTTTACTCAGATTGTCTCGCCTAGCCGGCTGAGTCCCATCTAACACTTGCTCTATGGTGGTGATGTCGTGGGCTGTGTGTAGCGCATATGTGCAAGCGTCCCAAATTAAGTCCTGCCACTGCGTAATTGTAGCCTGTCATCTGCTGTCGTGTCATCGAATAGTTGCTTCCATTCACAACCTATTAATCGTGGGGCTGTCATCTTTCTGTGCGCGCATTTTGCTAATAGCTGCTCTTTCTTATCACTATATTTCGATGCGGCCTGGACAGCCTCCTTCCTCATTAGTTTCAAGACGGCAATGTCTTGGACGGCGCCCAAGTCTATTTTGGTGGCGTCTTCGTTGAAAACTCTATGTATTAAAGCTATAGCAGCTGTCTGCTGTTCTTTAGATAGCTCAGTGTGTTTTTCCGCGGGAGCGGAGGGTGAGACTGTTGTGCCTCTTATTCGCCCCATTAAAAGGTCCTCTAGTACTGAATCCTCTTCTCCTTCTCCCTGCTTTTTAGCTTGCATTTCACTATCAACTGGAATGCATGGGTATACTCCCACACATCCAGTTGCGTCTTTCTCCAATTTTCATTCATCTTCTGCTTAGCCATTTCGTGTAACATCTTATTCTTGACCTCTAACAGCTCCTTGTGAACTTTGGACTTCACGTCATTAATTGCGCGCATATCACGCAGGAGCAGGTCCCACTGGAAAAGCGATTCCCACTCGGCCGGCCTTATCTTTTTGCCTTTTAATTTCAACATTTGTCTCAAGTATGACAACTTATTTATGTTGTACGTTCCGTGACACGGAAATTGTAAGTCCGGTCTCCTAGCTGTCAGGTCATGCCATTTATGTATAAATAGTATGGAACTGAGTCCTTGGCGTAGGGCCACATTGTATGCTGGGGAGCCTTTTGGTAGAGCTGACTGACTGTTGTCTAAATTATTTTTACTTAAAGGGTTTCCCATGGTGAGAGATGAGAGTGTGGAAGTGTGCGAAGTGCAAGCGCTAACCTTCTTTGCTTTGCGACGACAGTTCAGATACACCAGACAGATGGAGGGTGGGGTGTCGCGCTATACTGTAAACAGACAACACAATGGGTGGACGAACGTTATCATGTGCTTTTCAGCCAGGCTCCAGCTTTCGCAAAAGCAGAGGAAGCCGTTCATCAGGCAAACAGACAGTGCAATCGGTACTAGTTCACCAAAGCATTCACAAGTAGGAAAAATAAATTGTCCTGGGTGCTTTGTAGCATTACTGGCGCTCCATGGACAGAACAAAAGATGACAGGAAAGTATTTAGAAGAAAGATTAGTATTTCCGTCTCCTTGCAATCTCCTGTGGTCCCGTATATGGGCCGGAGGGGCGGCTAGACGGATTTGAAGACCCTATGGACGGTGCCACGGGGTCCAGTCATTCAATAAACAGTGCAAAATGGTGAATTCTTCGTGCAGTTCAGACAACACATAAAACATAAAAGCAATCTGTTGCGTGCCTGCACCGTAGCGCTGTATAGTAGCCTGTGTGCAGTGAATGTGTTGTGTGCGGTGTTATTACACTAATCCCAGAAGAGTAAGAGGGGAAATAGGAACAATATTATTGATATTTTAAAGGACATAAGGAACAAAACGCAAATAGGAGGTATTGGACAGTATAGGACAAATATTAATAAGTCTGTCAGCCAGTTCATTTTAGGGGGGCGGCAATAGTAAGGGACATCTGATCCGGTAATAAGTAGTATTTGAGGGGTGCTAAGTCCATTGTCAGGGAGTTAGCAGCATCAAATGTCAGTCATGTAGCGTCGTAATACCCAAATAAAATGATAACCTGACAAGTACTGACAACGCCCTTTAACCCTAAGTGTATTTGACCACAATGTATGAGAGGCACATGACAATAACACAATAGAAAAATGCAATGAAACCAACAATTATGGACAATAGAACAACTGATACTCCCTCCTCTTTGTGCCTAGGTATATCCCTAGGCACACCTGGAGACCGCCTGTGGCGTCCGGCAGGAGGCAGCGGACCACTGGGTACCCGGGGCCAGTGGCGCTGAGGTGAGTTAACTGCACTCAGACCTGAGTTCATGGAATCTGAGAAACTGGCGCCCTGAGAACCTGTTGCAACCAAAAGAGGAGCAGCCCACCTGGCCACTACCCCCACGATATTGTTCTTGCACAGGAAGTATGTACAACCACAGGGGTACTTTTACCGCCACCACCTGCACCTGGGGAGACATTCTGCCACAACTCTAAAACGAGGGGCTACCTGCTACAACCCTACCATGAGGAAGGGAAATCCTCAATCGAACTCACCGATTGATGTTTATTCTGGCAAAGCGTACCGACCTCAGCTCCAGTCAATGGGAAGTAGCTCTGAATGTCCTCCACCCCCATCGGCCGGGGACTCTCCGCAGGCAAGACAGAGGGGTGCAGAAGTTCGCCCTCCTTGGTACGCTGTCAGCCAGGTGCTGCTTAGCACCAGGGAGTCACTGCATGCAGGGAACGTGCGGACGGACGCTGTCACCGGCCAGGAGGGGTGGGTACCAGGACCAGATACTAAAATGTAGACCAAAAATGCATATTAGAGTATTCTGGTAGAGATCAGCAGCAATGTCAGAGGTCAAGAGCCGCAAACGGAGCAGGAGAAGAAAGTCTGTCGGCACCATGTAGCAAGTGGTAAGGTTAAACAGAGGTACAGTCTTCAGCAGAATGGTGACAGACTGAAACATAAATGATCAGAGCCACGAAAAGGGCACAGAGGAAAGTGATAAGAACGGCCGCTATGACAGCCATTGGAATTTCCCAGAGACTTTGGAAACATGAGATGTATATGTCGCCAGGGCACAGGCAAACCGTCCCTTGCATGAGAGAAGTGCAAAGGAGAGGGAGAGAGAAGAGCGTCAAAGAGCCGTTAAACGAGGGCCATACAAATGTGCTGAGAGAGAGAAATAGCAGGAGCCAGAGACGTGACGAAGTCAACTCACGGGCATACAGTCCCCCAGCGTCCAAGGGAGCGGAGGAGAGAGAAGACAAATGTAATAGTTTTCAAACCTCGGGTCTCCGAACTCCGATGGAAGCTGCAGAGCATCTGCCGGTGGCTGTTGAAGTCGGTCACTGATCCTGGGGCCGCATTCTCACACCAAATGTGGAATCTGAAATAATAAGAAGAAATAATACCACAAATACGGTTCTCTGTCAGCACAGAAGATAGCAGAATTTATTGAAGACCAACAAATAATGCGGAAATGTGCAGCACGGAGACAGACAGCATAGGCACTGAATGTCCGAAGATGTGACCTTTCTGACAGCTTTTATAGACCCAAACCACAAAAGGGTGCAGCATCATAACATACGTAGCACAAATTAAGCATGGGTCACTTGGCCAATTAGCACAGGCCTAGGCTGCGCTATACCATTTATGGTCCAAAATGTACTGCTGCTGACCATGTGTCCCAAGTAGGCAGCTTCTGGGACTTTCCACTATAATGCAATGTATCAGCGTTGGTACTTTTCCAGTTAATAATGTGCAATACCATAGAACGTACCAGAAACATTACGTAATATATGATATGCTGAAATGTTTGTGCCTTAAGCGAGCGTCTCTCTCGGTTCCTGTATCTTTCTTCAGCAAAGACTTGCGTTACTATAGCAGTTTACTGACAGATAATCGAAAAGTACAAGCATCTTGCGCGGTGACACTTATGTCAATTTAACAGGGCCTAAGGATTAAAGCATTTGGTATCAAAATAGAAGAGATGGCTTCTACAGGGTGAGAGTGTCTGAGTGAGTTTGCTAGTGCCTCCGTGAGTGTGTGAGTCAGTCTGTGAGTGAGCGCATGAGTGTCTGAGTGGATCTGTGAGTGAGTGTGTGAGTCTCTGAGTGGATCTGTGAGTGGGTGCATGAGTGTCTGAGTTGGTGTCTGAGTGGGTGTCTGAGAGTGTGTGAGTTTCTGAATGGGTCTGAATTGGTTTGTGAGTGGGTGTTTGAGTGTGTCACTGGGTCTGTGAGTGAGTGCATGAGTATCTGAGTAGGTCTATGAGAGAGTGCTTGAGTCTCTGAGTACATCTGTGAGTGGGTGCATGACTCTGAGTGGGTCTGTGAGTGGGTGCATGAGTCTCTGAGTGGGACTGTGAGTTGGTGCAGGAGTCTCTGAGTGGGTCTGTGAGTGGGTGCATGAGTTGGTGGGTGAGTGTCTATGTGTGTCTGTGAGTGGGTGCATGAGTGTGTCAGTGGTTCTGTGAGTGAGTGCATGGGTATCTGAGTCAGTCTGTGAGTGAGTGCATGAGTCTCTGAGTTCATCTGTGAGTGGGTGCATGAGTATGACTGAGTCAGTGAGTGGGAGCATGAGTGTCTATGTTGGTTTGTGAGTGGGCGTGTGAGTGTCTGAGGGAGTCTATGAGTGGGTGCATGAGTCTTCGAGTGGATTTGAGAGTGGGTGTAACAGTGTCTAATTGGGTCTGTGACTGGGTGCGTGAGTCTCTGAGTGGCTCTGTGAGTAGATATGTGAGTGTCTGAGTGCTCTATGTTTTACTCTCTTCTGCTCTGTTTTGCCTTTTCTGCTTGTTTTTCACCCCTTTGTTTTGCCTTTTCTGCTTGTTTTTCTCCCCTCCGTTTTGCCATCTTCTGCTCTGATTTGCCTTTCTTGCTTGTGTTTCTACTCTCTGTTTTGCCTATTCTGCCTATTTTTCTGCTCTCTATTTTGCCTTTTCTGCTCATTTTTCGGCCCTGTGTTTTGCCTTTCCTGTTCATTTCGCTTCCCTCTGATTTGTCTTTCCTGCTCACTGCTCATTTTTCTGCCCCTTGTTTTTTCACTTAAAAGACCCGGGGACCACCACATGCCTCGTGCTTTACTGATATTAAAGAGGGGGCCGTGAGGACCGCCCCCTCACCGGAGCTTTATTTTTTCTGCTGGGTCTTTGATATGCCCCTCTGACACCATCTCCCTGGGGCTAACTTGATCCCAGGCCCCAGGGATCGCCAACTCCTCGGGCCAAATAGTTTTATTGAAGTGAGAGGGGGGCCAAGTGGCCCTCCTCCACAGGCTATTTCAGCCCCAGGGACCCCATCCCCGGGGGCATGGCTTCTTGATTGTGGGTGCTCTGGAGCCCACCCAAGGCACCCAGTCACCACTGTTGGGGACCGCGGGGAGCCTCAAGGCTCCAGCGGTCCTTGCCGCCTCCCCTCCTCCTGCAAAAGCTGACATTGCTCTCACAGACCAGACAAGGAGCTGCTAAACGTGCAGCTCCCTGTCTGGGAGAGCGATCTTTCCATCTGTTTCCCTGCCCACTTGAGAGTGGGCAGGAAAATAGATGAAAACTCTGCTCTCATCAAGCAGGAGCGGTTTCACAGCTCTTGCTTGCTGAGATCAAAGTTTGTGTTTGCTCTGACTTGGCACGAGCTGTCAAAGCTCCCACCAAGTCAGAGCAAACAGCTATGTCCCGGGTGGGCAACTGAGAGTTAACCCTAAGAAGGATGGAATCAAGATTGATTATTTTAGTGGAAACTGAAGACCCTCTTGGACAACTTGGATGAAGGACATTTGATACTTGTTTTTAATTTTATTGAAACTAGCACTTTAGAACTTAAGACTAAAGTGAGTTTATGGCACATATGATTGTGCAAAATGTAATCACTCAACATATTTGCACATGTACTTTTTAAACAGAACAAAGGAAATGAATGCAATAAATGTTTGCAACATATGGAAATTAGAACATCTAATATAGGAGAAGGAATAAAGATTAGGTATAGCTTAAAATGTTTTGACTAGATGTAATTACATTTTGAAGATGCTGGAACCTGTCAGGGAAAATTACCAATATAATGCACCGGCACTTTTGATAATGATGCCAAACATATGAGAATGTATAGGAAATATGCATAATGTTTTAGATGGTTGCACTGATATTTTATTTATGGAATTGTTGTAATAAGGCAGGAGCTATGTGCATCATAATATGATCATTATAACTGTAATGGCACTTTATTTATCTGCTGGAGTAGCTATTACAATATACATTTAATATACTGAATTGAACTGTACTTTACAAACAATCAGTATTATATATAATGTCAGTTGCTAAACTTGGGATTTTGTGCAACAAATACACATCCTTTTTATTGACATTTTATATAAATGCACTGAATTCACTCTACAAAGCAGCACCACTTTAAAACAAATACAAATTAGGAGATCATATTTCCCTGTAGATTCATAAGCACTTTATAGCTAATTTAGATCATATACAGTGCCAATGATTAAATTCCGGGACTCTCTGCAATATATAACTAATATACATTCTCCCTAATGGCATCTAATGGAGATGCATGGATTCACTATATAAAACAGTAGCACTTTAACACAAATATAAGATTGGTGTTCCCTGCAAATGTACAATCACTTCTCTTTTTGATCATACTTTTATCTTACTTTAATGCTTTTTGTCAAAATATGAGACCCTTTGCAAAATGTGAGTTTAATATAAAGCTCCTAGAGGATATGTTATGTAATGGCATGAAATACACTTTATAAAGAATTAACACTTTAGGATTAATGAGAGATTGAATCGGTATATGGATGTGCATACATTTTTTGAACTTGTCATTCTTACACTCCCTTTGGTGTATATAATGTTTCTCATTATGTGCTAATTTCAAAGGAAAAACAATAAAATCATACATGCAAAACTGTCTAAGAATTCACATACATACATTTTGTCATTCCAAGACTACGAAGAAATGAGTGAATTTGACTATCTGCCAAAAATCAAGGTCATGCTGAGATTATACTGTTTTTTTTAAGCTCAACAAATGTATATGTATTGAAACAGAAAACAAACGGAAATGGACTTAACAAATATTTGCCTTATGATTAGGATAATGAAACCCATCGTTTGTAGGTCGAGTGAGCAAAACAAAAGCATGACCGTGAATGTTTTTGAGATCAGAAATGCTGTAGTTGTTTTAACAATGGAAAGTGCAATGGACAAATGAGTAATTCCACTATAAGTAGACCGTTTGTACGTGTGGACTCTATGGTCCAGTTGAAGACAAAGCGACAAACGTGTCAGCCTTCTCTGCCTTACTTTGCACTGCTGGTGAAGTATAAATTAAATCAAGCTGAGATAATCCTGCTGGTTCGTGGTGCCTCTGCTTCCTTTTGCCGTCGTGAAAGCATTGGGGAGTTTGTTGAATATATGTTGTATGCATTGTATGTTTTGTATGTTCTGCCTTATCCGCTGCACCTTCACGTTGGAACTGTACCTACCTGGGAGCAGGGCCGGACTGGTCATTCCGGGCACCGGGCAATCCCCCGGTAGGCTGGATGGGGTGGGGGCCGGTTTTGCACCAGGGGGCCGGTTCTGTTGTTGGGGCCGATTTGGACCACGGTCAGTCCAAATCGGCCCCAACAACAGAACACAGTGAGTGAGTGACCACCATTGACTTACATTATTTATGCACAAATCAGGCCGCCTGGCTGTCTGACTGAGGCGGCGGCCTGGTGATGACTGTGAGCACAAAAATGCTTGCTGGTGCTCCGACGCGTGTGACGTGTCCACCGATTTTCATTGCAAGGCAAGCAGGCTCTATGATCAGGCGGCAGGCCGCCGCCCGCCCTACTCATTATAATTTATTAAACAAACAACACCACCTGACCTGTCACCTGACCATGATGATCATTGATGACATCAATGATCATCATGGTCAGGTGACAGGTCAGGTGGTGTTGTTTGTTTAATAAATTATAATGAGTAGGGCGGGCGGCGGCCTGCCGCCTGATCCTAGAGCCTGCTTGATGATGACGCGCGCAGCGAGCAGATGTCACCGCCTCCGCGTCTGCGTGCCTGTTTTTTTTAGGGTGGGGTGATGGTCTGCTGCCTGGTAGAGTGGTAGTGATGATCAGGGGGCAGGGCTCATCAGGGGCTCATGCGCATTGGGGAAAAAGTGCACGTGACCAGACACTAACTCTGAGCCTAGGCGAGGTCGAATCAGGCTGAGGCATTTCAGAGGCCAGAGGGAGACAGGAACTGGAAAGAGAGCGGATGCTCAGCACCCCATAATTTAATGCCCCCTGTCTGCCAGTGCCGCCCGCAGGTGAGTGCTATGCTATTTGTTCCTTCCTGGCCAGATCTGTTGATTTATGGGTGGCGTGGTGGCACTGTAGTGTCTGGGCAGTGGGCCTGGGCCGGGGGGCGCGACTCGCGACCGGGCTGGGATGGGCCAGAAATTTCAAAAGCAAAAGGGGCCTAAGGAAGGAAGGGGCAAGGGGGCTACTACTAGGCCCCGGCCCGGTTCCGCAGCGCAGTGGCACTGCACTGGCTTTTGTTTGTTGTTGATGCTTGCTTAATTTGAATGTGAGCAGGGAGCGAGGTGGTGGCTGGCCTCAGGCCTGGCACTGCAGCCAGCACGGGTTTATGATTATCGCATACTGCCTGACACGCGACGCGGAGCCCGGCCCTGACACTGAAAGCCGCAGGACTGAGTGACTGTGCAGCGCTGATTGACAGTCTAGTTCACGGTGCGATGTGCGTCCCCTGTCTCTTTCCTCTCCTTTCTTTTATTTGCTCCCCTGTGAAATGGATCCAAAAAAGAAAAACACTTTTGCTGGAAATGTCGTATTTTTCTGTTATTTTAATTCCAAGGTGCAGCATCGGGAATAAAAGGTTAAAAATATGATAAAATAACTAAATAAAGTAAGACAGAGTGGTAGCAAACTGGCCAGATTGATTTTATTTACACCCAAACACATTAGCGTCACTTTTACAGAGTTTTCCAGTGAAGCGCTATTTTTGTTTTCTTGTCTTTGTTTTCCCTGGGCTTGCAACTAGTGCACCAATCCTGGAGGTACTGCAATGTGTGGATTGGAAAACAAAATGTGTACTGCGGCTCTGCGTCCAGGGATGTGGTCTTTTTTACCATACTGCTTACATTTTGTAAGGATATAAGCAATGGACATTAAAATGGGTCCATTCAGGGCCCTGTAGTCATGTCCTCAACTTTTCAGGCAAAAGCACTCACTGATTTCTGAATAGTGAGTGTAAAAGCGCTAAGCTAACCATGTTGTTCCTGCTTACATTTCACATGGTTTGCTAATTTTGCATTCCCTATGAGTGTTTGCTTTTCCAGGATGTTGTTACTTTTTTTTTGTAGGCCACATATTGCTCTTGTCTAGTGCGTCATTTAAATTGAGCCGCATCCAGGTGTTTATAGCCGGCAACAATTGGGTTGTAATTGAAGGCAGTGTGAGTTTTTCTCAGTGGGGCAGGATGGTGTTCAGTGGGGGAGAGGATGTGGCACTATGCCCAGAGCTGCTGAATTTGGAACTGGTGAACCAGGTTCAGCCTTAATAACCAGTCCATCAGACCACTCGCCTGAGAGAGCACAATCCCATGCTAGACCTTAGAAGGCTTCGCAAGACCTTAGAAGCCCTGGTGTCTTAGGACCAGCAGGTGGACCCTAGCAGTGGCAAGTGTGGTTTAACCTTCAAGGCTTGTCCACCACAATCCATACTGAAGTTCACCTCCAGTCTTGCGGGCAGGCCTATGAAGCAGCACACCCTAGAACAACAGTGACTCTGTCACTGAGGTCACAGGACCCTTGAGAAGGGCCAGCTCTAGGGCAGTGCAACCGGTGTGACCGCACCGGGTGCTGACTTTGGGTGGAGGCATTATGTTTGCAAGTATATTAAGGTTTTAAAAGCGCTTGCTGCCTCCTTCCTGGCCTCCAGCAATTTTCGGCATCAATAAAAATGCCATGATGACTCTGGTGTTTAATGTTCTTCCTAGAGAGAGATCGGAATTTTGTCTAGTGGAAGTTTTGACTCATGGAAAGGTAGCTCAGAGGGTTAATGTGCCTGCTGCAAAGAACATGTACCATGCAGATCACAAAGTGCACATAATGTAAATAGGTCAGTGGGCTACTGCTTTTGTCAGAGAGACCCTATTGTTAGTTGCAGTTAATAAGTTAAAATCCTAACAGAGAACAGTGAGCTATTAACTGTCATGTAAGAGCTGGATATAAACTGCAAGGTATAAATTAGAGCATTGGTTTTCCCCCCAGTCTTTGATTATCCTAAATGCATCTGAGAGAGAGTGTGGTTATGGTGACTTGAGGGGCACTGTTAAAGGGTGGTAGTGGGAGAATCCATGGCGGAGGTGGTCATTGGGGGGCAATAACAAACATTAATGCACAGGGCACCACCAGTGCTAAGGCCGGCCCTGCCCTTGAGGGCAGTCTGCCTCACCCATAGGTACCTCCATTGGCCTTGTTTCAGAAGTAGTTACTGAAACTCATCAGGGATCGGCAATGCAGGATTTGCACGCACACCAGACTAAGTTCGCAAACTTCACAGTGTCTCTGCTTCATGCAAAAGCACTTTTAACATGTGCTGTCTGCTTTGGGGCCACTGGAATCTTGCAGCAAAGGAGGACAAAATGATGCCGCAGTGTTGACTAAATTATGCATTAAAAAAAGGCTGCAGCGTAATGCAGTATGTTTTCTGATATTTTATTATTTTTTACATTTGTACACATGCTAACAGTCTCTGGAAAGATTTTGCCTCATTAGTACCAGTGGAACATACAAATGCAGCAGTGAGAAAGGTGACCAGTCAACCTTTGCAATAAGCCATCCACTCCGCAGCAACACAAGTCACATTTTTTATTAACTTTTGATATGTTTGAGCTTTAAACAATTTATTAGTTTAAATGGTTAGATCATGCAGCAGATCTTGCATTATGAGGCAAATACGGCAGAGCCATGATTATATAGAAAACATTTGCAAACTAGGATATTTTGCCATTCATGTTTGAACTGCTGTTGTGGAAAAAGGGAGAAGTGCTGATGACAGAAACTCCATGGCTCGGCGACAAATGGCTTGTGCTTCCACATTTTATCGTATTTGGGACATTCTGTGATTAGAAGCATATCCCACTTTGTGAATGTATTTTAATGTCAATAACTCATTATAACCTTAAATAATCATGTGTATCCATTGGTTGATTAAACTGGGCAGTGAAATGCCAAACAAATACAAAAAATTGGGATGTTTGCGCATTCTTGCCACACCTCTGGCTCTGCCCACTGATCCAATCCTTGGGTTATTCCCGCCCTCTGATTCTCCGCCCACAGTTCCCCTACTTTTTTCCCCCACTTGGTAACCTGGTGCTCTTTAAGGTCATCATCTACTCTTTACTGTGCTTTGAAAGTTGATACAATTGAATATGTAATGAAAAATGTGCTGTAAAATTCACCATTTTGGTCTGTTGTTTTCCAAAGTTTTCTTGGGGGGAGAACCCCCCAAATCCCCCTATTAGCGGTCGGGCTCGCTCGCTGCGCTCACTTGCTACGCGCCGTACGGGGGCTTGTCTGGCAAAATTTGCCAGGGCTGCTTTCAGTTCCCAGTCCGGCCCTGCCTGGGAGGCTCTCTCCACTTGGGCAACCTTGTTTTGTTGGAATTAAAGGTGGCCGGCCCGGTCGTGGAGATTGCCCGCCGCGGAAAGGCGGATCATGAGCACCAGACAGCGTGGTGCTCAGGACGGGTTTGGGTTCCCCGTGAAGGGTTCAGTATGGGCAGCGGATGATGGAACAGAGACAACAGCAAACCCACGTGGGTGTTTTATTCATGAAGGTGAGCCACAAGAGAAACCCACTGTGGTAATTGACTGCAGGACTACAACTAACACAATGCCCGGAGGCCGGTGGGTGGGGTTTAATGACATTGAAAGTATGTCACTGCTTTTCCTTGTGAGAGAGTCTGTTTTTGCCAGTGATCAAGGGCGGGAACCCAAAACGCGTTTGGCATCTGATTTTAGCTGTGTGTGCCTGCCTTATCCGCTGCACCTTCACGTTGGAACTGTACCTACCTGGGAGGCTCTCTCCACTTGGGCAACCTTGTTTTGTTGGAATATATATATATATATTCACTGAAAAAACCATAGGTTTTAGGGACAGTTATAGTTAGTTGGACATTGCACTCGTACAAAACCCGTGAAATTCCCCCGTTATAGTTAGTTCAGCTAACTATAACTCGCGCCCCCGCAATGCACTGCTGATGACATCACTGATGACATCACTGATGACATCTCAAATGACATCACTGATGACATCACTGATGACATCTCAAATGACATCACTGATGACATCTCAAATGACATCACTGATGACATCATCCAGTGACTGTGTGTTTCTGTAAAGTTTAAATATTTTTAATATATATAGGGAAAGGCGTATTGAAGAATGAGTGTCTGTATGGATGATTTAGTAGGTGCGTGACTGACTCTATAAGTGAGTGATTAAACGTATCTTACTGAATGCATGGGTTAGTGACTAAACTGGGTGAATGTCTGTATCCGTCTGTCTGTTGCTGTGTAAGTGGCTGCATCGGTTTGTGAATAGCTACATGAGTGTCTATATGAGTTATTGATTTGTTGTCTGAGTATCTGTATGGGTGCCTGAGTGTTTGTGTGGGTGGGGTGTGTGCGACTCTGTGCATAGATGTGTGAGTGGGTGATTCATTGGGTGGATGGTTTCAAGAGTGCATCTGTGATAGACTGTATGGGTGGGTAAGTGTGTGTAAGAGTGTGTTAGTGAGTGAATGTATGTCCCAGTGGTACATGTGTGAGTAACTACATATGTGAAAGGCAGTATATATGTGTGTTGGAGTATATAAATAGCTATAAGCGAGAGTGTGTGATTGTGAGAGTAACTGTGTGGATGAGTGTGTGCTTGTATCAGTGATTGTATAAGAGCGTAAGAATGTGCTAGTATTTGTATGAGTAAGTGAGCTGGTGTGTGTATAACTGTATAGGTGAGTAAATGGCAGTGTGTTTAATTATTTGCATGACTGACTAGGTGTGTGAGTACTTCTATGGATGAGTGGCGGTGTTTGAGTGTCTATATAGGAGTATGAGTGCATATGATAGTCCTGTACTGAGTGACCGTAAGTATGAGTGACTGTACGGGTGAGTGAGTGGATGTGTGTGTGTAGACCTAAGAATCAGTGAGTGGGTATGTAGTTATTGGTGTTGGAGTGTCTATGGTTTTGCGAATGGCAGTCTGTAATTTAGAGTGGGTGTATCAAAGGTTATATTAGGGTGTGAGGAGGTGCAACAGATTATCACGTGGATGATGTCATCAGTGATGTCATCAGTGATGTCACTGACCATGTCATGAGTGATGTAATATGTGACGTCATCAGCAGTGCATTGCGGGGGCGCGAGTTATAGTTAGCTGAACTAACTATAACGAGGGAATTTCACGGGTTTTGTATGAGTGCAATGTCCAACTAACTATAACTGTCCCTAAAACCTAAGGTTTTTTCAGTGAATTTGTAAGGTTTTATAAATGCTAATTTCTAACTATAACGTGCCTGAAACCTATGGTTTTTTCAGTGAATTTCAAAGGTTTTTTAATGCTAATTTCTAACTATAACATGTCTGAAACCTATGGTTTTTTTCAGTGAATTTCAAAGGTTTTGTAAATGACAATTTTTAAATGTATTAATTGTTATATTTATTTTTTTCATACTAATTTACTACATTTTTTTAAACTATTTATTTTTAGATATTTTATTTTTTAAATTACATTGTAATTACATTATACATTACATTACAAAATATACTTTCTCAGAATGAATTACTTTAGTTTAAATATTTTGCAAATAGGCAATAGACTTTTAAGTACAGTAGTTACAGTTGTTGCAATGGGCAACACAATTTCAAACACAATGCAACATTGAGCTCAATGTGAATTTCTAGTTAAATGCAATTAGTTACTTTATGGATTACTTTTCTAACCACAGGACTGGATCCTAGATTCAGTCCTGGGACATCTCCTGTAAACAGTTGAGTAAAAGCGTTTTGGTTACAGTAGTGATTTTTAAGGAATATTATTGTATTTTAAAAGTTGACACTTAGAAACTTTTTCACATAGAATCACCAATGTTATCCTATGGGAGGAAATTCACTTAGCAGGTAAGTAGTGTTATCGTTACTTTTTCTTACTCAGTGGTGGATCCTGGATCCAGCACTGGTGCATCTCCTGTAAACAGTTGAAAGAATGCGCTTAAGTCATACAGGCGATTTTTAAGGAATATTTGTAGTTTGTGAAAATCGACACTTTGAAACTTTTTTGCTGAAAACCAGACAATGGATTCCTATGGAAGGAAATACAAGTTACTGGTAAGTACGGTTAGAATTACTTTTCAGGGTCAGTGCTGGGCTAAAAGATGCAGCACTGGGTTCTCTCCTGATAACAGGTGAGTAAATCGGAATTCGTAGTTCGGCTGATTTTAGAGGAATATTATAAAGTTCCAAAACTCCACACACAAGAATTTCCAAGTGAAACCAGTCAATGTTAGCCTATGGAAGGAAATTCAAGTTACTGGTAAGTACGGTTAGAATTACTTTTCAGGATCAGTACTGGGCTCAAAGATGCAGCACTGAGGTCTCTCCTGATAACAGGTGAGTAAATTGGAATTCGTAGTTCAGCTGATTTTAGAGGAATATTATAAAGTTCCAAAACTCCACACTTAGAAGAATTTCCAAGTGAAACCAGTCAATGTTAGCCTATGGAAGGAAATTCAAGTTACTGGTAAGTACGGTTAGAATTACTTTTCAGGATCAGTACTGGGCTCAAAGATGCAGCACTGAGGTCTCTCCTGATAACAGGTGAGTAAATCGGAATTCGTAGTTCTGCTGATTTTAGAGGAATATTTGTATGTTTCAAAAATCGACAGAAACTTTTTCAGCAAAAAGCAGGCAATGATATCCTATGGAAGGAAATTCAAGTTACTGGTAAGTACGGTTAAAATTACTTTTCAGGATCAGTACTGGGCTCAAAGATGCAGCACTGAGGTCTCTCCTGATAACAGGTGAGTAAATCGGAATTCGTAGTTCGGCTGATTTTAGAGGAATATTTGCACAATGGTGAAGGAAGGGGTGGGGCCTGAGGTGACATGTCTGCAAACACGCCCTGTGGCGCGTTTTAAGTTGGAGAATTAATTCCTCCTCAATCCCGAGGGTCCCTAGGGGCCAACTAGCCCACCAGATACCTCCAGTATGCGCCAGAGAGCTGCGTTGCAGAGAGGTGTTCAGAGGCCACGCCCTTTTTGCACCTCTCTGCAACGCAGCTCTGTGGCGCTTTCTGGACGTACCTGGTGGGCTAGTTGGCCCCAGGGACCCTCAGGATTGAAGGGATTTAATTCCCCATCTTAAAACGTGCCACGGGGCCTGTTTGCACACATGTCACCTGAAGCCCCACCCCCTCCCTTCACCACTGTGCAAACACGCCCCGTGGCGCGTTTTAAGTTGGGGTATTAAGTCCCCTTGAATCATGAGGGTCCCTGGGGTCCAACTAGCCCACCCTGTACATCCAGTATGCACCAGGGAGCTGCGTTGCAGAGAGGTGTTCAGAGGCCACGCCCCTTTTTACACCTCTCTGCAACGCAGCTCTGTGGCGCTTTCTGGACGTACCTGGTGGGCTAGTTGGCCCTCAGGGACCTCAGGATTGAAGGGGATTTAATTCCCCATCTTAAAACGCGCCACGGGGCTGTTTGCACACATGTCACCTTTAGCCCCGCCCCTCCCTTCACCACTGTGCAAACGCGCTCCGTGGCGCGTTTTAAGTTGGGGGATTAAGTCCCCTTGAATCCTGAGGGTCCCTGGGGTCCAACTATCCCACCAGGTACCTCCAGTAAGCGCCACAGAGCTGCGTTGCAGAGAGGTGTAAAAAGGGGCATGGCCTGGACCACCTCTCTGCAACCCAGCCCTGTGGCGCTTGCTGGAGGTACCTGGTCGGCTAGTTGGCCCCCAGGGACCCCCAGTATTGAATGGGAATTATTTCCCCAATTTAAAATGCGCCACAGGGCGCGTTTGCAGAGTGGTTAAGGGAGGGGGCGGGGCCTGACGCTCCATCGCGTCTTTTTCTTTCTTTTTTGTTTTTTTTTAAGGGGAGCTGTGTGGCCCCCCTTCTTTTTTACTTTTTGGGGCCCTGGGGACCCCATCCCCCAGGGCCTTATGCCTTTTTCCTTTTTAAAAAAAAAATAATTTTGGAGGAGGGGGGCTGCGTGGCCCCCCACCTAAGGCCTCTATTGGCCCCGGGGACCCCATCCCCGGGGCCGGCCTTTAATTATTTTTTTCTTTTTGGGGAGGGGGCCGCATGGCTCCCCTCCCGGGCCACTACTTGCCCCGGGATCCCATCCCCCGGGGCTGGCCCTATCCTTTGTGGTCCATGGGGGGACCCCAACTCCCCCACAGACCATGCCGGCTCCCCGCCTCCTGCGGGAGCCGGCATTGCATTTCCACATGGGGAGCTGCTAACATGCAGCTCCCCGTGTGGAAAAGCAATGTGCTTTGGATATTGGAAGCGAGAGCAGGTTTCCTGCTCTCGCTTCCAATATCCAAAGCAGTTTGCAATGACAGGGCGGGAGCCGCGAGGCTCCCACCCTGTCATTGCAAACAGCAGTGTCCCGGGGGTGGGCACTCCCCCTGCAGGAGCCGGCCCTGGGGGGTGGCAGTCCCCAGGGCCACCACAGGCTCCAGGAGGGGGGCAGCGTGGCCCCCCTCCCAACATCAACTGAGCCCCGGGGAGGTGGTGGTCCCCAGGGATTTGGGGGTCCGAAAAGGACCCACACATTTGTTTAATTAGTGCCCCGGGGAGGTGGCAAACCCCGGGGCGTGTGGGGGGGCACGAGCCCCCCCACACAGGTTAATTTATTTTTAAAAAAAGAAGCCCCGGGTGGTGGCGGTCCCCGGGGCTTGTGGGGGCCTTAGAGGCCCCCCCATGAAAATATACATTAACCCCCGCATGCCCCCGGGACTTGGCCCATCCGGGGGCCAATTAACCACGAAGCGCGGGAGCCCGCGCTTTGTTTTTTTTTTTATCGGCAGGATCCGCGCACCCAGTGTGTTTTTTACCGATTTTTTAAAAAGCAGGCCTAGGGGGTCAGGGTGTTTCTACCCTGCCCCCTTTTTGTGTTTTTTGCGTCTGTTTTCGTCTTTTCTTGTGCCTTGGTTCTACCGAGGCACAAGATGGCTGCCAACACTTCCTGGTTTGGAGTGTTGACAGCCAATTAGCATGCAGCTTGTGATCGGGAGGGTGCGCGGATCCACCGCGGCCATAGATATCGAAACTTTTATTTTGGATTTTCTCAGCAACTACTGAACGGATTTACACCATTTTTAAAAAGGGTGCTTTCTGAACCAAGCACTACCTTTTTGCCAAATTTGGTGTAATTCCGTTCAGCAGTTTTGGCTGTAGCCTTGCATAAAGTTTCCTATGGGAAATTGATTTTTTCACTGTTATTTTTTGAATTTCTCCACAACTACTGAACGGATTTACACCATTTAAAAAAAAGGTCGCTTTCTGAACCAAGCGCTACCTTTTTGCAAAATTTGGTGTAATTCCGTTCAGCAGTTCGGGCTGTAGCCGTGTCTAAAATTTCCTATGGGAATTAACATGGAGAAAACACGTTTTGGGACCCCCTTTTTCTTGGCCTCGCTGATGAATCACCCCGAAACTTTCAAGACTGGAGCGGACCGGAGCGCCCCACTAGTTTTGAAAATTTCGCGATGATTCATCAAACGACGCCAAAGTTATTGGGAATAGAATGTTACCAATTTCCTATGGATAATAGGTCCTAACTATAACTATCTACTGGCGACCGCCAGTAGATAATATATATATATACACACACACACACATATATATATATATATACATACAAATATATATATATGTATTCATTGTAAAAAATCAAATTTACAGAGACGTTATAGTAAGGCTCACATACAAAACCATTGAATTTCAGCAGGTCTGCTTACCTAAGCTAACTATAACTTACACCCCCTCAATGCACTGCTTATGACCTCACATTTTATATCACTCGTGACATGGGCAGTGACATCACCCGGCACAGATGGCAACATTTAACAAACCCGCAGAGAAGCGAGGAGATACTAATCTCCTGCATAGGTACTCAACACTTTAAGACGTGCGACCGGAGGTCTGAACTTCAACAATGCAGAGCGCGAGACTCTGAGGAACAGGACAGCCTCACCAGGATTAGAGTGAGTAACTGTCCTGCAATAATGCTCCCACATGCCGATGCGACCTCTGAATGGGTTGGGGGCCCAAGTACAAGGATGTAACTTCAGTCCTAATGCGTATACATAATATAAACTGGATATTTCCTAATAAAGCACCAGAAGTATGAAAGCAACAATTTTAAACATTCCTTTCCAGAAATGCAATGGGAATAATAAAGAACTGAAGTGTTTATAATTAATCAAAGTACTGAGAAGTTTCAATCAAAATGCAATCCCATTTATAATCATGCAGTGCTTTTGGAAAGTGTAAGCTGTAATTAATTTAAACTCGGAGAAAGTGAAATACTTCGTAGTGCAAATATGAGGGAACTACATATCCCAGAATTCCTGTGAACTGTATAAAAGCAAAGGAAAACAATTACCAATTATCTAAAACAGATGAGAACCACTGGGACGAAGACGCAATGTCAAAACGCGTAGTGGTATCTGTTAAACCACGGCGAAGAAAAATGACGAATAAATAGAAGTTACCTGGATTAACCCTCGGGAGTGCAGCATTGTTTTTCCCTTTTGGCAACCAATATATATATATATATATATATATATATATATATATATATATATATATATTATCTACTGGCGGTCGCCAGTAGATAGTTATAGTTAGGACCTATTTTCCATAGGAAATCCGCGACATTCTATTTGAAATAACTCTTGCGTCGGTTGACGAATCTTCGCGAAATTTTCAAACTTTATGGCCCGCTCCGGTCTGCTCCTACCATGAAAGTCTCAGGGTGATTCGTCAAGCGGGGGCCGAGAAAAAAGGGGGGTCCCAAAACGTGTTTTCCCCATTCATTTTCCCATAGGAAACTTTAGACACGGCTACAGCCCGAACTGCTGAACGGAATTACACCAAATTTGGCAAAGAGGTAGTTCTTGGTTCAGAAAGAACCCTTTTTGTTAAATGGTGTAAATCTGTTCAGTAGTTGCGGAGAAATTAAAAAAATAAGAGTCAAAAAATCAATTTCCCATAGGAAACTTTATGCAAGGCTACAGCCCGAACTGCTGAACGGAATTACACCAAATTTGGCAAAGAGGTAGTTCTTGGTTCAGAAAGAACCCTTTTTGTTAAATGGTGTAAATACGTTCAGTAGTTGCTGAGAAAATTAAAAGTAAAAACACATATATATCTGGGCGGAGCCTAACCACACATGTCATCGTGAGATCTGATTGGCTGTCAGCACTTCATCCTGGAATTGCTGGCAGCCATCTTGGGACCAATATAAATGATAGTACCCCATTGAAATGCATTGTAGTGAATCTAAGATTTTGAGGGTTACCAAAAGGAGAACTATAAAGGGTGATAACAGACTTTAGTTACATTAGAATTCATTTGTTGATGGTACCATACTAATTTCAGGAATTGTGGTGTGTTCTAAGGTGATTTTACCCTGTGAAAAACCTTCTGCTGGGATATCATGAATCATGTTTGAGAGAAAACTATTTTCACATGCTTGTCCCATACAGTTTTGGAAGGTGCTCCAGAAGCTAAAATGAGAGCATATTTTCTGTAAATTCACATTATCTTTCTCAGTCATGTGAGAATGAAGTCTGACATTCTCAGTAAAACATGTACATCCAACAAGGGCAGAGACTGTCAGTTGATTCCTTTGTGTTCTACTGCAGCTTCCCAGAGTGTTCTAAAGAACAACTAGAGTGCTAACAGCCTTACTTATGACAAAGGTATGGCACACCAGAAGCCATCTTGATTGGAATAAACTGGTAACACTTAAAACATTTAATTTAAAAAGGAACAAAATGATGGGGTTCATCTTGTCATAGAAATTATGGTTAGTGCTCTGGAAAGAAAAATTAGGACATGTTTCAAGTGTGATCTCAAATATCTTCCTGTTATATTTCAACAGGAGCAGCCTGTCAGTTGATGCCTATGTGTTCTACTGCAGCTTCCCAGAGTGTTCTAAAGAACAACTAGAGCGCTAACAATCTTACTTATGACAAAAGTATGGCACACCTGAAGCCATCTTGATTGGAATAAACTGGTAACACTTAAAACATTTAATTTAAAAAGGAACAAAATGATGGGGTTCATTTTATCATAGAAATTATGGTTAGTGCTGTAGAAAGAAAAATTAGGACATGTTTCAAGTGTGATCTCAAATATCTTCCTGTTATATTTCAACAGGAGCAGCCTGTCAGTTGATGCCTTTGTGTTCTACTGCAGCTTCCCAGAGTGTTCTAAAGAACAACTAGAGCGCTAACAGTCTTACTTATGACAAAAGTATGGCACACCTGAAGCCATCTTGATTGGAATAAACTGGTAACACTTAAAACATTTAATTTAAAAAGGAACAAAATGCGGGGGTTCATTTTGCCATAGAAATTATGGTTAGTGCTGTAGAAAGAAAAATTAGGACATGTTTTAAGTGAGATCTCAAATATCTTCCTGTTATATTTCAACAGGAGCAGCCTGTCAGTTGATGCCTTTGTGTTCTACTGCAGCTTCCCAGAGTGTTCTAAAGAACAACTAGAGTGCTAACAGCCTTACTTATGACAAAAGTATGGCACACCTGAAGCCATCTTGATTGGAATAAACTGGTAACACTTAAAACATTTAATTTAAAAAGGAACAAAATGAGGGGGTTCATTTTGCCATAGAAATTATGGTTAGTGCTGCAAAAAGAAAATTTAGTGCATGTTTTAAGTGAGATCTCAAATCCTCTTCTATTTCATTAGAAAATTCTGACATGCAGACTGAAACAATCACTTTCAATACCAGCAGTAGACTTCCAGTTAACTCCTTGGTGAGCAGTAGCTTTACTACAGTGATCTAATGAACAACTAGAGTGCTAACACTCTGAATTTATGGCAAATGTGTGACACATCTGAATGCCGTCTTGATGGAATCAAAGTAAAAAACTGAAAGCATTTCCTACTGAGGAGACTGCAGTAAATGAGGAAATTAGGAAACTTCATAACAAAGAAGTCTTCCAAGATGGCAACCAGTGAAAAAAGAGCCCAAATGTAGCACAAATATTACCCAGATGTAGCCCACAAATAGCCCAATGACAAAAGTGTGCAAAACACTTTTTATTTTTAGTTTTTTTGCAGTTTTATGTAGTGCAGACTGGTCAGGTATTGGAGCGTTGCATCTTAAAACATGACCCCCTACAGTACAAAAACACCACTGCACTACCCTAAACCCTAAAACACTACCCCAGCACGACCCCCTACACTACACAAGTACCACTGCACTATCCTAAACCCTAAAACACTACCCCCAGCATGACCCCCTACACTACACAAACACCACTGCACTACCATAAACCCTAAAACACTACCCCAACACCACTGCACTAACCTAAATCATAAAACACTACCCCCAGCACGACCCCTACACTACCCAAACACCACTGCACTACCCTAAAACATGACCCCCTACACTAAACAAACACCACTGCACTACCCTAAACCCTAAAACACTACCCCCAGCACGACCCCCTACACTACACAAGCACCACTGCACTACCCTAAATCCTAAAACACTACCCCCAGCACGACACCCTACACTACACAAACACCACTGCACTACCTTCAACCCTAAAACACTACCCCCAGCACGACCCCCTACACTACCCAAACACCACTGCACTAACCTACATCCTAAAACACTACCCCCAGCACGACCCCCTACACTACCCAAACACCACTGCACTATCCTAAACCCTAAAACACTACCCCCAGCATGACCCCCTACACTACACAAACACCACTGCACTACCCTAAACCCTAAAACACTACCCCCAGCACGACCCCCTACACTACACAAGCACCACTGCACTATCCTAAACCCTAAAACACTACCCCCAGCATGACCCCCTACACTACACAAACACCACTGCACTACCCTAAACCCTAAAACACTACCCCAACACCACTGCACTAACCTAAATCCTAAAACACTACCCCCAGCACGACCCCCTACACTACCCAAACACCACTGCACTACCCTAAAACATGACCCCCTACACTACACAAACACCACTTGTGAGAAGTTGGCCTGGCATATGCTGTCCACTAATTATAGTGGGCACCTTGCACCAGTCCAAATCGACTCTTATGGTAGGTAGGTTAAAGACAACCTTATTGAAAGCTATCCTAGTGGTAGCTGTGGAGAGCAGCCTTCAGGCTAAGTCTTGAAGGAATGTAAAGCAGCTTGTTTTACCAGTCTATAATCTCTTGAGTGACCAAATGAAAGAGCACCACACCAGGTATATATTCAAAATATATGTATTTATTACTAAACACACCCCTCTAGTCTCTTTATGAGGCTAGAGTTCGAAGTACATAGGTTATAAGATCTTAAATCATATTAATAGCACAAATACACGTTTGGGCCCTAGGGGCGTACCAAACCATATACCAATAAAGTGGTATGCGAACCACGACTGAACTAGACACTAGGCCTAGAGCCTCTAGAAGTGCTTGGACCACAAGGAACCACCCAAGGTAGTGACACAGGGGACCCACGGGAGACGCGTGCAGTGTAAATACACAACCGCGATACGCCGTTAACTTCTATGGAGAAAGTCGGGATCGGGAAAATAGAGGAAAGGGACACTTTAAAGAGGACTAGGACAAAACCCTTTGAGATCTAGGACTTTGAAGAGTCTCTACCCACGGGAGCACCGGAGTACTCGTGTTACCTCACCCAGGGAAGCCGGGTGCATAGGTGCCTTTCGGGGTCGGGTTTCGTCGTCGTTTCTTATGGCGATTGTGAGAAGTTGGCCTGGCATATGCTGTCCACTAATTATAGTGGGCACCTTGCACCAGTCCAAATCGACTCTTATGGTAGGTAGGTTAAAGACAACCTTATTGAAAGCTATCCTAGTGGTAGCTGTGGAGAGCAGCCTTCAGGCTAAGTCTTGAAGGAATGTAAAGCAGCTTGTTTTACCAGTCTATAATCTCTTGAGTGACCAAATGAAAGAGCACCACACCAGGTATATATTCAAAATATATGTATTTATTACTAAACACACCCCTCTAGTCTCTTTATGAGGCTAGAGTTCGAAATACATAGGTTATAAGATCTTAATTCACAGTAATAGCACAAATACACGTTTGGGCCCTAGGGGCGTACCAAACCATATACCAATAAAGTGGTATGCGAACCACGACTGAACTAGACACTAGGCCTAGAGCCTCTAGAAGTGCTTGGACCACAAGGAACCACCCAAGGTAGTGACACAGGGGACCCACGGGAGACGCGTGCAGTGTAAATACACAACCGCGATACGCCGTTAACTTCTATGGAGAAAGTCGGGATCGGGAAAATAGAGGAAAGGGACACTTAGAAGAGGACTAGGACAAAACCCTTTGAGATCTAGGACTTTGAAGAGTCTCTACCCACGGGAGCACCGGAGTACTCGTGTTACCTCACCCAGGGAAGCCGGGTGCATAGGTGCCTTTCGGGGTCGGGTTTCGTCGTCGGTTCTTATGGCGATCTGCTGCAAAGTGCTGCTGGCGACCAGGAGAAAAGTGTCCGGGTGGATCCAAGAGTGGATCGGAGTTCTGAAGAACCTGAAAGCAGAGGGGACAGAGTCTGGGTCACTAGCCAGTGACCAGGAAGGCGATGGACAGATGCCCACCGATGTCGAGTGCTTCAGGTGCGTTGACATTCGTCTCGTTTCTGCAGCCACGAGGTCCAGGAGGCGTTGTTGGCGACCAGAAGCAGGATTCCGGCTGGTACACGATGTTTGTCGAGTGCTGCGGTGTCGGCGAATGGATTGGACCCAACAAGCCTTGGCAACGGCAAGTCTCGATGTAGCTGAAGATCGTCAATGGTGCAGACCAGCAAGGTCTGGGGAACTCACCAAGCGAGGGTAAGTCAGGGCAGGCCTGGAGCAACCAGAGGAGCCCTTTGGTTTCTTTAGAAAGTCTTTTGGGGACCCACGAGCCGGCTGGCAAGGGATCGCGAAGACACCTCGGGCGGAATCACTCAACAGGGGCCCACGGTCACTCAGGACGGTGTAGGCCTCTGATCTTCGGAGGGATTCCTGCTGGAAGTTGGGACCACACGTGGTCCAAAGCACAGGTTCGTAGAACGTTGTGAAGGGGTTGCACTCGATAATAGTGCACGGTACCCAGGGGTCGCGGTTCCTCGTCACTCGTGGGGTTCACTTGCCTCAGCTTCGCTGGGGACTCACGATGGCCTTGGAGAAGTCAGGAAATCCACTTCTTGGGCTGCAGGGACTTCGGACTCCGGCGGGAGCGGCGTAGTTTGCGACCGTCGTTATCGTTTTTGGTGCCTGCCAAGCAGGGGAGTCACTCCTTGACCCCAAGGGAGATTCTTCAGTCCTCTAAAAGTGATGTAGAGCGTCGAAGGTCCAGGATTCAGTTTCAAAGTTTAGTCCAGGGATATCTAACCTTGCTGTGGCAAGGGTTCCCCATTTTATCCAGTAAAGCAGGGAGGGACTAACTCTATGACCCCACCTATGGGAGGGTCAAGGGAGGGGTGGCTACACCCACTTCCCTTTGTCCAGTTTCGCGCCAGAGCAGGGGCAGGTAGCCCCTGAGCTGGTTTGAACTGGCATATGCACAGAGGAGCCTTTTGCTCCCCCAGTGCAGGACTTCAAAGCACTCTAAGAGTGCACCCACCCAGCCCCAATACACATTATCCTGTCTGGGGAGGTGGTCACACCTCCCTGCAACAGGAAACCTATTGTCCAGGCCTCCCCTGCCGGAGTTTCGTCCAGCAGCAGGAGGCCAGACTTGTGTCTGTGGCAGCAGCATCCATTTTGTGATGCCAGGGCTTCAGAAAGAAGTTACCGGGTAAGCCAGAGTTAACATGTCTTTCCCTCTAGAAGGGTGGAATGCTACCCCCGCCGCCAGGATTGGCGGGGGGTAGTATTCCAAGATGTTTGACACCAAACACGACATGTTTAGGTGCAGCCATTCCAAAGTTAGCATTTTACCGCGAGGATATAATGCGCTTAAGAGTATATGGTCAGGCTGCACTACAAACAGCATCAGAGATGGTCTCCGAACGCTGCAGAGGGGCCCTGCTCATGCAGGGGCACCCTCTCACATAGGAACCATGCACTCTGCCTTTAGGATTGATAAAGCCTGCCTTAGGAGTGACTTATAGGTTTCTAGGTGTGTATGTATTTCGTGATATAGGTAACCTATATCACAGTAAGGAGTGCATGCACCACCTTACCCAGGCTGCAGTAGCAGACCGGTGGTGTCAGTTTGGATGGCCTTCCAGGGGTGGCATAATACATGCTGCAGCCCCTGGCAGGCCTCTGAGGTACCTATGCCCTTGGTACATAGTATACCATATACTAGGGACTTATAAGGGCACTCCAGATCCCAATCAGAGATGTGCCTAAGGCACATGGAATCCATTTTACAGAGAAAGCAGATAGACTGGGGCCCTGAATAGCAGGATCCCAGTCCAACTAAGTCATAAACCAGCAAAACACCATAAAAAAGTGGGGGCAACCATATGGTCAGATTCCACCTTCCTACATAACCCCCCCAAACGAAAGGAGATAAGGCTAACCTTGGCCAGTTGAGCCTATATTGACTAAGTGGCCATATAAGGAAGCACCTGCACTAGCATGGTTGCCCCCTATGTTATGGTCCACTAAGCAATCCCTCACCCTAAGGGTATGAGAGGGTCTCCACCATGGGGAATCACTACCTCTGGTGTGCTTAGGTAAAGTACAAGGCTGGTGAGGTGTCTGAGTAGGGAAGTGAGGCCCTAGGAATGTTGGCCTCAGTTTCCTCAGATCACTGGTCACCATGTATGCCTGTCTTTCCATGACTGAGTTGCACTTTGCTCTAAGGGTCAACCTTTGGCTGCCTACAGCTGGGGGTTGGGTCCCTTTGGATGGAACACTGGAGGGACATGGCAGGTTTGGAACCTTCTGGTCCCAGGTTTGCCCTTGCCTACCAGAGTCCTTCTGGGGAGGTCCCTACATAAAGGTATGGGGGATCCCTCAGTGTGTAGAGGAATTTTCACCTGGCTAGGGCTACTAGACTGGCTGCCCCTAATCTGCTGATGGGGGCTTCCTCTGGACAGGGGGCCCGGGGGGTCCACTGACCTCCCTGACCTCTGCAGCCCTGGGCTGACTGAGGCAGGGTAGAGAGGGGCAGGTTACCTGCTCCAGACTGGAGTACCACCGTGGAAGGGTCCTCTGCCATCAGGGGTGTGGCCAGGCCAGACCTGACTACCTCTGTGGCAGTTCCTTCACTAGGGGTAGGGTCAGTTCCCTGAGGAGGCTGACCCTTACCTACTGTCTGGGGGAAGAAGACTTTTCTTCAACCCTTTTGCTCTCTTTTGGGGGAGAGTGGGCCATTCTTTCAGGCTCCATCTCTCCAAAGTCTTGGGCTGGGGCTGTGGCCATCACAGCCCCACTAACCTTTGCAGGGACGCCCAACATCCTAAGATGGGTTTGGTGTTCAACTTCAGCCCAGGCTGAAATTTCCAAATCATTGCCCATCAGGCAATCTACAGGTAGGGTTGGGGACACTGCCACTCTTTTTGGGCCTGTGACCCCCTCCCAGCTGAGATTGACTATGGCCATGGGGTGATCTGTTCTGACACCATCAATGTTGGTCACCTGGTATTTAACCTCAGGTAAAAGCTGGTGAGGGGGACTAGTTTCCCTGCCACCATGGTGACACTAGCCCCTGTGTCCCTAAATGCCACAGCTTTCTGACCATTAATCATTGGCTCCAGTCTGTACCTGCCCAATGCTATGGGACCCATGGTAAAGGTGGCAAATCCTATACCACCATCAGAGTCAGAGGAGTCTGTTGAGGGGTCCCTGTCTAAACAAGGGCCCACCTCTGTTCCTCTTGCAAAAGCACCTAACTTTTTGGGTGCACTACTCCCAACTGGAGGATTACTACTGGTAGTACCAGGAGGGGTGGTAGTAGTTGTGGGAGGAACATTTTCTTTATTGCCAATCCTGGGGCAACTGGGATCAGTTTTCCAGTGCCCAGGCTTTTACAGACATGGCAATAGGGTTTCTTTTCAGGAGAGGAAGGAGTTTGGGACCCACCCCAGAAGAGGAATTTTGGGGCCCTGTAGGGGACTTATCCTTAGATTTATCCCCACCTTTCTCTTGGGACTTAGTAGAATCTTTCTTCTGGTCACCACCCTGATTTCTAGTTTTTACTCTGGTTCTGACCCACTTGTCTGCCTTCTTTCCCAATTCTTGGGGAGAGGTCAGATCAGAGTCCACCAGATACTGGTGCAAAAGCTGGTTTTGACAATTATTAAGGATCTGCTCCCTCATAATCAAATTGTACAATCCTAAAAAGTCCTGCACTTTGTTGCCATGTATCCAACCTTCCAGAGCCTTTGTAGCACAATCTACAAAATCAACGCAGTCTTGAGTCTGAGCTTTTTGGGTGTCTCTGAACTTCAACCTATACTGTTCAGTGGTTAGGCCAAACCCATCTATCAGAGCACTCTTCAAGACTGTGTAATTGTCAGCATCCTCTTCTCTTACAGTGAGGAGCTTGTCTCTACCTTTGTCTGCAAAGGAGAGCCACAAGATTGCTGCCCACTGCCTCTGGGGGACCTTCTGAACTTTACAGGCCCTCTCCAGTGCAGTTATCCATTTGTGGATGTCATCCCCACTCTGGTAGGGAGGGACAATCTTGTTTAGGTTTCTATGGTCATAAGACCTGTCCCTATCTCTAGGGATATTGCTGCCACCATGGGACTCTAGTCCCAACTTTCTTCTCTCTCTAAGGAGATCTAGGGATTCTCTATCTAAAGCCAATTGCTTCTTCCTGATCTCTAGTTGAGTTTCCTCATACTGGACCAGTCTCTTTCTTCTCTCATGAGAGGATTCCCTCCTGTGAGAAGAAACAGAGCTCCCTATTGAGGTGCCAGAGTGGTTAGACTCCTGAGAAGGAGACCTAGACTTTCTGAGCACACTCATAATCCTTCCTGGGGGACAAAGGTGTGGTTCTCAAGATCCTCATCTTCATCTTCCCCAGAAGGGATTGGGTTTTCCAGGTCAGGGTCATTGTCACCCTCCTGGTCAGTTTCAGAGGGGGGCTGGGGGTAGTAGTACCCCTGGCCCCTTCCTCATCTGCTGGCCCACCCTCTGCTCCTACCCCTTCAGTCTCTGAGGACTTACTAAGATCATAAGCCACCAACATCTCCTGGAGGTGTTGGGTGGTGGGACTTTGGCCTGTCCTTAATTTCCTCACGTTACACAAAGCTCTCAGTTCCAAGAATGGGAGTGTGTCATACTTGGAGGGGGAAGCTCAATGGCTTCCTGCAGGGCATCTCTAGATCCTGCTTTTAAAGACATTACTAGTGTGGTGTGGTGTATGCACTACCTACTCTAGTGTGGCCTACTAAACTCTCTTGAGTTGTAGAAAGGGTTGTGCTATCCCTTAACACACAACTCTAAGTTCAGTAGAACTTACTGATATTCTAAGCTTAAATTATATGTACCTTAGGTACCTTTAGTAGTTTTCAGTTGATCAATTCAATTGAGATTATCTGGTAAAACAATAGCAAGCTGGAATCCCACACGCTGCACACCAATGTGAGAAGTTGGTCTGGCATATGCTGTCCACTAATTATAGTGGGCACCTTGCACCAGTCCAAATCGACTCTTATGGTAGGTAGGTTAAAGACAACCTTATTGAAAGCTATCCTAGTGGTAGCTGTGGAGAGCAGCCTTCAGGCTAAGTCTTGAAGGAATGTAAAGCAGCTTGTTTTACCAGTCTATAATCTCTTGAGTGACCAAATGAAAGAGCACCACACCAGGTATATATTCAAAATATATGTATTTATTACTAAACACACCCCTCTAGTCTCTTTATGAGGCTAGAGTTCGAAATACATAGGTTATAAGATCTTAATTCACAGTAATAGCACAAATACACGTTTGGGCCCTAAGGGCGTACCAAACCATATACCAATAAAGTGGTATGCGAACCACGACTGAACTAGACACTAGGCCTAGAGCCTCTAGAAGTGCTTGGACCACAAGGAACCACCCAAGGTAGTGACACAGGGGACCCACGGGAGACGCGTGCAGTGTAAATACACAACCGCGATACGCCGTTAACTT
Organism: Calotriton arnoldi; assembly: GCA_963921515.1. Classification (NCBI taxonomy): domain Eukaryota; kingdom Metazoa; phylum Chordata; class Amphibia; order Caudata; family Salamandridae; genus Calotriton; species Calotriton arnoldi. The sequence continues at coordinate 2,225,957 of CAWUFW010002202.1, forward strand.
CTATGGAGAAAGTCGGGATCGGGAAAATAGAGGAAAGGGACACTTAGAAGAGGACTAGGACAAAACCCTTTGAGATCTAGGACTTTGAAGAGTCTCTACCCACGGGAGCACCGGAGTACTCGTGTTACCTCACCCAGGGAAGCCGGGTGCATAGGTGCCTTTCGGTCGGGTCGTCCGGTTCTTATGGCGATCTGCTGCAAAGTGCTGCTGGCGACCAGGAGAAAAGTGTCCGGGTGGATCCAAGAGTGGATCGAAGTTCTGAAGAACCTGAAAGCAGAGGGGACAGAGTCTGGGTCACTAGCCAGTGACCAGGAAGGCGATGGACAGATGCCCACCGATGTCGAGTGCTTCAGGTGCATTGACGGTCGTCTCGTTTCTGCAGCCACGAGGTCCAGGAGGCGTTGTTGGCAACCAGGAGCAGGATTCGGGCTGGAACACGATGTCTGTCGAGTGCTGCGGTATCGGCGACCGGATTGGACCCAACAAGCCTTGGCAACGGCAAGTCTTGATGTAGCTGAAGATCGTCAATGGTGCAGACCAGCAAGGTCTGGGGAACTCACCCAGCGAGGGTAAGTCAGGGCAGGCCTGGAGCAACCAGGGGAGCTCTTTGGTTTCTTTAGAAAGTCTTCTGGGGACCCACGAGCTGGCTGGCAAGGGATCGCGAAGACACCTCGGGCGGAATCACTCAACAGGGGCCCACGGTCACTCAGGACGGTGTAGGCCTCTGATCTTCGGAGGGATTCTTGCTGGAGATTGGGACCACACGTGGTCCAAAGCACAGGTTCGTAGAACGTTGCGAAGGGGTTGCACTCGATAATAGTGCACGGTACCCAGGGGTCGCGGTTCCTCGTCACTCGTGGGGTCCACTTGCCTCAGCTTCGCTGGGGCCTCACGATGGCCTTGGAGAAGTCAGGAAATCCACTTCTTGGGCTGCAGGGACTTCGGACTCCGGCGGGAGCGGCGTAGTTTGCGACCGTCGTTATCGTTTTTGGTGCCTGCCAAGCAGGGAGTCACTCCTTGACCCCAAGGGAGATTCTTCAGTCCTCTAATCGTGATGTAGAGCGTCGAAGGTCCAGGATTCAGTTTCAAAGTTTAGTCCAGGGATATCTAACCTTGCTGTGGCAAGGGTTCCCCATTTTATCCAGTAAAGCAGGGAGGGACTAACTCTATGACCCCACCTATGGGAGGGTCAAGGGAGGGGGTGGCTACACCCACTTCCCTTTGTCCAGTTTCGCGCCAGAGCAGGGGCAGGTAGCCCCTGAGCTGGTTTGAACTGGCATATGCACAGAGGAGCCTTTTGCTCCCCCAGTGCAGGACTTCAAAGCACTCTAAGAGTGCACCCACCCAGCCCCAATACACATTATCCTGTCTGGGGAGGTGGTCACACCTCCCTGCAACAGGAAACCTATTGTCCAGGCCTCCCCTGCCGGAGTTTCATCCAGCAGCAGGAGGCCAGACTTGTGTCTGTGGCAGCAGCATCCATTTTGTGATGCCAGGGCTTCAGAAAGAAGTTACCGGGTAAGCCAGAGTTAACATGTCTTTCCCTCTAGAAGGGTGGAATGCTACCCCCGCCGCCAGGATTGGCGGGGGGTAGTATTCCAAGATGTTTGACACCAAACACAACATGTTTAGGTGCAGCCATTCCAAAGTTAGCATTTTACCGCGAGGATATAATGCGCTTAAGAGTATATGGTCAGGCTGCACTACAAACAGCATCAGAGATGGTCTCCGAACGCTGCAGAGGGGCCCTGCTCATGCAGGGGCACCCTCTCACATAGGAACCATGCACTCTGCCTTTAGGATTGATAAAGCCTGCCTTAGGAGTGACTTATAGGTTTCTAGGTGTGTATGTATTTCGTGATATAGGTAACCTCTATCACAGTAAGGGGTGCATGCACCACCTTACCCAGGCTGCAGTAGCAGACCGGTGGTGTCAGTTTGGATGGCCTTCCAGGGGTGGCATAATACATGCTGCAGCCCCTGGCAGGCCTCTGAGGTACCTATGCCCTTGGTACATAGTATACCATATACTAGGGACTTATAAGGGCACTCCAGATCCCAATCAGAGATGTGCCTAAGGCACATGGAATCCATTTTACAGAGAAAGCAGATAGACTGGGGCCCTGAATAGCAGGATCCCAGTCCAACTAAGTCATAAACCAGCAAAACACCATAAAAAAAGTGGGGGCAACCATATAGTCAGATTCCACCTTCCTACAAGGGTCATTTGTGCTTTACTGAAGTGGAACTTCTACTGGGGCACCTGCTATGTTTCTATTTGTAAGTGCTTCCCCTTGAGGTTTTATTTCTGTAAATGAGCATTGGGGCCAGAACAGCCTGGCCTAAACCTAATGGGGGACAGATGGGCAATGTGGCCCCACTATTCTGGGCCGATTTCGGCCCCGGGGACCTCATTCCCCGGAACCTGGCCACAAATCAATGAGCGAAGGGGCCCATGCAGTCCACTACCTGGGCCAAGTCTGACCTCATGGACACCATCTCTCGGGGCCCAACTAATAATTAGAAGGGGAGGAGAGGGTGGCCATGAGGCCCTAGGCCCACCCAAGGCACCCAGTGTGCAGTGTTAGGGACCACAAGGGAAGGCTCAATGCCCCTGTGATCCCTGATATTGCTCCCACATGCAGGGAGTTGCTAAATATGCAACTCCCCGTGTGCATGAGCAAGCCTTTTGTCTGTTACCCTGCCTGCTTCATAGCAGGCAGGGATACAGATGTAAACTCCACTCCCAGCAAGTGGGAGCAGTTTCACAGCTCCCACTTGCTGTGAGTGGAATTAGTGTTTGCTCTCGCCAAGTGAAAGCAAGCAGCTATCTCTTGAGAGTGGGCACCTCAGGAGATATCAGGAGCCGACCATGGGGGATGGCGGTCCCCAGGGCAATTATTGGCCTAGGCCAGCCCTGGGGAGGTGGTGGTCCCCATTGCTGTATATAGCCTAGCAGGGGTGCATATGGCCCCCCTCCCACTTTGAAATATGTATTTGGCCCTGGGGAAGTAGTGGTCTCTGGGGCCTAAGGGGACCTTGTAGCCACCCATTAAAAGATTTATTTTAGCCCCTGAAAGGTGGTGATCCCCAGGGCCAAATATGGTTGAGGAGGAAGGTTACGCCGCCCCTCCCTTTTTCACACTTCTTTTGTGGCCCGCCCCTGTGGCGGTCCCTGGGGCAATTAGGAAAAAGGAGGATGGGCTGTGCGGCCCCCCTCTTTATTTAATTACAAAGCCCCAGGAGGTTGTGGTCCCCAGGTCCTCTAAAGGTCTAAGACAGTGGGCTGGGCACCCCCCTCCTTCTATAATAATAAACCCCAGAGAGGTAGCGTACCCCGGTATTAGACTCCCGTTCAGGAGACTGACCGAATACCCAAACTTTAAGTCCGTTCCCAGCTGGCAGGAAAGCTGCTCCTACTAGCTAGGAACAGACTTTTCATATGTTTTTCCTGTCCACTGTCAAGCGGGCAGGAAAACAGATAACCAAATTGCTCCCACATGTGGGGAGCAGCATTTTTTACAGATTCCCTACATGTGGGAGCAATGCTGGCTCCCTCTGGAAGCGATAAGGCAGCAGAGAACCCGGGAGAATTGAGGTTCCCTCCGCGGCCCCTAATGTAGCACACTGGGGGTCCTGGGTGGGCTCCAGGGCACCCAGGATGAAGAGGCCATGCCCCAGGCGATGGGGTCCCCAGGGCCATAATCGGCCGGGGGAGGGGGGCTGCACAGACTCTTTCCCCTCTGTAGTAAGGAATACTAAGGAATATATGTATATTTGGGTCTTCTGCCTAACACTGCCCAGAGGAAGGGAGTTTTCCCGAAACGCGTAGGCAGTACGAGTATGGGGAAATGTTTGGAGAGAGCAGTCTTTCCTTTTGACCTCACCTCCGGCGAGTGCGTCCCAACGGAGCGGCAACCTTCAAGTTTCTAGATTTGTGTGGCCAAGCCCAGGCCACGGGTTCGCACCACCGCGATACCTGAGCGGGTCCGCCGTAATACACTGTCACAGCGATTGCGGAGCTGGAGGGGCCATTTAAATAGCAAAGGCGTCACTTTGGAACATTGTTTGTCCCATGAGGAGTTTTTAAAGACATTTGAAAGGCAGCGCCCACTTGGGGCAGTAAAGACTACCAGTCCCATGATGAAAATTGTTACTCACCTGATTTGTATCAAGGTTTGAAAAGGAAATAAAAGAGGGAATCTACTGTTAGGCTGCTGTTGCCTTTCTTCTGCCTAACACTGCCCAGAGGAAGGGAGTTTTCCCGAAACGCGTAGGCAGTACGAGTATGGGGAAATGTTTGGAGTGAGCAGCCTTTCCTTTTGACCTCACCTCCGGCGAGTGCGTCCCAACGGAGCAGCAACCTTCAAGTTTCTATGTATATATATATATATATATATATATATATATATATATATATATATATATATATATATATGATTAATTAACGTAATGTAAAGATGGAAAGGACTGAAACATTTGAAGCAACCTTCTATGCTCATTAGTCACGTGGCAGCAATGTGGCATAAATAGTGCATTGAATATGGCATCCGTTATGGTGAAAAAAGCCGGTTTTGTGGCCAAAACGCTTTCATTATGGCAACCTGCATTTAAATAAAGTGGCGCAATGGGATTTCTGAGCTGTGTTGGTCCTGTTTTCTATTGTGGAATAGGTTGTGGAGGAATGTAGATTCCAGTGGCTGATGCCGGAAACTGACGCGCCCCCTCGTTCTGGTGCACTGTGGCCGGCAGCTCTTAATATATATGTAAATTACCTACTGACAGTCGCCACTAGGTAGTTGCAGTTAGGACCTAATATCCATAGCAAGAGCATTCTTTGACTTGCCTATATCTTTGATGCCGACTGATGAACCTTCATGAAATTTTCCCCAAAAATCTGAAGCTCACTTCAGACACTGTCTCAAATGTTTTGCTGTGATTTGCCAAAAGGGGTTCAAGATATTAACTCATTTTCCCCATGTTAACTTCCATAGAGATTTTTAACACAACTGCAGCCCAAACCACTGACCGAAAGCGCATCAAATTTGGCAGAAAGCAACCACTGGGTTCAGAAAGCATGTTTTTGTGATTGTGTAAATCTACTCAGTAGTTTTAGAGATATTTAAACTAATACAAATTTGTATATCGAGGGACGCAGACTCTCAGTGGATCTACCCGTGGTGAATTCACTGCTCCACATGCCAGAGAAGGGCCCTGATTGGCTTGCCACAACCTGAGAGAAAAATTGCAGCCACCATTTTATGTTTCGGAAATGGTTGCCGGGGATGAAAGGAAGCATGTAAAACAGATGAAGGGATCAGGGTAGAGGTGCCCTGACCCTATGAGTTTGTTATAAATAGGGTGAAAGCATGTTTAGGGGACAGTAAAATGCCCCAAAATGGTTTTTTTGGTCACATGAGAAATCTCAGCGCTTCCCCTGTGTAAATCTGCAAACTGAGCAGTGAAGTTTCATGTGGGGGCCGCGCTGAGTATCACAGAGGATTCGTGGAACAATCCAACCAAATTGGGCTTATTCGCAGGAACCATGTAAAAGGTTAAAGAAATACTGATCATTTAGAAGTGGTGTAGCAAAAAAGAAAGATAAAAAGAATGCTGTGATTTGTTAACTAGGGCAGCATAAGTAAGAGCACATGGTGAGGGGTAGCCATTTTACCTGCTTTACTACTGAGAGAGGTCTTGCAAGATGGTTTGCAAGAGTTCTTACTGGACATTTGGAATTAAAACAGAAGTGATCAGTGATAGAAATACAACTGGGAGAACAGAAAAGAGCTTTTACAGATATATTAGTTAGGTTGTAGTATATAAAAGTATATTTGGATAAAACATGTATGTAAGCTGAAATAAAAGTTTACCTTCTAGAGACTATATTAGAAGGGAAAATAGAAGGGAGCTTAGATGAGAACTTGGTATACTGAAAGCTTGGTAACTTTTTTAAGACAGTATGAATGAATGTGTTTGAAATCAGATCTGAGTGTTTCCTTACAGTACGGAATTTAATTGTATGCAATTTCTGCACACTCACTAAGTCAGACAGGCACGTGCATATCCAATTACACTTCCATATAACCACTTAGGTACCCACCACTCATATAGCCAGATAATGACTGCAACACTAAGTCACACAACTATAAAATCATTCACACACCCATTACTCAACTATAAGTCCACATTTGAGTATTAGTTTGCCCTTAGAGCCTTGGAGGACATGAACAGAATGCAATCTGCACCACAAGAACAGTTTGATGAGGACTACTTTAGCACTCTTGAAAAGGGAGAACCCTGATTGTAGACAAACTCGGAACGAGTGCTCCACAGTATATTGGGTTTCAGAAGGAGGGAGAGGAGTGGAGAAATGAGTGGGTAAAGTCTCCAGAGGAGAGAGGGGATCGCCCAAAGACAAACTTCTCTATTGTATATGATGCAAGAAGTACTGTCTCCTCCCAAATCCAGTCCCCTGAGGATCTGAAGGACAGACAGGCTAAGTGGGGCCTGCTGGGTGCAGAGAAGAGAAATGGTGGGGTTAAAAAAACCTTGGAGTAGAAAGGGGTTATGCTGCCTGGAGTGTTAAGGAGGTGCACTTGAAGGTCAAACAGGTGTTAGACCCTAGCTGCAAAGGTGTGAGCAGCACTACTGCGTCCAGTGCAGAAGAAAGAGTTAATAGATTCAGTGACATGATGCCTGACTTTAAGGATGGGTTTGATATAGACAGCTTATTTCTGGCATGAGAAGTAGCTGTAGTGGTACAGAGGATATCTTAGGAGAATTGTAGAGATGCCTTTGAAGTCATATTTGTGGTGATGGGACAGACAACATGCTGGCTCTAGAGAAGGGGAAGAGGTTGAGGTATCCCACTATAAAGAAGGTCCTTGTCAATAAGTATGAATTAAACCCAGAGGAGTGCAGCTTAAAATTCAGTGTTAGTCAGAAACTGTGTGCCTACTACTGGGAAGATTTTGTTGGGTAGTTTTAAAATGTTTGTTAAAAGTACTGCTGTTTTTTACGAAGAAGTTTCTAACAGTTTTATACTTATTGTTTTTTTTCCAACGAGGACTGAGAAGAAGCAACTTGAGGAACCTTTTTTTCAGACACTTATTGGAGTTCTTTTAGCTTGTTTATCTGATGCAGTTCAATGGCATCCCCATAATCTCTTTTGAATGTATTAGTTAGATATTGTAATGCTTATATATTTCTTCAGGTCTACTCCTACACAGTTGTTCAAACTGTCCACTTGCAGGCAATATTTCTTACATCATGCAACGTCCATGTTAGAGAACATCTACATCTTTATAATACACCCTGTGTTTAAGATATACTGTAGCTTTCTTCACCTTACTTACATCCTCTAGGTCCTGCCAGATTTTGTTGTTTTTCATGGACACGCCATTCACTAGAATAACAAGTGGTTCTTCAAAATCTGTCTCTACACCCACAGTTTCAATATAATGTTTCCCATCTAAAGGAAAATACACAACTGTACCGTTAAGCCCTTTTTGGCCTTCAGGTGAACCTCCTTAGCACTCCGACCAGCATGACGACGAGACCAGTACTTATTCTTACCAATATTTGCAGTGGTAAAGTAAATAGACAGTAGCACTGAAAGTACATGGGTATCAATTTAATCATGCCAAATAATACAAATACTACTACACCCATTCATACACAGGAGCATGTCTACACCTCCCTTGTACCTCTTCATCTATTTCTTATTATGCATTTCTAGGAATCAGCTCTTCTTTTCCTATGATGCTACTTTTTGTTGTAAAAGTTCAAGTTTTAGTCTGTTTCTGTATTTGTAAACAGTTAAATAAGTTATGTTATGTTTGTTAATTTGTGCCTAGTTTCTCGTGCACCATTCAATTGTACACCCTTTCATGAATTTCTTTTAAGTACTTCCAATTGGAACTTGTCCCATGTGAATACGTCTTGTCAGTGCTGCTGGGTAGCTGAATGCCGCTAATATTTTACTGCACATATTTAGCTGTTACCTTCTTTTCCCCAGAAGGAATAGTAAAGAGCTTCCAAAGATTACTTTCTTTTGTGCAGTTGTAGAGAGATGCATGCATGTGTTTAGTGTGATTGTGTGAAATACTATATTTGTAAATAGTTAGTAATGGTTAATAATAGTTAAATAAGCTGTGTTATGTTTATTTGTAGAGAATATAATCCACAGCGTTCCTTATTTGCAATGAGATGGTGTGCAGATTTGTTTATTTCTACTATCTTTATAATTGTTTTTTTCCCCACTGTTCAATGATGTCTGCTTAAAAAGTACATCGTTTATGGTGTATGCATAAAGAGACTGAAAATAGTAGGAAAAAAGAGAAAATTAAATGCTTGTTTATTTATATTAATGCATACCTTTACATTATGAGAAAGGTATAGTTATTTCTTAGAATTATGTATTAATGTATTGCTGAAAATGTAAGTTACTTTTGTAATTCTATTAATTGTAAAACTAATAAATATTTCAGTGTTTGGTTCTTATTATCCAAATCAATGGCACCATCTATTGGGGTAATGTAATTTACTAATTAGTTCTTGCAGTGTTCGTTTTACCTTAACTTACTCTCCTTTTACAGATTCCCCCTCTCTTGCCTAATCTCTTCCTTTTCTGCACAGATTCCTTCTCTGCCACACTCATGCTTGGTTTTGCCTTAACTTGCTCTTTAACAGATTCCCCTTCTCTTGCCTAACCTCTTCCTTCTCTCCACATATTCCCACTCTGCCACACTCATTCTTCATTTTGCCTTAACTTGCTCTTCTTTTACAGACTCCCCCTCTCTCGCCCAACCTCTTCCTTTTCTCCACAGATTCCCGCTCTCCCATACTCACGCTTCATTTTGCCCTAACTTGTTCTTTTACAGATTCCCCTTCTCTCACCTAACATATTCCTTTTCTCCACAGATTCCCGCTCAGCAACAAGCGTTCTTCGTTTTGCCTTAATTGTTTTTATTTTACAGATTCCCCCTCTCTCACCTAACATCTTCCTTTTCTCCACAGATTCCCCCACCTCTTGCCTTAACTTATTTTCTCCCACAGATTCCCCTCTCACCTTTTCACTCCCCGCAGCTGTACCCTCGCCCGCTTCCCTTTGACCCCACTCAGCGTCCTGCCTCCATCCCAGGTAACCTACTTATTGGAGGCCGTAGAGCAACCCCATTGAGCAGGTCCCCGGGCCGGCTCTCCCTGCAGCTCGCTCCAAGCAGGTCTTCTGCCTTTGCTTCACTCACTCTTCATTTGCCTTAATTTGTCTCCTCTCTTACAGAATCCCCCTCTCTTGCCTAAGCTCTTCCTTTTCTCCACAGATTCCCGCTCTGCCACACTCTTGCCACACTGGCACATTTGTTCTTCTTTTACACATTCCCCTCTCTCTCCTAACCTTTTCCTTCTCTCCACAGATTCCCTCTCTGCCACACTCGTTCTTCATTTTGCCCTAACTTGTTCTTTCTTTACAGAATCCCCCTCTCTCGCCTAATATCTTCCTTTTCACCACAGATTCCCCTGCTTTTTGCCTTAATTTATTTTTCCCACAGAGTCCACTCTTGCCTTCTCATTCCCCCCAACTGGTTTCTCTCCTGCCTCTCTCTGACCCTGCACAGCGCCCCACCCCCCTACTGGGTAACCTACTTAATGGAGGCTGCAGTGCATCCCCATTTAGCAGGTCCATTGGACAGCTCTCCCCTGCTGCTCACTCCAAGCAGGCCCCAGCTTTTGCATCACTCACTCTTTGTTTGCCTTAAGTTGTCTCTTCCCTCTCTCTCACCTAACCTCTTTGTTTTCTCAACAGATTCCTGCTCCGCCTCACTCGTTCTTCATTTTGCCTTAACTTGTTCTTATTTACAGATTCTCCCTCACTCGCCTATCATCTTTCTTTTTTCCACAATTCCCCCACAATGCCTAAACTTATTTTTTCCCACAGATTCCTCTCTCGCCTGCTCACTCCTCCCATTTGTTTCCTTGCCAGCTTCCTGCCTCCCTCTAACCCTACCCAGCGCCCTGCCTCCCAAAGGCAAGCTTGTCTGTGCCCATCTGTGCCTGGACCACACCCAGCGCCTGGACCCATGGTCCTCTGCCTTCCCACAGGTACTCAGGTAACGAGCTCTTAGCCCTCAACCCAGTGCCATGCAACAACTGCTTCCGTGCATTCCCACGAAACACTGCAGGACCCTTCACCTGCTGACACTGCTCTCTCCACTGCAACACCGAACCCGCCACCCCAAAGAGCCCACTGACCATAACCAACACGGATCAACTCCCCTGCCTACAAATCAACACCTGCTCACTCCACAAACATACCAGTGAAATCTGGAACACCATCGCCTATCTCACGCTGGACCTCGTCTTTCTCACCGAAACATGGCTCAACCCAGCATCAGCACCCATCAGCGCCTCCGCTGTATCTCATGGATACAAGATAGTCAACCATGACCGCACCAACAAGCAAGGTGGTGGAATAGCGATCATCCATAAAGAGTGCATCAACTGCACAGCCACCACGGACGCCGCCACCCCCATCATGCAACATCTCAATATCAAGATCAACACCAACAGCAAAACCACAATCAAGGCACCTTATCCTACGGATCCGCTGGACCTCATACACCTTGTAAAGACTTCCTCTCACTAGGACACCTTAACTTCCACCTGTAAACGCCACCAACACCAAATTTTCCAACCTCCCCGAAATCATAGACACCCTCGCACTCTCCCAGCTAGTCACTGAACCCACACACCTCGCCGGACACACACTGGACCCCATATTCTCCACCAGCAAAAGGGTCAGGTACTGCAACGCCAGTGAAGTCACCTGATCCGACCATTTAGCGGTACACTTCTACATTTCTTACACTACCAACCCTCCTAACAACCTCTACAGCCCCCCTATAGGAGTTGGAGTGAGGAAGGAGAGGGCCTTTGGACTCACACCCTTAACAGGTCATGCCCCACTCTTAACCCAACCCAGATAAAGACATCAAAAACTTCAACACCTGGATTACCAACTGTGCTGACAAAGTTGCACCCCTCAAACTGTCCAAACATGACAGACCCGGAAACCAGGCCAAGTGGTTCACAGACGGACTCCTAAACTCAAAATACAACTGCAAAATGATTGGAAAGGATCTGGTGCACCAGCAAGAACCCCTCCAACAGAGAAAAATTCAAACTAACATTAAACAACTACCACTTGCAACTAGAGAATGCCAAGAAAGATGCCCTCATCACCCACCTTGAAGCCAGCTCCAACTGCAGCAAGGAACTCTTCTGCATCATCAAGTTCTCCAACCCCACAGCAACGGAAAACACCATCATCCCTTCCCAGGACCTCTGCAACTCCCTTGCAGATTTCTTCCAACAGAAAATCACAACCATCTCCAAATACTTTGACCTCCAACCACCCCTAGACAGCATCAACACACTCCCCACTAACAAGGACCACAAAACAGCAACAATCGCTACATGGTAAACTCTCCCAACCCAGACCACCGCCACCATCATGAACTCCATACACTCAGGTGCACCCAAGAGCCCTGCCCCCACTATATGTCCAACAAGGGAATCAACTCCATCAGCAAGGAGCTCACCACCATCCTCAACACCTCCATCACCTCTGCATACTTCCCAGCAGCCTGGAAGCACACAGAGGTCAGACCTCTCATAAAAAAATCCTCTGTGGACCCGGAAGATCTAAAAAACTACCGATCAATCTACCTTCTCCCATTCCCAGCCAAAGTCCTGGAAAAAGCAATAAACATCCAACTTACCAACCATCTGGAAACCAACAAACTCCTGGAGCCCTCTCAGTCAGTATTCTGTGCCAACCACAGCATGGAAACAAACCTTACAGCAGCCATAGATGACATTAGAGTCCTCACGAACAAGGGAGAGACCGCTGTCCTTACCCTCCTCGACCTCTCCACAGCTTTCAATACCGTGTCTCACTACACCCTCCTACACGGTCTTCACCAGATGGGTATCCAAGAGAAAGCCCTCAAGTGTATTGCTTCCTTTCTTTCTGAAAGAACCTAGAACATCCGCCTCCCATCATACTCCTCGTAACCCAAGGACATCGTCTGCAGCCTCCCGCAAGGATCTTCTTTAAGTCCAACTCTCTTCAACACATTTATGATCTGCTACCCACCCTGGTCAGAGCACATAAACTTAACATCATATCCAACGCGGATGACACTCAGCACATCCTGTCCCTGTCCTCAGATCCCACCAACACCAAAGCTAACTTTCATAGATGCATGAGCAAAATTCCCAGTTGGATGCAGAGCAAGTGACTCAATACCAACAAAACCGAGGTGCTCATCTTCGGAAGCGCAATCTTCCCCTGGAACGACACCTGGTGGCCAACAGGACTAGGTCCGCTGGCCACACCCACGGAATATGCTAAAAACCTGGCATCATACTCAACAGCTAGCTCACAATGAGAAAACAGGTAAATGCTGTCTCATCTGCTTGCGTCCACATTCTTTGCATGCTGAAAAAAATCTTCAAATGGCTCCCCACCGACACCAGAGGCACCATCACACAAGCTCTTGTCACCAGCTCCCTGGACCACGGCAATACCCTCTACGTAGGGACCATCACCCAACTGCTAAACAGGCTTCATACCATACATAATGCAGCAGAAAGGATCGTCCTCGAACTCCACAGGTGAACCCACATAAACCCCCACCTCAAAGTGCTGCACTGGCTCCCCATTTACAAACGAGGCCAGTTTAAACTCCTCACCCACACCTACAAAGCCCTCCGCTACACAGGCCCAGTATAGCTCAACCACAGAGTAAACTTCCACCAGCCCACCAGACAACTACGTTCCCCAAATCTCTATCTTGCCCACACTCTTCGCATCCTCAGAAGCACAAGCGGTGGCAGAGCCTTCTCCCTCTTGGCTGCAAAACACTGGGGTGACCTTCCTCTTCAACTCTGAACAACCCCTTCAGGAGTTCAGAAAGAAGCTGAAACTTGGCTCTTCAACACATTGCCTGGAGCCTCAACACCCCCCCCAGCTCCTGGATTTCCTCACAGGTGACAGGTAGTGCTCTATAAATCTTCTTTGATTGATTAATTGAAGGTTACTAATACACCTAGGCACACATCAGTACAGCAGCTCACACACCCTGCCACACACAGACAAAGGTACTAACAGACACAAGCTTACACTGATAGAGTCACTGACACACATCAATACAGTCACTAACACACCTTACTGCACACTGATACAGCCACTGACCCATCCAGGCATACACTGACACACCCATCAAAAGACAAATGCAGCCAATAAGAGACATACCAGTGCAGACACAGACAAACCCTGGCATACAGCAATGCAGATACTGTCACACCCAGCTAAACAATAATGCATCCGAAAACACACTCAGCCATACACTAATGCATATGCTAACACACCGAGGCACATGCTGAGGCATGCACTAACACACCCAGGCACTCACTAATGCATACACTAGCACATCTAGTCCTTACACTCATGCATATACTGATACACCCACTCTCACACCAATACAGTCACTGACACATTAAGAACATAAAGTTAGCTCTTTGTTTGAATAGATGGTGAGTCTAATGAACAATTTATTTTTTATAGAAGGTTTTTTAACAGTTTTTCAATTTTTTTCTTAACAAAAAGTGAACAAGGTGGTAAAAAGGGTAAGGATGGAAAATGCAAAGAAGCAACTGGCTTCACACTTCAACAAACATTATGTAGCCTTTGGATGCAAAAAAAAGAAAACTAATAGTGATGCTTCTTCACTGTATCCAAGAATGCAGCTACAGAAGACATTTTCACAGCAACAAGCATGTGGCATTTTGCGAGTGAGTAGCCATGTCACTTAATTCCTCACAGGCAGATGGTATTGTAAGGAGTGCAGCCAAAGATGGTTCTCCCAAGGCTGCTGTGGAGGTCGTCTGTCCTGTTGCACTTACTTTCTCTCACATCATCTGGTTGTAGACCCTCTCATGAATTGTTTGTAGGTGCTTTCATATAGAACTTGTCCCATGCAAATATTTCTTTGCAGTGCTTCTGTATAACTGCTTGCAACAAATTGTGCACTTGACATATTTTGCTAATACAGTCTTTTCCCCAGAAGGTATAGTATAGTGCCTCCACCCATCACTTTCTTTTCTGAAAGGTGTGCCTTCTTCTTCATCCTCAAAAGGTTGTGGATCCTCATCTTGGAGGGACGATGTGGCTTAAGCCATTGTCTAAAAGCACAGCACTGCTGCTTCCCAATCCTCCATCTAGAGACTTCACTGTAGAACTCAGTGCCTTTGGGTGTGGTTTTCCATCTGGAATGGTGGGGTCCTAATGTATCCATCGGAAAGCAAGGATTTGGTGTGTTTTCTGGTGAATTCACAAATCCGCTCCGTAAATCTGAAGATTCGCGAAACTGGTAAAATGGTTACATTTTAAAAAAAAACTGTTATAAGGTGGTGTATATATACTTGTAAATATACTGATGTTATTAATGACAATGGAGGGGTGTATCTGTGCTCAGTAATTTCAAAAATTTTAATTGAATCTGCGGATTTGGACTCACAGATTTATTGAGATCACGTGATGCGGACTAAAAAGCCTGTCTATATTTCCGGACCCGCGAACGTACCACTGTACCTCAAAAACATTTTAAAAAAATAATATTTAATTGCATAAAAAATAAAAAAATAATAATTTGCAATATAGTTAGTATCCAAAATATACCATGAAAATTAACTAAAAAGTAAACATTAGAAGGACATATTATTTAAGAAATGCAATTAGAAAAACCTATGAAATTCACTGAAAACCCAAAGGTTACAGGGACGTTATATTTAGGAATAAGAATGAAAAGAAACTTAGAAATTCACTGAAAAAAAACATTACAGGGACATTGTAGCTCGGCTCAGATTTCACTCATACGAAACCAGTGAAATTTTGCAGTTACAGTTACTTGAGCTAATTATAACTTATGCCCTGCAATGCACTGCTTATAACCTCACATAATATATAGATAATGACAAAGTATAGCTGATGGTTGCCTTGTGGGAAAGCTAGTGACCAACATAGTAGGTCTGAGTTGGTTATGGCGACGGGCCAATGATAAAATGTATAGGCTTGATTGTTTATAATGAAATGTTATGATAAAGGTAGTAGGCCTGACATATTGATTGCGAAAAGCATATGTTAAAGGCATAAGGCATATAAGGGAAGATTGTTGGAATTCTCTATTAAAGTCTACAGATAGGTAGTATGTTATGTGGAATCTCAAAGATTACCATAGTAGGCAAAGGTTTTGGGGCTAGTTTCCCCTCTCACATGCAGTGGGTGTAGAAGATTTGCATTGCCAGAATCCTTGTTAGGCCTTCTTAAGAGAGTTAATATTTTGCTTTGCCTACTGTATCTTGGTATACTATGGATGTTTATGACTACATGTCTGGTGGTTGCTTTGTGCGGATGCTTACAATCAGCACAGAAAGCCTCAGTTGGTTATGACGAGAAGCCAGTGATAACAGCTGCAGGCCTGATTGGTTCACTAGGAAAAAAATATTTGCAATGCAATCCAATAGGTCTGATTTGTTATTTATAAAACGTTTTCATAAACACAGTAGGCCTGACGCATCAGGCCTGACGTATTAATTGTGATTACCATATGTTGAAATCAATAGACTTTTAAAGGTGGATTGCTAATTCTCTGTATTAAAGCCTAATATTAGGTATGTTGTTATATGAAATATCACAGATTGCCTTTGTATGGACGGCTTTTGGTGTTGGTTACCACCTCTGACAAACCATAGGAGGAGTTAATTTGCACCGTAATATTTCATTGGTAAAATATATATATATATATATTCACTGAAAAAATCAGAGGTTTCAGGGACGTTATAGTTAGGGATTAGCATTTACAAAACCTTAGAAATTCACTGAAAAAACCACAGGTTTCAGGGACGTTATAGTTAGGGATTAGCATTTAAAATACCTTAGGTTTTTTAAATGCTAATTTCTAACTATGCCTACATAGGTAGGACATGTGCAGAAAGAGGAAGAAAGGCGCAGAAAGAAGCAAGAGAAGTGCAGAAAGAGGCAATAGAGGTGCAGAAAGAGGAAGAAAGGCGCAGAAAGAAGCAAGAGCATTGCAAAAGAACCAACAGGGGTGCAGAAAGAGGCAAGTGAGGTGCAGAAGGAGGCAAGAGAACTGCAGAAAGAGGCAAGAGAGTTACAGAAACAGGCAAGAGAGGTGCAGAAAGAGGGAAGAGGGGTGCAGAAATTTGGAACAGAGGTGCAGAAAGAAGCAAAAGCAGTGCAGATAGAACCAACAGAGGTGCAGAAAGCGGCAAGAGGGGTACAGAAAGAGGCAAGTGAAGTGCAGAATGAAGCAAAAGAGGTGCAGAAAGAGGCAGGAGAACTGTAGAAAAAGGCAAGAGAGGTACAGAATGAGGCAGGAGAGGTATACAAAGAGGCAAGAGTGGTACAGAAAGAGTCAAGAGGGGTGCATAAAAAAGCAAGAGAAGTGCAGAAAGAAGCAACAGAGGTGCTGAAAGAGGCAAGAGGGGTGCAGAAAGAGGCCAGAGATGGGCAGAAATAAGCAACAGAGGTGCAGAAAGAGGCAAGACAAGAGCAGAAGCAGGCAAGAAAGGTGCAGAAAGAGGGAACAGGGGTGCAGAAAGAGATTTGCAAGAGATGTGCCGATAGAAGCAAGAGCAGTGCAGAAAAAAGCAAGAGAGGTGGACAAAGAGGGAAGAGGGGTGCAGAAATAGGCAAGAGCGATGCAGAAATTTGCAAAAGAGGTGCAGAAAGAACCAAGAGCAGTGCAGAAAGAACCAACAGAGGTGCAAAAAGAGGCAAGAGGGGTATAGAAAGAGGCAGGAGGGGTGAGGAAAGAAGGATGAGAACTGCAGAAAGAAGCAACAGAGGTGCTGAAAGAGGCACAAAGGGTGCAGAAAGAGGCAAGAGAAGTGCAGAAAGAAGCAACAGAGGTACAGAAAGAGGCAAGAGTAGTGCGGAAAGAGGGAAGAGAGGTGTAGAAAGAGGCAAGTGGGGTATAGAAAGAGGCAGGAGGGGTACAGAAAGGAGGAAGAGAACTGCAGAAAGAAGCAACAGAGGTGCTGAAAGAGGCACGAAGGGTGCAGAAAGAGGCAAGAGAAATGCGGAAAGAAGCAACAGAGGTACAGAAAGGGACAAGAGTGGTGCAGAAAGAGGGAAGAGAGGTGCAGAAAAGTATAGGAGAGGTGCACAAAGAGGCAAGAGGCGTATAGAAAGAGGCAGGAGGGATGCAGAAAGAAGAGAAGAGAACTGCAGAAAGAAGCAACAGAGGTACTGCAAGAGGCACGAAGGGTGCAGAAAAAGGCAAGAGAAGTGCAGAAAGAAGCAACAGAGGTACAGAAAGAGGCAAGAGTGGTGCAGGAAGAGGGAAGAGAGGTGTAGAAAGAGGCAAGAAAGTTGCACAAAGAGGGAAAAGGGGTTCAGAAAGAAGCAAGAGGGGTGCAGAAAGAAGCAAGTGATGTGCAGAAAGAGGCGAGGTACAGAAAGAGACAAGAGAGGTACAGAAACAGGCAGGAGAAGTATAGAAAGAGGCAAAAGAGGTGCAGAAGGAGGCAAGAGAACTGCAGAAAGAGGCAAGAGAGCTACAGAAAGAGGCAAGTAAGGTGCAGAAGGAGGCAAGAGAACTACATAAAGAGGTAAGAGAGTTGCAGAAACAGGCAAAAGGGGTGCAGAAAGAGGTAACAGGTGGGCAGACTGATGCAAGTGAGGTACAGAAAGAGGGAAGAGGGGGTGCAGAAGGAGGCAAGAGGATTGCAGAAAGAAGCAACAGAGGTGCAGAAACAAGCAAGAGACATGCAGAAAGAAGCAACAGAGGTGCAGAAAGAGGCAAGAGGGGTGCAGAAAGAGGCAAGAGCAGTGCAGAAATAAGCAACAGAGGTGCAGAATGAGGCAAGAGAAGTGTAGAAAGAGGCAAGAGAGGTGCAGAAACAGGCAGGAGAGGTGCAGAAAGAGAGAACAGGGGTGCAGAAAGAGGGAAGAGAGGTGTAGAAAGAGGCAAGAAAGTTGCACAAAGAGGGAAAAGGGGTTCAGAAAGAAGCAAGGGGGGTGCAGAAAGAAGCAAGTGATGTGCAGAAAGAGGCGAGGTGCAGAAAGAGTCAAGAGAGGTACAGAAACAGGCAGGAGAAGTATAGAAAGAGGCAAAAGAGGTACAGAAAGAGGCAAGTAAGGTGCAGAAGGAGGCAAGAGAACTACATAATGAGGTAAGAGAGTTGCAGAAACAGGCAAAAGGGGTGCAGAAAGAGGTAACAGGTGGGCAGACTGAGGCAAGAGAGGTACAGAAAGAGGGAAGAGGGGGTGCAGAAGGAGGCAAGAGGATTGCAGAAAGAAGCAACAGAGGTGCAGAAAGAAGCAAGAGACATGCAGAAAGAAGCAACAGAGGTGCAGAAAGAGGCAAGAGGGGTGCAGAAAGAGGCAAGAGCAGTGCAGAAATAAGCAACAGAGGTGCAGAAAGAGGCAAGAGAAGTGTAGAAAGAGGCAAGAGAGGTGCAGAAACAGGCAGGAGAGGTGCTGTAAGAGGGAACAGGGGTGAAGAAAGAGGCAAGAGAGGTGCAGAAAGAGGGAAGAAGAGTGCAGAAATAGGCAAGAGGGGTACAGGAAGAAGCAAGTGAGGTGCAGAAAGAGGCAACAGAGGTGCAGAAAGAAGCAAGAGAGTTACAGAAAGTGGAAGAGAGGAGCAGAAAGAAGCAAAAGAAGTTCAGAAAAAAGAAAGGTGCAGAAAGAAGCAACAGAAATGCAGAAAGAGGCAAGAGAGGTGCAGAAAGAAGCAAGAGTGGTTTGCACACCATTAGTACCAATTTAATACCCACATTTAGCAACAAGCAACAGGTGACCATTCCAAAGGGCCTTCCACCACACTGTGACACTTGTCGCTGCATTTTTGGGAGCATTTGAGCAGTTTGAGGTAGAAGCAAGGTTTATTTTGTACAAATCTGCAGATTATGCAGCAGATGATGGATTCGGAGGCAAATGCGGAAAATGTATAATTGTGCGAAAGTCGGTGCAGCCAAACAGTCGCATAATTCCAGTGGCCCTGATCATACCTTTGACTAGGTCTAGCAGTGCTCCTCAGTGGTTCCTTTTTTGTTTTGTCTCATTGAGTTTATAGTTTAGATTCTATGGAAACGAGGAAGACTAAACCTGAGGTCACCACTCCACAACACAGACTACCATACCACATAATTACTCTCCATAACACATAATCCCACTTTACATAATTCCTATACACTAAATACCACATACCTTCTATCCACATCAAAGTCAAAGTCTATCCACATAATTTCACTGCACATCATACCACATAATTCCATTACACCCAACCTACATCCACTCCACTCCAAGAAACATTAGTAAAACACTTTTACATTTACAACACCTATAGCTCTATCTGTTGCAAATGTGAAACCTATTACATTGCAAATGCTTCTTTAACTAGTAGTCGCGTTTGCAGAGAGGAGAAAGTTGGCTGGGCCTCCGACCAGCGCTCAGGAATTCCACTGCGTACGACTTACAGGAGGTACCAGGAAGGCTTCTTGGCCCTCAAAGTCCCTCAGGAGTAAAGTGGACTTCATCCCCCAACCTGTACTAAGCCAGGAGGCGCATTTGCAGAGTGGTGGAGAAAGGTGAGCGTGACCTCCGAAGACCTCTTATCAATCCCACTGTGTGGGACTTAGTGGAGATAACAGGAGGGGTAGTTGGCCCCCAAGGACAACCTTGGGGGCCAACTACCCTTCCTATTACCTCCAGTAAGTCCCAAACAGCAGGATTGCTAAGTTCTCATAGCAGGCCATGCCCACTTAGTCCACCACTAGGCCTGGGCGGAAAACTACGCTATGCTCGTGTAGTTTGCGCAACTACGCGCTACGCGAATTGCACGTAGCACAGTGCAAAAACGCATAGCGTAGTGTAGCGGGCATTTTTTGCTTGCTCGCGGTCCTCAACGTCAAGTTGGCAACCGCGAGCGAGCAAAATGACATCCCGGCGAGACTTTTTCCTCGTTTGTGATCAGCAACATCAAGTTGCCGATCGCGAGCGTGGAGAAAATAAACCTCCCGGCGAGATTCTCAACGCGGGGAGGTCAGGTTTCTCATTGCGAGTGGTCGCGTATGCTCGCAACCGCTCGCGATGAGAAACTACCAGTCCGCGTTGAGAAAACTGCCGCTCAAGTACAAATCTACTCGAGTGGCAGAAAACGACCGCTTGCACTGTGCAAGATGCCGTTTGCAATGATTGCACAGTGCGGACAAGCATCCGGCACTGTGCAATCATTGCGGACAGCATTTCCTACCGCACTCCGCAGTTCGCGTAGTGCTACGCGTAGCTTGTGTAGTGCGAAGTGCACTTCGCGTAGCTGCGCGTAGCGCCACTACGCGAACTACGCCCAGGGTTACCCACCACTCTGCAAACACGCTCCCTGGCACGCTCTTGGATGGGGCTTAAAGTGCACTTCGCTGCTGGAGCTCCTTCCTTAGGGGCCAACTAGCCTACCTGATACCTCCAGTATGCCACAGATAGTGGGATTGCTGACAGGTGGACACAGGCCACGACCCTATGTCCACCACTCTGCAAACACACCTCCTGACGTGCTCTTGGTTGGGGGATGAAGTCCCCTTGCCTCTTGAGGGTCCCTGGGGCCAACTAGCCCACCAGGTACCTCCAGTATGCCCCAGATAGTGGGATTGCTGACAGGTGGACACAGGCCACACCTCCTATGTCCACCACTCTGCAAACACACCTCCTGACGCACTCTTGGTTGGGGGATGAAGTCTCCTTGCCTCCTGAGGGTCCCTGGGGGCCACCTAGCCCACCAGGTACCTACAGTAAGCCCCATACAGCTGGATTGCTGAGAATGGTCCGAGGCCACACCCCCTTTTTACACCACTCTGCCAACTTGCCTCCTGGCGCACTGCTGCTCGTGGGATGAAGTCCACTTCAGTCCTGAGGTCCTCAGGACACAAGAGGACCTCATTGCCCCACCAGCAGCGTGCCAAGAGGTGCGTTTGCAGAGTGGTGTAAAAAGGGGCGTGGCCTCGGACCACCTCTCAGCAACCCCACTGTGTGGGGCTTACTGGAGGTACCTGGTGGGCTAGTTGGCCCCTAAGGACCCTTAAGATTCTAAGGGACTTAATCCCCCAACCCAGAACGCGCCAGGAGGTGCATTTGCAGAGTGGTACAGGGAGGGGGCGAGGCCTCCGGCGAGATGCCGGCTTCTCTTTAATAAAACTTTTTAGAAGGGGTGCTCTGTGGCCCCCCTTCTCTTAGTAATTTTTGGGCCCTGGGGACCCCATCCCCCAGGGCAAGAGCCTTTTAATTTTTTTTTAAAAAACAGGAAATGGGCCGCGCGGCCCTCCTCCCGATGCTGATTTCAGACCCGGGGACCCCATCCCCTGGGGCATGGCCTTTTTAAATTTTTTTTATTATTATTCATACGGGAGGGAGGCCGCATGACCCCCTTCCCTGGGCCACTTTTGGCCCAGGGGACCCCATCCCCCGGGGCCTGGCCTCGTTTTTTGTTTTTTTAAATTATGTATACGGGAGGGGGCCGCCTGGCCCCCCTTCCCTGGGCCACTATTGGCCCCAGGGACTCCATCCCCCAGGGCCTGGACACACTTTATTTATTTATTTTATTTTGGAGGGGGCCACGTGTCCCCCCACCTGAGGCCAATTATGGCCCCGGGGACTCCACCCCCCGGGGATTTGCCTCTGTTTCTTTTTTTTAATTAATACGGGAGGGGTTCAGCGTGGCCCCCCTTCCCTGGGCCACTAATGGCCCAGGGGAGCCCATCCCTCAGGCCTGGCCTCAACGTTGGGGACTGCGGGGGAGCCCTAATGCCCCGCAGTCCCAGCCGGCTCCCTGCCTCCTGCGAGAGCCGGCATTGCTTTTGGACAAGGGGAGGTGCTGACATGCAGCTCTCCTTGTCCAAAAGCAATGCTTTGCTTCGTGGAAGTGGGAGCAGGTTTTCTGCTGTCGCTTCCACAAAGCAAAGTAGAGTTTGCAATTACAGGGTGGGAGCCGTGCTCCCACCCTGTCATTGCAAACTGCAATGTCCCAGGGGTGGGCACCCCGGGACATTGCTGGAGCCGGCCCCGGGGGGTGGCGGCACCAGGGCCATCTAGGGCTCCAGGAGGGGGGCCGCGCTGCCCCCTTCCCAATGTGAACATAGCACCGGGGAGGTGGTGGTTCCTGGGGACAGGGGTCTGCAACAGACCCCCACTTTTAAATAATTAGTGCCCCCGGGAGGTGGTGGTCCCCAGGGCAGTGTGGGGGGGCTCGAGTCCCCCCCACAGGTATTATTTGTAATAGCCCTGGGGAGGTGGCGGTCCCCGGGCTTGGGGGGGCCTGCAAGGCCCCCGCCCATAAATAATAAAACCCCAGGGAGGTTGCAGTCCCCCAGGCTGCGGGGCCCACGTGGCCCCCGCATCTATTTGGCATATTGCCCCCAGGAACTGGCCCACCCGGGGGCTTATTACAACAAAGCGCGGAAGACCATGCTTCATTTTTTTTTTTTTTCATCAGGATTCGCGGTGGCTGTGCGAATCCCGATGAAATTATTTTTAAAAAAATCCTTTTTTTGGCCTGACCAGGGCTATGGGGTCAGGGGGTCCCAGAGGGTGTTTCTACCCTGCCCCCTTTTCTATTTTTTTAACCATTTTCTTCCCTTTATTCTTGTGACTTGGTTTTACCGACTCTCAAGATGGCTGCCAACACTTCTTGGTTTGGAGTGTTGACAGCCAATCAAAATGAAACTCGTGATCGGTTGGGTTCGCAAACCCTCCTCGGTCACCAGATATCAATTTTTTTTTTATTTTTGAATTTCTCAGGAACTACTGAACGGATTTAGACCATTTAAAAAAAAGAACGCTTTCAGAACCAAGACCTACATTTTTGCCAAAGTTGGTGTAATTCCGTTCAGCAGTTTGGGCTGTAGCTTTGTCTAAAATTTCCTAAAGAAATTAACATGGAGAAAGCGCGTTTTGGGACCCCCCTTTTTTCTCGCCCCCCCAGCTCGACGAATCACCCCGAAACTTTCAAAACTGGAGCTGACCTGACTGAACCCTAGTTTTGACAATTTCACTACAATTCGGCGAACGGCGCCAAAGATATTGGCAAAAGAAAAAACGCTTTTTGAATAGAAACGAGGTCCTAACTATAAATACCTACTGGCAACCGCCAGTAGGTAAAACTACAGGGACCCCCAGGGCCAAAAAAAGCATTTTTTTTATTTTTTCAGCGGAATTCACGTTGGGTGCGCGAATCTGGCCGAGAAAATAAAAAAAAATGTAGCGTTGTGTCCCTCGCTTTATTTTAATAAGCCCCCGGATGGGCCAGGTCCCGGGGGCATTGTTGATAGTGTATGCGGGGCCGTGTGGGCCCCCGCAGCCCCGGGGACACCTCCTCCCCAGGGCTTTTGAAATAACATGCTGGGGCTCACGGCCCCTCCGCAGACCCTGGGACCGCCAACTCCCTGGGGCTTCTTTGAAAAAATTGCTTTGGGGGCTCCTGCCCCCACACTCTGCCCTGGGGACCGCCACCTACCCGGAGCATTTATGATGATGGGCAGGGGGGCCTTGCAGGCCCCCCAAGCCCCGGAGACTGGCACCTCCCCGGGGCTTAAATTAAAAGTAATACATGTGGGGGGGCTTCTGCCCCTCCCCATACCGGCCCAGGGACCACCACCTCCCCGGTTCAATTTTAATTAAGGGCAGGGGTCCGGGGGAGGGGGGCCATGATCCCCCTTCCGTAAAGATTTTTTTTTTAAATTAAAAAAAAGAGGCACAGCCCCGGGAGATGGGGTCCCTGGGGCCAAAAAGGACTTCAGGAGGGGGGGCCGCGCAGCACCCCTCCTTTGAATGTACATTTTTTTGTTAAAAGCAAGTGGCCATGCCCCTTCATGTTTTTTTTAATTAATTTTTTTATAATGGCGTAGGCCTTGGGGGATGGGGTCCCCAGGTCCCAAAAAGTGTTAAGGGAAGGGGGGCCACACAGCCCCCCTTCCAGAAAGAAGAGAACAAAAAGAAGCTGGCATTTCGCCGGAGGCCACGTCCCCTCCCCGCACTACTATGCAAACACGCCTCCTGGCGCGTTCTGGGTTGGGGGATTCAGGACCAGATGTACGACCTGCCAAATAGCGACTCGCAAATTGCATTGCTTTTGCAACTCGCATTTTGCGATTCTCTATTTGGCATGTACAACAGTGTCTCAGACAATGTTTGCGATTCCCAATGGGGTCGCAAAATACGAGGCTCATGAATATTAATGAGCCACTCGCATTTTGCGACCCCATTTGGAATGGCTGGCCCTCCCAGGGATGGTGGCCTGCTGGGCTCAGCAGACCACCATGTCTGGGACTGCTTTTAAATAAAGCAGCTTTTTTTTTAAAATGCAGCCCGTTTTCCAGAAAGGAAAACAGAATGCATTTGAAAAAACAAAAAAAAACGTTTTTGTTTCAGTTTTTTAAAGGCAGGCAGTGGTCCCTGGGACCACTGCCTGCCCTTAAAAAATTATTTTGCATGCATTTGCAAGGGGAAGGGGTCCCAGGGGACCCCTTCCCATTTGTGAATGCATTACCACTACTTGAAGTAGGTGGTAATTTGTGAGTGTTTTGCGAGCGCAATTGCGGTCGTAAAGCATTAGTACATGGCTATGGAGTCGCTATTTGGAAGGGAACGCCCTTCCAAATACTGAGTCGCAAAACAGTATTTTGCGAGTCGATATTTATTTGCGACTCGCAAAATACTGTTTGTACATGGGCCCATGGTTTTTAGCGTGCGCAAATGGGTCTTATGCCCCTTCATGTTTTTTTAAATTAATTTTTTTATAATGGCGTAGGCCTTGGGGGATGGGGTCCCCAGGTCCCAAAAAGTGTTAAGGGAAGGGGGGCCACACAGCCCCCCTTCCAGAAAGAAGAGAACAAAAAGAAGCTGGCATTTCGCCGGAGGCCACGTCCCCTCCCCGCACTACTATGCAAACACGCCTCCTGGCGCGTTCTGGGTTGGGGGATTCAGGACCAGATGTACGACCTGCCAAATAGCGACTCGCAAATTGCATTGCTTTTGCAACTCGCATTTTGCGATTCGCTATTTGGCATGTACAACAGTGTCTCAGACAATGTTTGCGATTCCCAATGGGGTCGCAAAATACGAGGCTCATGAATATTAATGAGCCACTCGCATTTTGCGACCCCATTTGGAATGGCTGGCCCTCCCAGGGATGGTGGCCTGCTGGGCTCAGCAGACCACCATGTCTGGGACTGCTTTTAAATAAAGCAGCTTTTTTTTTAAATGCAGCCCGTTTTCCAGAAAGGAAAACAGAATGCATTTGAAAAAACAAAAAAAAACGTTTTTGTTTCAGTTTTTTAAAGGCAGGCAGTGGTCCCTGGGACCACTGCCTGCCCTTAAAAATTATTTTGCATGCATTTGCAAAGGGAAGGGGTCCCAGGGGACCCCTTCCCATTTGTGAATGCATTACCACCTACTTGAAGTAGGTGGTAATTTGTGAGTGTTTTGCGAGCGCAATTGCGGTCGTAAAGCATTAGTACATGGCTATGGAGTCGCTATTTGGAAGGGAACGCCCCTTCCAAATACTGAGTCGCAAAACAGTATTTTGCGAGTCGATATTTATTTGCGACTCGCAAAATACTGTTTGTACATGGGCCCATGGCTTTTAGCGTGCGCAAACGGGTCTTAGACCTGTTTGCGCACTCTAAAAACCATTGTACATCTGGCCCTAAGTCCCCTAGATCCTTAAGGGTCCTTAGCAGCCAACTAGCTCACCAGGTACCTCCAGTAATCCCCACACAGTGGGCTTGCTGAGAGGTGGTCTGAGGCCACGCCCCTTTTTATACCACTCTGCAAACGCGCCTCTTGACACACTGCTGGTGGGGCAATGAGGTCCTCTTGTGTCCTGAGGACCTTAGGACTAAAGTGTACTTCATCCCCCGAGCAGCAGTGTGCCAGGAGGCGTGTTTGCAGAGTGGTGTAAAAAGGGGGCATGGCCTTGGACCACTATCAGCAATCCAGCTGTGTGGGGCTTACTAGAGATAACAGGAGGGCTTGTTGGCCCCAAGGGACCTTCAGGAGGAAAGGGGACTTCATCCCCCAACCAAGAGCATGCCAGGAGGCGCATTTGCAGAGTGGTGGAGAAAGGGGGCATGGCCTGTGTCAACCTCTCAGCAATCCCACTATCTGGGGCTTACTGGAGGTATCATGTAGGCTAGTTGGCCCCTAAGGACCCTCACAAGCGAAGGAGACTTCAATTCCCATCCAAGAGCACGCCAGGAGGAGCGTTTTCAGAGTGGTGGGCAAAGGGGGCATGGCCTGCTATGAGAACTTAGCAATCCTGCTGTGTGAGACTTACTGGAGGTAATAGGAGGGGTAGTTGACCCCCAAAGATGTCCTTGGGGGCCGACTACCCCTCCTGTTACCTCCAGTAAGTCCCACACAGTGGGAATGCTAAGAGGTCTTTGGAGGCCACGCCCCCCTTTCTCCACCACTCTGCAAATACACCTCCTGGCACACTACGGGATGGGGGATGAAGTCCACTTTACTCCTGAGGGGCTTTGGGGGCCAAGAAGTCCTGTATGTCTTACGCAGCAGAATTCCTGAGCGTTGGTCGGAGGCCCAGCACCCTTTGTCCACCACTCTGCAAACGCGACTACTAGTTAAAGAAGCATTTGCAATGCAATAGGTTTCGCATTTGCGAGAGTTAGAGCTATTGGCATTGTAAATGTAGTAGTTTTTTACTAATGTTTTTTTTAGTGGAGTGGATGTACGTTGTGTGTAGTGGAATTATGTGGTATGTTGTGCAGTGAAATTATGTGGATAGAAAGCATGTGGTATTCAGTGTATAGGAATTATGTAGAGTGGGATTATGTGTTATGTAGAGTAATTATTTGGTATGGTAGTCTGTGTTGTAGAGTGGTAACCTCAGGTTTAGTCTTCCTCATTTCCATAGAAGCTAAACTATGAACTCAGTGAGACAAAAAAAGAAGGAATCACTGAGGAGCAAAGATATGAGCACGGCCACTGGAATTATGCAACTGTTTGGCTGCACTGACTTTCGCACAATTATACATTTTCCGCATTAGCCACATAATCCATCATCTGCTGCCTGATCTGCAGATTTGAACAAAAAAAGCCTTGTTTCTAACTCAAACGGCTCAAACGTTACCTAAAATGCAGCGACAAGTGTTACAGCGTGGTCGAAGGCACTTTGCAAACCTAGAATCGTCACCTGTTACTTATTGCTAAATGTGGGTCTTAAATTGGTACTAATGGTGTGCAAGCCACTCTTGCTTCTTTCTGCACCTCTCATGCCTCTTTCTGCATTTCTGTTGCTTCGTTCTGCACCTTTCTTTCCTTTTCTGCACTTCTCTTGCCTCTTTCTGCACATCTCTTCTATTTTCTGCATCTCTCTTTCCTCTTTCTGCACCTCTGTTGCCTCTTTCTGCACCTCGCTTGCTTCTTTCTTTACCCCTCTTGCATGTCTCTGCACCCTTCTTCCCTCTTTCTGCACCTCTCTTGCCTCTTTCTGCACCCCTCTTCCCTCTTTCTGCACCCCTCCTGCCTCTTTCTGCACCTCTGTTCCTTCTTTCTGCACTTCTTTTGTTTCTTCTGCACCTCTCTTCTTTCTGCATCCCTCTTAACCCTGTCTCCACCCCTCTTCCCCTTTCAGTATGTCTGTTGCTTCTTTCTGCACTTCTCTTGCCTCTTTCTCCATCCCTCTTCCCTCTTTCTGCACACCTGTTGCTTCTTTCTGCACCTATCTTGCTTCTTTCTGCACCTCTCTTGCTTATTTCTGCACTTTTTATGCCTCTTTCTGCACCCCTCTTCTCTCATTCTGCACTCCTCTTGCGTCTTTCTGCACCTCTGTTTCTTCTTTCTGCACTTCTTTTGCTTCTTTCTGCACCTCTCTTGCTTCTTTCTGCTTCCCTCTTGCCTCTTTCACCATCCCTCTTCACCCTTTCTGCATCTCTGTTGCTTCTTTCTGCACTTCTCTTGCCTCTTTCTCCACACCTCTAACCTCGTTCTGCACCTCCGTTGCTTCTTTCTGCACTTCTCTTGCTTCTTTCTGCACCCCTCGTGCCTCTTTCTGCACTGCTTGTGCCTCTTTCAGCACCCTTCTTCTCTCTTTCTGCAGTCCTCTTGCCTCTTTCTGCACCTCTGTTCCTTCTTTCTGCACTTCTTTTGTTTTTTTCTGCAGCTCTCTCGCTTCTTTCTGCCCCCTTTATACCTCTTTCTGCACCCCTCATGCTTCTTTTTGCACCTCTGTTCCTTCTTTATGCACTACTTTTGTTTCTTTCTGAAGCTATCTTGATTCTCTCTGAACCCCTTGCCTCTTTCTTAACCCCTCTTCCCTCTTTCTGCACCCCTGTTACCTCTTTCTGCACCTCTGTTACTTCTTTCTGCACTTCTTTTGTTTCTTTATGCACATCTCTTGCTTCTTTCTGCACCCCTTGTGCCTCTTTCTGCACCCCTCTTCCCTCTTTTGCACCCCTCTTGCCTCTTTTCTGCACCTCTGTTGCTTCTTTATGCTCTCCTCTTGCTTCTTTCTGCACCTCTCTTGCTTCTTTCTGCACCACTCGTGCTTCTTTCTGCACCTCTTCTCTCTTTCTGCACCATTCTTGCCTCTTTCTGCACCTCTGTTACTTCTTTATGCACTTATTTTGTTTCTTTCTGCACCTCTCTTGCTTTTTTCTGCACCCCTCTTGCCACTTTCTTCAACCCTTTTCCCCCTTTTTGCATCTCTGTTGCTTCTTCCTGTACTTCTCTTGCCTGTTTCTCCACCCCTCATCCCTCTTTCTGTTCCTCTGTTGCTTCTTTCTGCACTACTCTTCCTTCTTTCTGCACCTCTGTCCCTTCTTTCTGCAACCCTTTTGTCTCTTTATGCACCCCTCTTCCCTCTTTCTGCACCCCTCTTGACTCTTTCTGCATCTCTGTTCCTTCTTTCTGCACTTCTTTTGTTTCTTTCTGCAAATCTATTGCTTCTTTCTGCACCCTTCTTGCCTCTTTCTCCACACTCTTCCTACTTTCTGTATCTCTGTTGCTTCTTTCTGCACTTCTCTTGCCTCTTTCTCCACCCCTCTTCCCTCTTTCTGCACCCCTCCTGCCTCTTTCTGCAACCCTTGTGCCTCTTTCTATACCCCTCTTCTCTCTTTCTGCACTCCTCTTGCCTCTTTCTGCACCTCTGTTCTTTCTTTCTGCACTTCTTTTGTTTCTTTCTGCACCTCTCTTGCTTCTTTCTGCTTCATTCTTGCCTCTTTCTCAACCCCTCTTCCCCCTTTCTGCATCTCTGTTGCTTCTTTCTGCATTTCTCTTGACTCTTTCTGTACCCCTCTTCCCTCTTTCTGCACCTCTGTTGCATCTTTCTGGACTTCTCTTGCTTCTTTCTGCACCCCTTTCCCCTCTGTCTGCACCTTTCTTGCCTATCTCTGCACCTCTGTTCCTTCTATCTGCACTTCTTTTGTTTCTTTCTACACCTCTCTTGCTTCTTTCTGCACCCCTCTTGACTCTTTCTCTACCCCTCTTACCCCTTTCTGCATCTCTGTTGCTTGTTTCTGCACTTATCTTATCTCTTTCACCACCTCTGTTCCCTCTTTCTGCACCTCTGTTGCTTCTTTCTGAACCTCTCTTGCTTCTTTCTGCACCCCTTTTGCCTCTTTCACACCCTTCCTCCCTCTTTCTGCACCCCTCTTGACTCTTTCTCCACACTCTTCCCCCTATCTGCATCTCTGTTGCTTCTTTCTGTACTTTTCTTGCCTCTATCTCCACTTCTCTTCCCTCGTTCTGCACCTCTGTTGCTTCTATTTGCACTTCTCTTGCTTCTTTCTCCAACCCTTGTGCCTCTTTCTGTACCCCTTGTGCCTCTTTCAGCACCCCTCTTCTCTCTTTCTGCACTCCTCTTGACTCTTTCTGCACATCTGTTCCTTCTTTGTGCACTTCTTTTGTTTCTTTCTGCACCTCTCTTGCTTCTCTCTGCTTTCCTCCTGCCTCTTTCTCCATCCCTCTTCCCCATTTCTGCAACTCTGTTGCTTCTTTCTGCACTTCTCTTGCCTCTTTCTGCTCCCCTATTCCCTCTTTATGCACATCTGTTGCATCTTTTTGGACTTCTCTTGCTTCTTTCTGCATCCCTCGTGCCTCTTTCTGTACCCCTTTTCCCTCTTTCTGCACCTTTCTTGCCTATCTCTGCACCTCTGTTCCTTCTGCCTGCACTACTTTTGTTTCTTTCTACACCTCTCTTGCTTCTTTCTGCACCCCTCTTGCCTATTTCTCCACCCCTCTTACCCCTTTCTGCATCTCCGTTGCTTCTTTCTGCACTTCTCTTGCTTCTTTCTGCACCCCTCTTCCCTCTTTCTGTACCTCTGTTGCTTCTTTCTGCACTTCTCTTGCTTCTTTCTGTATCCCTTGTGCCTCTTTCTGTACCCCTTTCCCTCTTTCTGCACCCCTCTTGCCTATCTCTGCACCTCTTTTCCTTCTGTCTGCACTTCTTTTATTTCTTTCTACACCTCTCTTGCTTCTTTCTGCACCCCTCTTGCATTTTTCCCTATCCCTCTTACCCCTTTCTGCATCTCTGTTGCTTGTTTCTGCACTTCTCTTGTCTCTTTCTCCACCCCTGTTCCCTCTTTCTGTACCTCTGTTGCTTCTTTCTGCACTTCTCTTGCTTCTTTCTGTATCCCTTGTGCCTCTTTCTGTACCCCTTTCCCTCTTTCTGCACCCCTCTTGCCTATCTCTGCACCTCTTTTCCTTCTGTCTGCACTTCTTTTATTTCTTTCTACACCTCTCTTGCTTCTTTCTGCACCCCTCTTGCATCTTTCCCTATCCCTCTTACCCCTTTCTGCATCTCTGTTGCTTGTTTCTGCACTTCTCTTGTCTCTTTCTCCACCCCTGTTCCCTCTTTCTGCACCTCTGTTGCTTCTTTCTGCACCCCTTGTGCCTCTTTCACACCCTTCTTCTCTCTTTCTGCACTCCTCTTGACTCTTTCTACACCTCTGTTGCTTCTTTCGGCACGTCTTTTGTTTCTTTCTGCACCTTTCTTGCTTCTTTCTGCTTCACTCTTGCCTCTTTCTCCACCCCTCTTCCCCCTTTCTGCAACTCTGTTGCTTCTTTCTGTACTTCTCTTGCCTCTTTCTGCACCCCTCTTCCCTCTTCCTGCACCTCTATTGCTTCTTTCTGCACTTCTCTTTCTTCTTTCTGCATCCCTTGTGCCTCTTTCTGCACCCCTCTTGCCTCTCTCTGTACCTTTGTTCCTTCTTTCTGCACTTCTTTTGTTTATTTCTACACCTCTCTTGCTTCTTTCCGCACCCCTCTTGCCTCTTTCTCCACCCCTCTTACCCTTTTCTGCATCTCTGTTGCTTGTTATTGAACTTCTGTTGTCTCTTTCTCCACCCCTGTTCCCTCTTTCTGCACCTCTGTTACTTCTTTCTGCTCCTCTCTTGCTTCTTTCTGCACCCCCGTGCCTCTTTCACACCCCTCTTACCTCTTTCTGCACCCCTCTTGCCTCTTTCTGCACCTCTGTTCCTTCTTTCTGAGCTTCTTTTGTTTTTTTCCTCACCTCTCTTGCTTCTTTCTGTACCCCTCTTCCCTCTTTCTGCACCCCTCATTCTGCACCCCCCTTGCCTTTTTCTGCACCTATGTTCCTTCTTTCTGCACTTCTTTTGTTTCTTTCTGCACATCTCTTGCTTCTTTCTGCACCCTGTTGCCTGCTTCTGCACTCCTCTTGCCTCTTTCTGTACCCCTCTTACCTCTTTCTGCACTTCTGTTCCTACTTTCTGCACTTCTTTTGTTTTTTCTGCACCTCTTGCTTCTTACTGCACCCCTTTTGCCTCTTTCTGTACCCCTCTTGCCTCTTTCTGCACCTCTGTTCCTTCTTTCTACACTTCTTTTGTTTCTTTCTACAGCTCTCTTGATTCTTTCTGCACTCCCTTGCCTCTTTCTCCACCCCTATTCCCTCTTTCTGCACCCCTGTTGGCTCTTTCTGCACCTCTGTTACGTCTTTCTGCACTTCTTTTGTTTATTTCTGCACATCTCTTGCTTCTTTCTGCACCCCTCGTGCCTCTTTCTGCACCCATCTTCTCTCTCTTTGCACCCCTCTTGCCTCTTTCTGCACCTCTGTTGCTTCTATCTGCTCTCCTCTTGCTTCTTTCTGCACCTCTCTTGCTTCTTTCTGCACCAACAGCTTCTTTCTGCACCCCTTTTCTCTCTTTCTGTACCCCTCTTGCCACTTTCTGCACCTCTGTCCCTTCTTTATGTACTTCTTTTGTTTCTTTCTGCACAGATCTTGCTTCTTTCTGCACCCCTCGTGCCTCTTTCACACCCTTCTTTCCTCTTTTTGCACCCCTCTTGCCTCTTTCTGCACCTCTGTTCCTACTTTCTGTACTTCTTTTGTTTTTTTCTTCACCTCTCTTGCTTCTTTCTGCACCCCTCTTCCCTCTTTTTGCACCCCTCTTTCTGCACCCCTCTTGCCTCTTTCTGCACATCTGTTTCTTCTTTCTGCACTTCTTTTGTTTCTTTCTGCACATCTCTTGCTTCTTTCTGCACCCCGTTGCCTGCTTCTGCACTGCTCTTGCCTCTTTCTGCACACCTCTTGCCTCTTTCTGCACCTCTGTTCCTACTTTCTGCACTTCTTTAGTTTTCTTCTGCAGCTCTTCCTTCTTTTGGCACCCCTTTTGCCTCTATCTGCTCCCCTCTTGCCTCTTTCTGCACCTCTGTTCCTTCTTTCTGCACTTCTTTTGTTTCTTTCTGCAGCTCTCTTGATTCTTTCTGCACCCCTCGTGCCTCTTTCTGTACCCATCTTCTCTCTTTTTGCACCACTCTTCCCTCTTTCTGCACCTCTGTTGCTTCTTTCTGCTCCCCTCTTTCTTCTTTCTGCACCTCTCTTGCTTCCTTCTGCACCACTTGTGCTTCTTTCTGCACCTCTCTACTCTCTTTCTGCACCCCTCTAGCCTCTTTCTGCACCTCTGTCCCTTCTTTATGTACTTCTTTTGTTTCTTTCTGCACCTCTGTTGCTTTTTTGTGCACCCCTCTTGCCACTTTCTCCAACCCTGTTCCACCTTTTTGCATCTCTGTTGCTTGTTTCTGCACTTCTTTTGTCTCTTTCTCTACCCCTGTTCCCTCTTTCTGCACCACTGTTGCTTCTTTCTGCACCTCTCTTGCATCTTTCTGCACCCCTTGTGCCTCTTTCACACCCTTCTTGCCTCTTCCTGCACCCCTCTTTCCTCTTTCTGCATCTCTGTTCCTTCTTTCTGAACTTCTTTTGTTTCTTTCTGCGTCTCTCTTTCTTCTTTCTGCACCCCATGCCTGCTTCTGCATCCCTCTTCCCTCTTTCTGTACCCCTCTTGCCTCGTTCTCCACCCCACTTGCCTCTTTCTGCACCTCTGTTCCTTCTTTCTGTACTTTTGTTTCATTCTGCAGCTCTCTTGCTTCTTTCTCCATCCCCTTGTCTCTTTCTCCACCCCTTGTCTCTCTTTCTGCACCCCTGTTGCCTCTTTCTGCACATCTGTTCCTTCTTTCTGCACTTCTTTTGTTTCTTTCTACAGCTCTCTTACTTCTGTTTACACCCCTTGTCTCTTTCTCAATCCTCTTCCCTCTTTCTGCACCCCTGTTGCCTCTTTCTGCACCTCTGTTCCTTCTTTCTGCACTTGTTTTGTTTCTTTCTGCACATCTCTTGCTTCTTTCTGCACCCCTTGTGCCTCTTTCTGCACCCCTCTTTCCTCTTTTTGTACCCCTCTTCCCTCTTTCTGCACGTCTGTTGCTTCTTTCTCCACTCCTCTTGCTTCTTTCTGCCCCTCTCTTACTTCTTTCTGCACCTCTTGTGCTTCTTTCTGCACCACTCTTACCTATTTTGGACTCCTGTTGCCTCTTTCTGCACCTTTGTTCCTTCTTTCTGCACTTCATGTATTTCTTTCTGCACCTCTCTTGCTTCTTTCTGCACCCCTCTTGCCACTTTCTCCAACCCTGTTCTCCCTTTTTGCATCTCTATTGCTTCTTTCTGTACTTCTCTTGCCTCTTTCTTCAACCCTCATCCCTCTTTCTGCACCTCTCTTCCCTCTTTCTGCACCTTTCTTGCCTCTCTCTTCACATCTGTTCCTTCTTTCTGCACTTCTTTTGTTTCTTTCTGCACCTCTCTTGCTTCTTTCTGCACCCCTCTTGCCTCTTTATCTACCCCTCTTACCCCTTTGTGCATCTCTGTTGCTTGTTTCTGCACTTCTCTTGTCTCTTTCTCCACCCTTGTTCCCTCTTTTTGCACCTCTGTTGCTTCTTTCTGCACTTCTCTTGCCTCTTTCTCCACCCTCCATCCCTCTTTCTGTACCTCTGTTGCTTCTTTCTGCACTTCTTTTTCTTCTTTCTGCACCCCTCTTCCCTCTTTCTGTACCTCTCTTGCCTCTTTCTGCACTTCTCTTGCCTCTTTCTGCACCACTGTTGTATTTTTCTGTACCCCTTTCCCTCTTTCTGCACATCTCTTCCCTCTTTCGGCACTTCTCTTTCCTCTTTCTGCATTCTCTTCTTTCTTTCTGCACCCCTCTTGCCTCTGTCTGTACCTCACTTGCCCCTTTTTGCACCTCTCCTGCCTCTTTCTGCACCTGTCTTGCCTTATTCTGCACTTCTCTTCCTTTTTTCTGCACCTTTCTTGTTTCTTTCTGCAACTCTCTTGTCTGTTATATCACTTCTCTTGCTTCTTTCTGCACCTCTGTTGCTTCATTCAGCACTTCTCTTGCCTCTTTCTGCACTTCTTTTGCCTGTTTCTGCAACTGTCTTATCTCTTTCATCACTTCCCTTGCTTCTTTCTGCACCTCTGTTGCTTCTTTCTACACCACTCTTGCCTCTTTCTGCACCCCTCTTTGTGAGAAGTTGGCCTGGTATATACTGTCCACTAATTATAGTGGGCACCTTGCACCAGTCCAAACAACCCCTTATTGGAGATAGGTTAAAGACAACCTTTATTGAAAGCTATCCTAGTGGTAGCTATGGAGAGCAGCCTTCAGGCTAAGTCTTGAAGGAATGTAAAGCAGCTTGTTTTACCAGCCTATAATCTCTTGAGTGACCAAATGAAAGAGGACCACACCAGGTATATATATAAAATATATGTATTTAGTCTTAAAAACACCCCTCTAGTCTCTTTATGAGGCTAGAGTTCGAAGTACATAGTTTACAAGTCAAATATAAACAGTAATAGCACAAATACACGTTTGAGCCCTAGGGGCGTACCAAACCATATACCAATAAAGTGGTATAAGAACCATGACTGAGCTAGACACAAGGCCTAGAGCCTGTAGAAGTGCTTGGACCCCAAGGAACCACCCAAGGTAGTGACACAGGGGACCCACGGGGGACACGTGCAGTGTGAGAACACAGCCGCGAGCCACCGTTGACTTCTATGGGGAAAGTCGCGTTTGGATTTTTTAAAAGGAAAGGACACTTAGAGGAGGACTTGGAGCAAACCCCTTTAGAACTAGGCACTTCTAGAGTCAATACCCACGGGAGCACCGGAGTACTCGAGTTACCTCACCCAGGGAAGCCGGGTGCATAGGTGTCTTTTGGCGTCGGGTTTCGTCGTCGTTTTCAATGGCGATCTGCTGCAGCAGGCTGCTGGCGACCAAGTCGAAAGTGTCCGGGTAGATCCAAGAGTGGATTGAAGATCTGAAGGACCTGAAAGCAGAGGGGACAGAGTCTGGGTCACTAGCCAGTGACCAGGAAGGCAAAGAGCAGATGCCCACCGATGTCGGGTGCTTCAGGTAGGTTGATGGTCATCTTGACTCTTCAGCCACGAGGTCCAGGAGGTGTCGACGATGACCAGGAGCTGGATTCGAGCTGTCTCACAACGTTTGTCAATCGCTGCGGTGTCAGCGACCGGATTGGACCCAACAAGCCTTGGCAACAGCATGTCACGTAGAAACAAAGAAAGGACGTTGATGCAGACCAGCAAGGTCTGGGGGACTGACCCAGCAAGGGTAAGTGAGGGCACATCTGGAGCAACCAGGAAAGCCCAAGCAGAAGAAGAGTTACCTTTGGGAGGGCCCACTAGCCAATGGACTAGCGACCGCAAAGGAGCCTCAAGTGGACACACTTGGAGCTGGCTCACAGGACACTCGTGGAGTGAAGGCCAGTGATCTTCAGTGCAGTCGGTGCTGGAGGTAGGGGCTACTCGGCGCCCAAAGCACAACTTCGTGGGAGACCATGAAGAGGATGCACTTGCAAACGTTCTCAGTGTCCAGGGGTCATGGTTCCACGTTACCCACGACAGCTACATGCCTCAGCTTCACTGGGGTCTCAGGGCAGCCTCGGAGAAGTCTGGAAATCCACCTCTGGTGTTGCAAAAACTTCGGCGTCCGGCAGGAGCTTCAGCGATGCAGACCGGACAATTGCTTCTTAGGTGCCTGCCAAGCAGGGGAGTCACTCCTTGACCCCAAGGGAGATTCTTCAGTCCTCTAATCTTCAAGTAGAGCGTAGAAGGTCCAGGATTTGGCTTCAGAGTTTCATCCAGGGTAATCTAAAGTCCTAAGGACCGGGGTCCCATACTTATACTAAGTTAGGGGGTTGGACATACTCTGGGGACCCACCTATGGGAGGGTCAGGGAAGAGGGGTGGTTACACCCATTCCCTTTGTCCAGTTTCATGCCAGAGCAGGGGCAGGTAGCCCCTGCAACCGGTTTGAACTGGACTATGCACAGGGACACCAAATGTGCCCCCAGTGCATGACTTCAAAGCACCAGAGAGTGCTCCCGCCCAGCCCCAATACACACTATCCTGTCTGGGGAGGTGGTTACACCTCCCTGTGACAGGAAACCTATTGTCCAGGCCTCCCCTGCCGGAGTTTCGGTCTGCAGCAGGAGGCCAGACCCATGTCTGTGGCAGCGGCATCCATTTTGTGATGCCAGGGCTCTGTGAAGTTAATACCGGGCAGGCCGGTGGGTACATGTCTCTCCCTCTTGAAGGGTGGAATGCTACCCCCACCGCCAGGACTGGCGGGGGGGTAGTATTCCAAGGTGTTTGACACCAAACACAACATGTTTTGGTGCAGCCAGTCCAAAGTTAGCATTCTACCGCGAGGATATAATGCACTTAAGAGTATATGGTCAGGCTGTACCACAAACAGCATCAGAGGATTGACTCCGAATGCTGCAGAGGGGCTCTGCTCATGCAGGGGCACCCTCTCACATAAAAACCAAGCACTCTGCCTTTAGGATTGGTAAGGCCTGCCATAGGAGTGACTTATAGGTTTATATGTGTGTGCAATGGTAGTGATATAGGTAGCCTATACCACTGTAAGGGGTGCATGCACCACCTTACCCAGGCTGCAGAAGCAGGCCTGTGGTGTCATTTTGGAGGGCCTCCCAGGGGTGGCATAATACATGCTTCAGCCCCTGGTAGGCCTCTGGGGTACCTATGCCCTGGGTACATAGTATACCATATACTAGGGACTTATAAGGGCACTCCAGAATCCAATCAGAGATGTACCTAAGGTACATGGAAACCATTTTAGAGCGGAAGCAACTAGGCTGGGGTTCTGATTAGCAGGGCCCCAGCCAGACTAAAGTAAAAAACAGTGAAGCATCAGCAAAAAGTGGGGGTACCCATGTGAAGCAGATCCTACTCTCCTACACAACCCCCCCAAAACGCAGGGACATTAAACTAACCTTGACCAGTTGAGTCTTCATGTTCTAAGTGGAAATACCTAGAGAGTCCATCTGCATTGGCATGGTTACTCCCAGGTCTATGTTCCACTGTAAAGTCCATCCCCTGTAGGGAAATGGACCACCTAAGCAGTTTGGGGTTTTCACCCTTCATTTGTTTTAGCCACAAGAGGGGCTTATGGTCTGTTTGAACAAGGAAGTGAGTACCAAACAGGTATGGCCTCAACTTCTTCAGAGCCCAGACCACAGCAAAGGCCTCCCTCTCAATGGCTGACCTACGTTTCTCTCTAGGGGTCAGCCTTCTGCTAATAAAAGCTACTGGCTGATCCTGACCTTCATCATTCAATTGTGACAGTACAGCCCCTACCCCCAATTAAGATGCATCGGTTTGGACAATGAACTTCTTGGAGTAATCAGGACTCTGTAGAATGGGAGCAGTGCACATGGCCTGCTTCAGGTCATCAAATGCCTTTTGACAGCTAGCTGTCCACTGAACCTTTTTGGGCATTTTCTTGGAAGTTAAGTCATTCAGGGGTGTCACTATTGATCCATACCCCTTGACAAATCTCCTATAGTACCCAGTCAGGCCTAAGAAGGCTCTCACCTGAGTCTGGGTAGTTGGAGCAACCCAGTCCATGATAGTCTGGATTTTGCTCTGCAGTGGTTGAACCTGGCCTCCACCTGCAAGGTGGCCCAGGTACACAACCTGACTCTGCCCTATCTGGCACTTGGTGGCCTTGATAGTGAGGCCTGCCTTTTGCAGGGCCTCCAAAACATTCCTTAGGTGGACCAGGTGATCCTCCCAGGTGGAGCTAAAGACAGCAATATCATCTAGATATGCTGCACTATAGGCTTCCAGACCTGTGAGAACTGTATTCACCAACCTTTGGAAAGTGGCAGGTGCATTCTTCAAACCAAAGGGCATTACCACAAATTGATAATGCCCACTAGGGGTTGAGAAGGCTGTTTTTGGCTTTGCATCATCACCTAGCCTGATCTGCCAGTAGCCAGCTGTTAGGTCAAATGTGCTTAGATACTTGGCTGAGGCCAAAGTGTCTATTAGCTCATCTGCCCTGGGTATTGGATGGGCATCAGTCCTAGTGACTGCATTGAGACCCCTGTCGTCCACACAAAACCTCATCTCTCTTTTCCCACCACTGGTGTGAGGTTTTGGCACAAGGACCACTGGACTAGCCCAAGGGCTATCTGAGGGTTCAATAACTCCAAAATCCAACATTTTCTGGACTTCTGTCCTGATACAGACCCTGACATGGTCAGGTTGCCTATAAATCT
Organism: Calotriton arnoldi; assembly: GCA_963921515.1. Classification (NCBI taxonomy): domain Eukaryota; kingdom Metazoa; phylum Chordata; class Amphibia; order Caudata; family Salamandridae; genus Calotriton; species Calotriton arnoldi. The sequence continues at coordinate 2,264,939 of CAWUFW010002202.1, forward strand.
TATTTTTAATAGGCAGACTGTCCCCAGTGTCCACTTCATGAGTGCACCAGGTGGTCTGACTTGGAGTCAGAGAGAACATATGCCTGAACTGATTGAGCACCTGTCTGCAATCAGTTTGCTGCTGGGCAGTGAGGCTTCCTGCCAAGGCTACACCATCCACTGACCCATCATCAGGGTTCTGTGAGAGCAGGTCAGGGAGTGGGTCACTCTCTTCCTCCTGTCCCTCATCAGTAGCCATGATGAGCAAGCCCATGTCTGCCCTGTCCACATATGGTTTCAATCTGTTGACATGGAGAACCCTGTGGGGACTCCTGGGTGTTCCTAGGTCTACCAAATAGGTAACTTCACCCTTCTGCTAAACAATGGTATGGGGTCCACTCCATTTGTCTTGGAGAGCTGCTGGGGCCACTTGCTCCAACACCAACACCTTCTGCCCTGGCTGGTAAACAGTCAGTACAGCCTTTTGGTCATGCCAGGCTTTTTGGAGTTCCTGGCTGGCCTCAAGGTTTTTAGTTGCCTTTTTCATGTACTCAGCCATCCTGGAGCGGAGACCAAGTACATAGTCCACTATGTCCTGCTTTGGGGGCTTGAGAGGTAACTCCCATCCTTCCTTCACCAGGCACAATGGACCCCTGACAGGGTGACCAAACAAAAGTTCAAAAGGGCTGTAGCCAACCCCCTTTTGAGGCACCTCCCTGTATGCAAATAAAAGGCAGGGCAAGAGTATGTCCCATCTTCACCTAAGCTTCTCTGGGAGCCCTTTAATCATTCCCTTCAAGGTTTTGTTGAATCTCTCAACTAAACCATTGCATTGTGGGTGATAGGGTGTGGTGAACTTGTAAGTCACTCCACACTCCTTCCACATTGCCTTCAAGTATCCAGACATAAAGTTTGCAACCCTGTCTGATACAACCTCCTTAGGGAAGCCCACTCTTGAGAAAATTCCCAGGAGGGCTCTTGCCACCACAGGTGCTGTAGTGGTCCTAAGGGGAATAGCCTTAGGACCACCACCAGGATAAACCTGTGCCCAGATGCTGTTTGGGGATCCATGGGACCAACAATGTCAATCCCCACCCTTTCAAAGGGAACCCCCACCACAGGTAGTGGTATCAGGGGGGCTTTTGTAGTGCCACCTGCCTTGCCACTTGCCTGGCAGGTTACACAGGAGCGACAAAACTCCTTGGTGTCTTCAGACATGTGGGGCCAGTGAAAGTGAGGGACAATTCTGTCCCAAGTCATGTTCTGGCCCAGGTGACCTGCTAGAGGAATGTCATGGGCTAGGGTCAACAGAAAGCCCCTTGAACTTCAGAGGTATAACCAACCTCATGGTGGCACCAGGCTTGGGGTCTCTACACTCTGAGTACAAGAGTCCATCATCCCAATACACTTTATGGGGACCACTAGCATTCCCAGCAGCCTCAGCAGCAGCTTGCTGTCTGAGGGGTTCAAGAGAGGGGCAGCTCTGCTGCTCCTGGCTCAGATCTGCCCTGGAAGGGCCCCTGTCCCTAAGAACTCAACCTGATCAGGCTCAAGCTCCTCTGGGACAGTTCCTACCTCAGGACTGAGATTATCTCCCTCAAGAGACTGATCTTCCTTCTGAGCCAAGGGGGAAGGCACTGCCTTTACCCTTCTACTCCTCCTCTTGGATGGCACTTGGTCCATTGTCCCAGGATCCAAGGCCTGTTCAGTGTTAGACATTTTGCTCTGTGACCTGGTCACAGCAAACACATCTGCAGGGATGCCCAGCATTTCTGCATGGGTCCTGAGCTCCACTTCTGCCCAAGCTGAAGTTTCTAGATCATTGCCAAGCAAGCATTCAACTGGTAGGTCTGCACTCACCACAACCTTCTTAAGGCCAGTTACCCCTCCCCAGGAGAAGTTAACAACTGCCAGAGTATGGTCTGTTCTGACATTGCTAGCATTGGTCACTTGACACATTTCACCAAGTATAATCTTCCCAGGATCCACAAGATCTTGTGTCACCATGGTGATACTTGCTCCTGTGTCCCTAAATGCCAAAGCCTCTTTTCCATTTATTAATGGCTGTTGCCTGTACTTGCCCAGATTACTGGGACTCACAGAGGAGGTCACATCCATGCCTCCATCACAGACTAGGACAGCCTGAGTGAGTTCTCTGACTAGGCCAGAGCTCATCTCATTACCCAGGGTCAACCCTACTAAACCCTTGGCTTGTGTACTCCCACCACCATTTGTAACTGCACTAGGGGGAACAGGTGCCTTAGGGGAATTGGTGGGGGCTGGAATAGAGTCTTTGGACTTGGTGCAATCACTGGTCCAGTGTGTCTTTTGCTTACAGACTTCGCACCATGGTTTCTTTTGGCCTTTCCCTTTGTTAGACTGTGAATCCCCACCTGAAGAAGATTTTTGGCGGCCTTGTGAAGACTTCTGGTCTTTACCCTTCTCCCCACCCTTGTCAGAGTTCTTAGAATCTTGCTTCTTTGGGTCACCACCTTGGTTCTGTACCTTCTGCCTCACCCTGGTTCTGACCCATTTGTCTGCCTTCTTTCCCAATTCTTGGGGAGAGGTCAGATCAGAGTCCACCAGGTACTAATGCAACAGCTGATTTTGACAGTTATTAAGAATCTGCTCCCTCATGATAAGAGTGTACAATCCTTTGAAGTCACATACCTTACGGCCCACTAACCAACCTTCCAGAGCCTTAGCAGAACAATCAACAAAGTCCACCCAGTCTTGATTCTGTGCCTTTTGGGTATCTCTGAACTTTAACCTGTATTGTTCAGTTGTTAGGCCAAACCCACCAATCAATGCACTTTTTAAGACTGGATAATTATCAGCATCCTCTTCTCTAACAGAGAGGAGCTTATCTCTACCTTTGTCTGCAAAGGAGAGCCAGAAGATTGCTGCCCACTGCTCCTGAGGGACCCTCTGTACTTTACAGGCCCTCTCCACTGCAGAAATCCATTTGTGGATGTCATCCCCACTCTGGTAGGGAGGGACAATCTTGCTCAGGTTTCTATGGTCATAAGACCTTTACCTACCACTAGGGAAGTTGTTGCCACCATGGGACTCTAGTCCCAACTTTCTTCTTTGTCTTTGAAGCTCTAGGGACTCCCTGTCTGTAGCCAACTGCTCTCTTCTGATTCTCAACTGAGCTTCCTCATACTTGAGCAGTCTCTCTTTCCTCTCATGAGAGGATTCCCTCCTATGAGAGGAAACAGAGGTCCCTACTTAGGTGTCAGAGTGGTTAGACTCCTGAGAAGGAGATCTAGACCTTCTGGGCACACTCACAACTCTTCCTGGGGGGACAAAGGGGAGGTCATTCTGATCCTCCTCCTCATCCTCAGGAGGAGCTGCATTGTCCAGGGTAGGATCATTGTCATCCTCCTGGCCAGTTTCAGAGGTCAGGTCCTGGGTATTTTCACCCCTGGCCCCTCCCTCATCTTCTGCCCCACCCTCTCTGCCTACCCTTGCAGACCCTATAGGTCTTCTAAGATCATCTAGCAGAAGCATCTCCAGGAGACATTGGGTGTTGGCACTTTTGCCTGTCTTCAACTTCCTAATCTTGCACAACTCTCTCAATTCCAAGAATGGGAGGTTGTCATATTTGGATGCCAGGAGCCCACTGGTTCCTGGTAGTGAAGACATTACTCGTGAGGTGTGGTGTATGCACTACCTACTCTAGTGTGGCCTACTAAACTCTCTTGAGTTGTAGAAAGGGTGTGCTAGCCCTTAACACACAACTCTAAGTTCAGTAGAACTTACTGTATTACTAAGCTTGTTTTATATGTACCTAAGGTACCCTTAGTGGTTTTCAGTTGATCAATTCAATTGAGATTATCTAGTAAAACAATAGCAAGCTGGAATCCCACACACTGCACACCAATGTGAGAAGTTGGCCTGGTATATGCTGTCCACTAATTATAGTGGGCACCTTGCACCAGTCCAAACAACCCCTTATTGGAGATAGGTTAAAGACAACCTTTATTGAAAGCTATCCTAGTGGTAGCTATGGAGAGCAGCCTTCAGGCTAAGTCTTGAAGGAATGTAAAGCAGCTTGTTTTACCAGCCTATAATCTCTTGAGTGACCAAATGAAAGAGGACCACACCAGGTATATATATAAAATATATGTATTTAGTCTTAAACACACCCTTCTAGTCTCTTTATGAGGCTAGAGTTCGAAGTACATAGTTTACAAGTCAAATATCAACAGTAATAGCACAAATACACGTTTGAGCCCTAGGGGCATACCAAACCATATACCAATAAAGTGGTATAAGAACCACGACTGAGCTAGACACAAGGCCTAGAGCCTGTAGAAGTGCTTGGACCCCAAGGAACCACCCAAGGTAGTGACACAGGGGACCCACGGGGGACGCGTGCAGTGTGAGAACACAGCCGCGAGCCACCATTGACTTCTATGGGGAATGTCGCGGTTGGATTTTTTAAAAGGAAAGGACACTTAGAGGAGGACTTGGAGCAAACCCCTTTAGAACTAGGCAGTTCTAGAGTCAAGACCCATGGGAGCACTGGAGTACTCAAGTTACCTCACCCAGGGAAGTCGGGTGCATAGGTGTCTTTTGGCGTCGGGTTTCGTCGTCGTTTTCAATGGCGATCTGCTGCAGCAGGCTGCTGGCGACCAAGTCGAAAGTGTCCGGGTGGTTCCAAGAGTGGATCGAAGATCTGAAGGACCTGAAAGCAGAGGGGACAGAGTTTGGGTCACTAGCCAGTGACCAGGAAGGCGATGAGCAGATTCCCACCGATTTCGGGTGCTTCAGGTAGGTTGACGGTCATCTTGACTCTTCAGCCACGAGGTGCAGGAGGCATCGACGATGACCAGGAGCTGGATTCGAGCTGTCCCACAATGTCTGTCGATTGCTGCAGTGTCGGCGACCGGATTGGACCTAACAAGCCTTGGCAACAGCAAGTCACGTGGAAACAAAGAAAGGACGTTGATGCAGACCAGCAAGGTCTGGGGGACTCACCCAGCAAAGGTAAGTCAGGGCACGTCTGGAGCAACCAGGAAAGCCCAAGCAGAAGAAGAGTTGCCTTCGGGAGGGCCCACTAGCCAACGGACTAACGACCGCGCAGGAGCCTCGAGTGGACGCACTTGGAGCTGACTCACAGGACACTCGTGGAGTGGAGGCCAGTGATCTTCGGTGCAGTCGGAGCTAGAAGTAGGGGCTACTAAGAGCCCAAAGCACAACTTCGTGGGAGACCAGGAGAAGGATGCACTTACAAAAGTTCTTGTTGTCCAGGGGTCACAGTTCCACGTTACACACAACAGTTACGTGCCTCAGCTTCACTGGGGTCTCAGGGAAACCTCGGAGAAGTCTGGAAATCTACCTCTGGTGTTGCAAAGACTTCAGCGTCCAGCGGGAGCTTCAGCCATGCAGACAATTGCTTCTTAGGTGCCTGCAAAGCAGGGGAGTCACTCCTTGACCCCAAGGGAGATTCTTCAGTCCTCTAATCTTCAAGTAGAGCGTTGAAGGTCCAGGATTCGGCTTCAGAGTTTCATCCAGGGTAATCTAAAGTCCTAAGGACTGGGGTCCCATACTTATACCCATTCCCTTTGTCCAGTTTCATGCCAGAGCAGGGGCAGGTAGCCCCTGCAACCGGTTTGAACTGGACTATGCACAGGGACACCAAATGTGCCCCCAGTGCAGGACTTCAAAGCAGCAGAGAGTGCTCCCGCCCAGCCCCAATACACACTATCCTGTCTGGGGAGGTGGTTACACCTCCCTGTGACAGGAAACCTATTGTCCAGGCCTCCCCTGCCGGAGTTTCGGTCAGCAGCAGGAGGCCAGACCCGTGTCTGTGGCAGCGGCATCCATTTTGTGATGCCAGGGCTCTGTGAAGTTAATACCGGGTAGGCCGGTGGGTACATGTCTCTCCCTCTAGAAGGGTGGAATGCTACCCCCGCCGCCAGGACTGGCGGGGGTAGTATTCCAAGGTGTTTGACACCAAACACGACATGTTTTGGTGCAGCCAGTCCAAAGTTAGCATTCTACCGCGAGGATATAATGCACTTAAGAGTATATGGTCAGGCTGTACCACAAACAACATCAGAGGATTGACTCCGAACGATGCAGAGGGGCTCTGCTCATGCAGGGGCACCCTCTCACATAAAAACCAAGCACTCTGCCTTTAGGATTGGTAAGGCCTGCTATAGGAGTGACTTATAGGTTTATATGTGTGTGCAATGGTAGTGATATAGGTAGCCTATACCACTGTAAGGGGTGCATGCACCACCTTACCCAGGCTGCAGTAGCAGGCCTGTGGTGTCATTTTGGAGGGCCTCCCAGAGGTGGCATAATACATGCTTCAGCCCCTGGTAGGCCTCTGGGGTACCTATGCCCTGGGCACATAGTATACCATATACTAGGGACTTATAAGGGCACTCCAGAATCCAATCAGAGATGTACCTAAGGTACATGGAAACCATTTTAGAGAGGAAGCAGCTAGGCTGGGGTTCTGATTAGCAGGGCCCCAGCCAGACTAAAGTCGAAAAACAGTGAAGCATCAGCAAAAAGTGGGGGTACCCATGTGAAGCAGATCCTACACTCTTCCCTCTTTCTGCACCTCTCTTGCCTCTTTCTGCACCCCTGTTCCCTCTGTCTGCACCTCTCTTGTCTATTTCTGTACCTCTGTTGCCTCTTTCTGTCCCTCTGTTGGTTCTTTCTGCACTTCTCTTGCCTCTTTCTGCACCCGTATTGCCTCTTTCTTCACTTCTGGTGGTTCTTTCTGCTCTTATCTTGCTTATTTCTGCACCTCTCTTGCCTCCTTCTTCACCTCTCTTGCCTCTTTCTATAGTTCTCCTGCCTCTTTCTTCACCTCTGTTGCTTCTTTCTGCACTTCTCTTGCATCTTTCAGGACCCCTCTTGCCGCTGTCCGCACGAATGTTGGTTCTTTCTGCAGTTCTCTTGCCTCTTTCTGCACCTCTCTTGCCCTTTTCTGTGCATCTTTTGCCTCTTCCTACTCTTCTCTTGCCTCTTTCTGCACTTCTCTTTCTTCTTTGTGTGCTTCTCTTGCTTCTTTGTGTGCTTCTCTTGCTTCTTTCTACACTTCTCCAGCGTCTTTCTGCACTTCTATTGCCACTTTCTGCACCTCTGTTGGTTCTTTCTGCACTTCCCTTGCCTCTTTCTGTACCCCTCTTGCCTCTTTCTGCACCTCTGTAGCTTCTTTCTGCACTTCTCTTGCTTGTTTCTGCACCTCCCTTCCTTCTTTCTGCACCCCTCTTTCATCTTTCTGCACCCATCTTCCCTCTTTCTGCACATCTCTTGCCTCCTTCAGCACCTCTCTTCCCTCTTTCTACAGTTCTCTTGCCTCTTTCTGTAGCTCTGTTGCTTCTTTCTGCACTTCTCTTGCCTTTTTCGGCACCCCTCTTGCCTCTGTCTACAAATCTGTTGGTTCTCTCTGTAGTTTTCTTGCCTCTTTCTGCACCTGTCTTGCCTCTTTCTGCACATCTCTTGCCTCTTTATGTACTTCTCTTGCCTCTTCTGCACTTCACTTGCCTCTTTCTGCACTTCTCTTGCTTCTTTCTGCACTTCTCTTGCCTCATGCTGCACTTCTCTTGCTTCTTTCTGGACTTCTCTTGCTTCTTTCTGCAACCATCTTGCCTCTTCCTGCACCTCTGTTGCTTCTTTCTGTGCTTCTTTTGTTTCTTTCTGCAACTCTCTTGCTTCTTTCTGCACTCCTCCTGCCTCTTTCTCCATCCCTCATCCTTCTTTCTATCCTTCTGTTGCTTGTTTCTGTACCTCTCTTGCTTATTTCTGCACCCCCTTGCGTCTTTCTGCACCCCTCTTCCCTCTTTCTGCACCTCTGTTCCTTCTTTCTGCACTTCTTTTGTTTCTTTCTACAGCTCTCTTGCTTCTTTCTACACCCCCTTGCCTCTTTCTCCATTCCTCTTCCCTCTTTCTGCACCCCTGTTGCCTCTTTCTGCACCTCTGTTCCTTCTTTCTGCACTTGTTTTGTTTCTTTTTGCACAACTCTTGCTTCTTTCTGCACCCCTTGTGCCTCTTTCTGCACCCCTCTTCCCTATTTTTGCACCCCTCTTGCCTTTTTCTGCATCTCTTTTGCTTCTTTCTGCACTCCTCTTGCTTCTTTCTGCCCCTCTCTTGCTTCTTTCTGTACCACTTGTGCTTCTTTCTGCAACCCTCTTACCTCTATTTGGACCCCTCTTGCCTCTTTCTGCACAACTGTTCCTTCTTTCTGCACTTCTTTTGTTTCTTTCTGCACCTCTCTTGCTTCTTTCTGCACCCCTCTTGCCACTTTAACGAACCCTGTTCCCCCTTTTTGCATCTCTGTTGTTTCTTTCTGTACTTCTCTTGCCTCGTTCTCCACCCCTCATCCCTCCTTTTGCACCTCTGTTGCTTCTTTCTGAACTTCTCTTGCTTCTTTCTGCACCTCTGTTCCTTCTTTCTGCACCCCTCTACTCTCTTTCTGCACCCTTCTAGCCTCTTTCTGCACCTCTGTCCCTTCTTTATGTACTTCTTTTGTTTCTTTCTGCACCTCTCTTGCTTTTTTGTGCACCCCTCTTGCCACTTTCTCCAACCCTGTTGCCTCTTTCTGCACCTCTGTTCCTTCTTTCTGCACTTCTTTTGTTTCTTTCCCCAGCTCTCTTACTTCTTTCTACACCCCCTTGTCTCTTTCTCCATTCCTCTTCCCTCTTTCTGCACCCCTGTTGCCTCATTCTGCACCTCTGTTCCTTCTTTCTGCACTTGTTTTGTTTCTTTCTGCACATCTCTTGCTTCTTTCTGCACCCCTCGTGCCTCTTTCTGCACCCCCTTCCCTCTTTTTGCTCCCCTTTTGCCTCTTTCTGCACCTCTGTTGATTCTTTCTGCACTCCTCTTGCTTCTTTCTGCCCCTCTCTTGCTTCTATCTGCACCACTTGTGCTTCTTTCTGCACCCCTCTTACCTATTTTGGACTCCTGTTGCCTCTTGCTGCACCACTGTTCCTTCTTTCTGCACTTCTTTTGTTTCTTTCTGCACCTCTCTTGCTTCTCTCTGCACCCCTCGTGCCACTTTCTCCAACCCTGTTCCCCCATTTTGCATCTCTGTTGCTTCTTTCTGTGCTTCTCTTGCCTCTTTCTCTACCCCTCATCCCTCCTTTTGCACCTCTGTTGCTTCTTTCTGCACTTCTCTTGCTTCTTTCTGCACCTCTGTTCCTTCTTTCTGCAAACCTTGTGCCTCTTTCAGTACCCCTCTTTCTGCACCCCTCTTGCCTCTTTCTGTACCCTTCTTGCTTCTTTCTCCTCCCTCTTGCCTCTTTCTGCACCCCTCTTCCCCCTCTTTGCATCTCTGTTGCTTCTTTCTGCACTTCTCTTGTCTCTTTCATCACCACTCTTCCCTCTATCTGCATCTCGGTTGCTTCTTTCTGCACTTCTCCAGCTTCTTTCTGCACCCCTTGTGCCTCTTTCTGCACCCCTTTTCCCTCTTTCTGCACCTTTCTTGCCTCTCTCTTCACTTCTGTTCCTTCTTTCTGCACTTCTTTTGTTTCTTTCTGCACCTCTCTTTCTTCTTTCTGTACCCCTCTTGCCTCTTTCTCAACCCCTCTTACCCCTTTCTGCATCTCTGTTGCTTGTTTCTGCACTTCTCTTGTCTCTTTCTCCACCCCTGTTCCCTCTTTCTGCACCTCTGTTCCTTCTTTCTGCTCTTCTCTTGCCTCTTTCTCCACCCTCCTTCTCTCTTTCTACACCTCTGTTGCTTCTTTCTGCACTTTTCTTGCTTTTTTCTGCATCCCTCGTGCCTCTTTCTGCATCCCTTGTGCCTCTTTCTGCACCCCTCTTCCCTCTTTCTGCACCTCTCTTGCCTCTTTCTGCACTTCTCTTGCCTCTTTCTGCACCTCTGTTGCTTCTTTTTTTACCCTTCTTGCATCATTCTGTACCCCTTCCCTCTTTCTGAAAATCTCTTCCCTCTCTCTGAACTTCTCTTCTCTCTTTCTGCACCCCTGTTGCCTCTGTCTGCACCCCACTTGCCTCTTTCTGCACCTATCTTGCCTCTTTCTGCATTTCTCTTCCTTTTTTCTGCACCTTTCTTGTTTCTTCCTGCAACTCTCTCGTCTGTTTTGTCACTTCTCTTGCTTCTTTCTGCACCTCTGTTGCTTCTTTCAGCACATCTCTTGCCTCTTTCTGCACTTCTTTTGCCTGTTTCTGCAACTCTCTTATCGCTTTCGTCACTTCTCATGCTTCTTTCTGCACCTCTCTTGCATCCTTCTGCACCTCTCTTGCCTCTTTCTATAGTTCTCTTGCCTCTTTCTGCACCTCTGTTGCTTCTTTCTGCACTTCTCTTGCCTCTTTCAGAACCCCTCTTGCTTCTGTCTGCACCAATGTTGGTTCTTTCTGCAGTACTCTTGCCTCTTTCTGTACCTCTCTTGCCTTTTTCTACATATCTCTTTTCTCTTTCTGCACCTCTGTTCCTTCTTTCTGCACTTCTTTTGTTTCTTTCTGCACCACTCTTGCTTCTTTCTGCACCCTTCATGCCACTTTCTCCAACCCTGTTTCCCCTTATTGCATCTCTGTTGCTTCTTTCTGCAGTTCTCTTGCCTCTTTCTCCATCCCTCATCCCTCTTTCTGCGCCTCCATTGCTTGTTTCTGCACTTCTCTTGCTTGTTTCTGCACCACTGTTGTATTTTTCTGTACCCCTTTCCCTCTTTCTACACATCTCTTCCCTCTTTCTGCACTTCTCTTCCCTCTTTCTGCACTTCTCTTCTTTCTTTCTGCACCCCTGTTCATTCTTTCTGCACTTTTTTTGTTTCTTTCTGCACCTCTCTTGCTTCTTTCTGCACCCCTCTTGCCTCTTTATCTACCCCTCTTACCCCTTTCTGCATCTCTGTTGCTTGTTTATGCACTTCTTTTGTCTCTTTCTCCACCCCTGTTCCCTCTTTTTGCACCTCTGTTGCTTCTTTCTGCACTTCTCTTGCCTCTTTCTCCACACTCCTTCCCTCTTTCTGTACCTCTGTTGCTTCTTTCTGCACTTCTTTTTCTTCTTTCTGTACCCCTCGTGCCTTTATATGCACCCCTTGAGCTTCTTTCTACACCCCTCTTCCCTCTTTCTGCACTTCTCTTGCCTCTTTCTGCACTTCTCTCCCCTCTTTCTGCACTTCTCTTCTTTCTTTCTGCACCCCTCTTGCCTCTGTCTGCACCTCACTTGTCCCTTTCTGCACCTCTCCTGCCTCTTTCTGCACCTGTCTTGCCTTTTTCTGCACTTCTCTTCCTTTTTTCTGCACCTTTCTTGTTTATTTCTGCAAATCTCTTGTCTGTTATATCAATCAATCAATCATGTCACTTATAAAGCGCACTACATACCCGCGAGGGTCTCAAGGCGCTGGGGGAAGAGGGGGGTGGTGCTGCTACTGATCGAAGAGCCAGGTCTTGAGGAGTCTTCTGAAGGCCAGTAGGTCTTGGGTCTGTCAGAGGTTGGTGGGGAGGGTGTTCCAGGTCTTGGCGGCGAGGTGGGAGAAGGATCTGCCGCCGGCGGTCGTTTTCCGGATACGGGGGACTGTGGCGAGGGCGAGGCTGGTCGATCGGAGCTGGCGGGTGGGGGTGTAGAAGCTGAGTCGTCTGTTGAGGTAGGCTGGTCCGGAGTTGTGGAGTGCTTTGTGTGCGTGGGTGAGGAGCTTGAAGGTTATCCTCTTGTTGACAGGGAGCCAGTGCAGGTCTCTCAGGTGGGGTGTGATGTGGCTGCGTCAGGGGATGTCGAGGATAAGACGTGCAGAGGCGTTCTGGATGCGTTGCAGCCGTCTCCAGGAGCTTAGCCGTCGTTCCTGCGTAGAGGGCGTTTCCGTAGTCCAGCCTGCTGGTGACGAGGGCCTGGGTGACTGTTTTTCTTGTTTCGGTGGGGATCCACTTGAAGATCCTGCGGAGCATTCGGAGGATGTTGAAGCAGGATGAGGAAACGGCGTTGACCTGCTTAGTCATGGAGAGGGTGGGGTCGAGGATGACCCCTAGGTTGCGTACGTGGTCGGTGGGTGGCGGGGCTGTTCCCAGGAGTCGTCCCAGGCTGAAGGGTTGGAACCAAGGATGAGGACCTCCGTCTTGTCCGAGTTCAGCTTCAGGCGGCTGGTCCTCATCCATTCGGCGACGGCCTTCATTCCTTCGTGGAGGTGGGCTTTGGCGGTGTGAGGGTCTTTGGTGAGGGAGAGGATCAGCTGGGTGTCGTCGGCGTAGGAGATGATGTTGAGGTTGTGCTGTCGGGCGACGTGGGCGAGGGGTGCCATGTAGATGTTGAACAGCGTTGGGCTGAGGGAGGAGCCTTGGGGTACGCCGCAGATGATCTTGGTGGCCTTGGATCGGAAGGGGGCGAGGCGGACGCTTTGTGTTCTGCCGGAAAGGAAGGATGTGGTCCAGTCCAGTGCCTTCTCTTGGATCCCGGTGTTGTGAAGGCGTGTTCGTAGTGTGTGGTGGCAGACCGTGTCGAAGGCGGCTGATAGGTCCAGGAGGATGAGGGCTGCTGTTTCTCCGTTATCTAGCAGGGTCCTGATGTCATCGGTGGCGGCGATGAGGGCGGTTTCGGTGCTGTGGTTGCTGCGGAAGCCGGACTGGGAAGGGTCCAGGATGTTGTTCTCCTCGAGGTAGCGGGTCAGTTGTTTGTTGACGATTTTCTCGGTGACCTTCGCGGGGAACGGGAGCAGAGAGATGGGTCGGAAGTTCTTGAGGTCCTTGGGGTCTGCCTTGGGTTTCTTGAGTAAGGCGGTGATCTCGGCGTGCTTCCAGCTTTCCGGGAAGGTTGCTGTCTCGAAGGAGATGTTGATTATTTTCTGGAGATGGGGCGCGATGGCTGTACTGGCTTTGTTGAAGATGTGGTGAGGGCACGGGTCTAGCGGTGAACCGGAGTGGATGGTGTTCATGATCTCGCTGGTGTCCTCGTCGTTGATGTTGGTCCAGGAGAGCAGGCGGTTGGTGGTTGTGGGGGCAGTGGTCTCGGTGGTTGCCGGGGCGGTCGTGGTGTTGAAGCTGTCGTGGATGTCGACGATTTTGCAGTGGAAGAAGGTGGCCAGTGAGTCGCACAGGTCTCGCGACGGCTGGATGTCGTTGGTGTTGGAGCTGGGGTTGGAGAGTTCCTTCACGATGTTGAAGAGCTCTTTGCTGTTGTGTGCGTTGTTGTCTAGGCGGTCTTTGAGTGAGGCCCTTTTGGCGGATCTGATGAGGTGATGGTGACTGCGGGTGGCGCTCTTGTGGGCGGCGTAGCTGTCCGCTGTCCGTTCGTGGAGCCAGATCTTCTCCAGTTTTCGGCATGTTCGTTTGGAGGCCTGGAGGTCTTCGGTGAACCAGGTGGCTTTCTTGCTGGTGTGGCTGTTGGGCGGATTCTTGAGCGGGGCGAGGGTGTTGGCGCAGTCGTCGATCCACTGTCTGAGGTTGTGGGCGGCGGTGTCGGGGTCGGAGGGTTCGGCGGGTGGGCTCAGGGCGAGGGTTGTGGTTAGCTGGTCTTCCGTGACTCTGCTCCAGCAGCGGCGAGGCATTTGTTCGGTGCGGTGGTGCGTGGTGGGCTTCCTGTAGGTGAAGTGGATGCAGTGGTGGTCAGTCCAGTGGGGTTCGGAGGTGTGGTTGAAGGAGACGTGTGGGCTTGCGGAAAAGATGGAGTCGAGCGTGTGGCCGGCGGCGTGGGTGGGTGTAGTCACGAGCTGTCTGAGTCCGAGGGTGGCGAGGTTGTCGATCAGGGTGGTGGAGTTGGTGTCCTTGTTGTTCTCGAGGTGGAAGTTCAGGTCCCCGAGGAGGATGTAGTCCGTGGAGGCGATGGCGTGTGTGCTGACGAAGTCAGTGATGGAATCGCTGAACTGTGGTCGGGGTCCGGGGGTCTGTAGATGAGGGTTCCTCTGATGGTGGTGTTGGGATCGGTGTGGATCTGGAAGTGCATGTGTTCGGTGGTGCTGAGGGTGTCGTCGGTGTTGGTTGAGACTCTGAGGGTGTTCCTGTGGACGATGGCGATGCCTCCTCCGACTCCGTTGGTGCGGTCCCTGCGGGTGATCTTGTATCCGTCCGGGATGGCAATGGCGATGTTGGGGGCTGAAGCGGGATTCAGCCAGGTCTCCGTCAGGAATGCGACGTCTGGGGAGGTTGAGTCGAGAAGGTCCCAGAGTTCGATGGCGTGTTTGCGGGCGGAGCGGGTGTTGAGGAGGATGCATCTGAGGTAGTTGGGTTCTTTCCTGGGCGGTGGTTTGGCGGGGCGGGTGCTGGCGAAGCTGCAGTTCCGGCAGGTGAAAGGCCCTTGGGTGCGCTTCGGGGTGGCCTGGTAGCAGGCGTGATCTTTTCCGGGGTTGAGTGCGTGGAGGGTGCTGGCGTCGTATCGGCGTCTGTTGATGTGGCGGGCGCGGGGGATGCCCGGACCAGGGGGTCTGGTGCTGGGCGCGGTCACGGCGCTGACGGGCGCAGACGGGCTTGCCTTAGGCGCGCCTCTGGCGCGCCAGCGGCGCGCCCGCTGCGCGTGGCTTCCATAAATGGGGAGGTGGGAGGGAGGAGCAGGGAATGGGGCAGCGAATGGGCAGTGAGGGGGAGGGGCCGCAGGGGCGCAGCGGCGGGAAACAGGCACAGAAGGGAAAACGAGCACAATCAGGGCATCAAGGGGGCACAGAAAGGAAAAAAACCGAGCACAATCAGGGCATCAAGGGGGCACAGAAAGGAAAAAACTAGTACAATGAGGGGCAGCAAGGGGGCACAGAAAGGAAAAACGAGCACAATCAGGGGCAGCAAGGGGGGCACAGAAAGGAAAAACGAGCACAATCAGGGGCAGCAAGGGGGCACAGAAAGGAAAAACTAGCACAATGAGGGGCAGCAAGGGGGCACAGAAAGGAAAAACTAGCACAATGAGGGGCAGCAAGGGGGCACAGAAAGGAAAAACGAGCACAATCAGGGGCAGCAAGGGGGGCACAGAAAGGAAAAAACGAGCACAATCAGGGGCAGCAAGGGGGCACAGAAAGGAAAAACGAGCACAATCAGGGGCAGCAGCAGGGCACACAGACGGAGCTGTGTGGTGGGGGAGCGACCTACCAGTCAAGGTCAGGGGTCGCTCTCTTCACCACGCAGCGGCCGCCATAAATGGGGAGGTGGGAGGGAGGAGCAGGGAATGGGGCAGCGAATGGGCAGTGAGGGGGCGGGGCCGCAGGGGCGCAGCGGCGGGAAACAGGCACAGAAGGGAAAACGAGCACAATCAGGGCATCAAGGGGGCACAGAAAGGAAAAAAAACGAGCACAATCAGGGCATCAAGGGGGCACAGAAAGGAAAAAACTTGCACAATGAGGGGCAGCAAGGGGGCACAGAAAGGAAAAACGAGCACAATCAGGGGCAGCAAGGGGGGCACAGAAAGGAAAAAACAAGCACAATCAGGGGCAGCAAGGGGGCACAGAAAAGAAAAAAACTAGCACAATGAGGGGCAGCAAGGGGGCACAGAAAGGAAAAACTAGCACAATGAGGGGCAGCAAGGGGGCACAGAAAGGAAAAACGAGCACAATCAGGGGCAGCAAGGGGGGCACAGAAAGGAAAAAACGAGCACAATCAGGGGCAGCAAGGGGGCACAGAAAGGAAAAACGAGCACAATCAGGGGCAGCAGCAGGGCACACAGACGGAGCTGTGTGGTGGGGGAGCGACCTACCAGTCAAGGTCAGGGGTCGCTCTCTTCACCACGCAGCGGCCGCCATAAATGGGGAGGTGGGAGGGAGGAGCAGGGAATGGGGCAGCGAATGGGCAGTGAGGGGCGGGGCCGCAGGGCGCAGCGGCAGGAAACAGGCACAGAAGGGAAAACGAGCACAATCAGGGCATCGAGGGGGCACAGAAAGGAAAAAAACGAGCACAATCAGGGCATCAAGGGGGCACAGAAAGGAAAAACTAGCACAATGAGGGGCAGCAAGGGGGCACAGAAAGGAAAAACGAGCACAATCAGGGGCAGCAAGGGGGCACAGAAAGGAAAAACTAGCACAATCAGGGGCAGCAAGGGGGCACAGAAAGGAAAAAACTAGCACAATGAGGGGCAGCAAGGGGGCACAGAAAGGAAAAACTAGCATAATGAGGGGCAGCAAGGGGGCACAGAAAGGAAAACGAGCACAATCAGGGGCAGCAAGGGGGGCACAGAAAGGAAAAAACGAGCACAATCAGGGGCAGCAAGGGGGCACAGAAAGGAAAAACTTCTCCAGCCTCTTTCTGCACTTCCCTTGCCTCTTTCTGTACCCCTCTTGCCTCTTTCTGTACCTCTGTTGCTTCTTTCTGCACTTCTCTTGCCTTTTTCAGCACCCCTTTTGCCTCTGTCTAAAAATCTGTTGGTTCTTTCTGTAGTTCTATTGCCTCTTTCTGCACCTGTCTTGACTCTTTCTGCACATCTCTTGCCTCTTTATGCAGTTCTCTTGCCTCTTCTGCACTTCCCTGGCCTCTTTCTTCTTTCTGCACTTCTCTTGCCTCTTTCTGCACTTCTCTTGCTTCTTTCTGCACTTCTCTTGCCTCTTTCTACATTTCTCTTGCTTCTTTCTGAACTTCTCTTGCCTCTTTCTGCAACCATCTTGCCTCTTTCTGCACCTCTGTTGCTTCTGTCTGCACTTCTTTTGTTTCTTTCTGCAACTCTCTTGCTTCTTTCTGCAACCCTCTTGTATCTTTCTACACCCCTCTTCCCCCTTTCTGCACCTCTGTTGCTTCTTTCTGCACTCCTTCTGTTTCTTTCTGCCCCTCTCTTGCTTCTTTCTGCACCACTTGTGCTTCTTTCTGCACCCCTCTTACCTCAATTTGGACCCCGCATGCCTCTTTCTGCACCTCTGTTCCTTCTTTCTGCACTTCTTTTGTTTCTTTCTGCACCACTCTTATTTCTTTCTGCACCCTTTTAGCCACTTTCTCCAAACCTGTTCCCCGTTTTTGCATCTCTGTTGCTTCTTTCTGCACTTCTCTAGCCTCTTTCTCCACCCCTCATCCTTCTTTCTGTACTTTTGTTGCTTGTTTCTGTACCTCTCTAGCTTATTTCTGCACCCCTCTTGCGTCTTTCTGCACCCCTCTTGCGTCTTTCTGCACCCCTCTTCCCTCTTTCTGCACCTCTGTTCCTTCTTTCTGCACTTCTTTTGTTTCTTTCTACAGCTTTTTTGCATCTTTCTACACCCCCTTGCCTCTTTCTCCATTCCTCTTCCCTCTTTCTGCACCCCTGTTGCCTCTTTCTGCACCTCTGTTCCTTCTTTCTGCACTTGTTTTGTTTCTTTCTGCACATCTCTTTCTTCTTTCTGTACCCCTCTTGCCTCTTTCTCAACCCCTCTGTAGGAGAGTAGGATCTGCCTCTTATGTTGCCCCCACTTTTTTTTCTGATGTTACACTGGTTTCCGGCTATAGTCAGGCTGGATCCCTGCCAATCAGGGCCCCAGCCTCTCTGTTCTCTCTAAACGATTTGGAGTGCACTCTAGGTGCACTAGTGATTGGATACTGTGGTGCCTTATGAGTCCCTAGTATATGGTACCTTAGGTGCCAAGGGCATAGGTACTTCACAGGCCTACCAGGGGCTGAAGCATGTATTATGCCACCCCTGGGAAGCAGACTAAATCTGACACTACAGGCCTGCTACTGCAGCCTGGGTGAGGTGGTGCTAGCACTCCTCAGTGAGGTATAGGTTCCCTATATCTCTCCAACACACACATATAAACCTATCAGTCACCCCTAAGGCAGGCCCTATCAATCCTGAGGGCAGGGTGCTTGGCTTCTATGTGAGGGGGTGCCTCTGCCTGAGCAGGGCCCCTCTGCAGCTCTCAGAGTCCATTCTCTGGTGCTGTTTGTGGATGCGGTTAAACCATATACTTTTAAGTGCATTATATCCTCACGGTAAAATGCTAACTTTGGTATGGCTGCATCAAAACATGTCGTGTTTGGTGTCAAACTTCTTGGAATACTACCCCCCCGCCAGTCCTGGCGGCGGGGGTAGCAATCCACCCTTCTAGAGGGATAGACATGTACCCACTGTGGAAACACGGTAGAATCCTGAAGAGCCCTGGCATCACAAAATGGATGCCACCAGTCACAGACACGGGGCTGCCCTCCTGCTGATGACCGAAACTCACAGTGGAGGGAGCCCAACAAAAGGTATCCTGTCACAGGGAGGTGTAACCACCTCCCAGACAGGGTTTAGTGTATTGGGGCTGGGTGGGTGCACTCTTAGAGTGCTTTGAAATCATGCACTGGGGGAGCAGAAGGCTCCTCTGTGCATATGCCAGTTCAAACCGGCTCAGGGGCTACCTGCCCCTGCTCTGGCGCGAAACTGGACAAAGGGAAGTGGGTGTAGCCACCCACTCCCTTGACCCTCCCATAGGTGGGGTCATAGAGCTAGTCCCTCCCTTCTTTACAGTATAAGACAGGGAGCCCTTGAACTTGTAAGTTAGATATCCCTGGACGATGCTCTGAAGAAGAATCCTGGCCCTTCGACATTCCACTACCTTTGGAAGACAGAAGAATCTCCCTTGGAGTCAAGGAGTGACTCCCCTGCTTGGCAGGCACCAAAAACTACAAATGACGGTCGCAAACTACGCCGCTCCCGCCGGAGTCCGAAGTCCATGCAGCCCAAGAAGTAGATTTCCTGACTTCTGCAAGGCCATCGTGAGTCCCCAGCGAAGCTGAGGCAAGTGGACCCCACGAGTTATGAGGAACTGCGACCCCTGGGTACCGTGCACTATTGTTGAGTGCAACCCCTCCACAACGTTCTAAGAACCTGTACTTTAGACCACGTGTGGTCCCAGCCTCCAGCAGGAATCCCTCTGAAGATCAGCAGCCTACACCATCCCGAGTGACCGTGGGCCCCTGTGGAGCAAATCCAACCGAGGCGTCTTCGCGATCCCTTGCCAGCCGGCTCGTGGGTCCTCTGAAGACTTTTGCAACAAACCAAAGGGCTCCCCTGGTTGCTCCAGGCCTGCCCTGACTTACCCTTGCTGAGTGAGTCCCTCAGACCTTGCTGGTCTGCGCCATTGCCTTTTCACACCTTCCAAAAGACTTGCTGTTACCAAGGCCTGTTGGCTCCCATCGAGTGGCCGACACCACAGTAAGCTGCAGACATCGTGGGACATGCCGAATCCAGCTCCTGGTTGTCGTCGACACCTCCTGGACCTTGTGGCTGAAGAGTCAAGGCAACCGTGAACGACCTGAATCCTGCGACGAAGGTGGGCATTCATCTTCCTTGCCCCGAGTCACTGCCAAGTGACTTTGAACACTGTCCCCTCTGCTTTCAGGTCATCCTTCCACCGAATCCAGGCTTGGATTCCACCGGACACTTCTTCAAACCATCACAAGCAGCAAGTCTTCTTTGTTCGCCATTGAAAACGACGCCGCGACCCGACACCAAAGGACACCTGTGCACCCGGCTTCCCTGGGTGAGGTAAATCCAGCACTACAGTGCTCCTGTGGGTGTGGGCCCTAGAACTACTTACCCTGTAAGTGACTTGCTTGTAGGTTCACCAGAAGTATCCTAAAACTCCTATTTTCCTCGTGCGATTCTCGCACTGACTCGTACAGGGTTCGCGGCTGTGTTAGACACACCGCGTCCAACTCCCTAGTAAATATACCAGTATCCGCGTCCTTCGACTCATACTGACCGATCGGTGTGTTCGCCTCGAACACGCCAGGGGCCTGTAACATTGATAACTCAATCGCGTCCGCTTACATAGACTCGTACAGGACTCGCACTAGTGTCTGAACACCGTGTCCGTCCCCTGTGGGTCTCCTACAACTACCTGGGTGGTTCTCTGGGGGTCCCTCGATTCTATGTGCTCTAGACCCCGGTCTAGCCAAGATAAGATTGTGATATTTACTGTGCTAACTTATTTTGATAACAATTGACTTGTACATATGTTCCTGACTTCTAATCTCATAAAGAGATTAGTAGAGAGTTGTTTATTAATAAATACATATATATTTGATATATATACCTGTGTGGTGTCTTTTCATTTGGTGATTCAAGAGATTGTGTGGTAAAACAAGCTGCTTTACATTCCTTCAAGACTTAGCCTGAAGGCTGCTCTCCACAGCTACCACTAGGATAGCTTTCTATAAAGGTTGTTGTAGGAAGGTGGAATCTGACTATATGGTTGCCCCCACTTATTTCCTGGTGTTTTGCTGGTTTATGACTTAGTTGGACTGGGATCAAGCTATTCAGGGCCCCAGTCTATCTGCTTCCTCTCTAAAATGGTTTCCATGTGCCTTAGGCACATCTCTGATTGGAATCTGGAGTGCCCTTGTAAGTCCCTAGTATATGGTATACTATGTACCCAGGGCATGGGTACCTCAGAGGCCTACCAGGGCCTGCAGCATGTATTGTGCCACCACTGGAAGGCCAGCCAAAAGGACACCACAGGTCTGCTACTGCAGCCTGGGTAAGGTGGTGCATGCACCCCTTACTGTGATATAGGTTACCTATATCACTACATACATACACACATATAAACCTATAAGACACTCCTATGGCAGACCTTATCAATCCTGAAGGCAGAGTGCGTGATTCCTATGTGAGAGGGTGTCCCTGCATGACCAGGGCCCCTCTGCAGCGCTCGGAGACCCTTCTCTGATGCTGTTTGTAGTGCAGCCTGACCATATACTCTTAAGCGCATTATAACCCCGCGTTAAATGCTAACTTTGGGATGGCTGCACGGAAACATGTCGTGTTTGGTGTCAAACATCTTGGAATACTACCCCCCCCACCAGTTCTGGCAGCGGGGGTAGCATTTCACCCTTCTAGAGGGAGAGACATGTACACACCGGCCTGCCCGGTAACTTCTTTCCAAGCCCTGGCATCATAAAATGGATGCCGCTGCCACAGACACGAGTCTGGCCTCCTGCTGCTGACCGAAACTCCGGCAGGGGAGGCCTGGACAATAGGTTTCCTGTCCCAGGGAGGTGTAACCACCTCCCCAGACAGGATAGTGTGTATTGGGGCTGGGCGGGAGCACTCTCTGGTGCTTTGAAGTCCTGCACTGGGGGCACATTTGGTGTCCCTGTGCATACCCCAGTTCAAACCGGCTCAGGGGCTTCCAGCCCCTGCTCTGGCGCAAAACTGGACAAAGGGAAAGGGGTGTAACCACCCCTCTGCCCTGACCCTCCCATAGGTGGGTCCCCAGAGTATGTCCAACCCCCTACCTTAGTATAAGTATGGGACCCCAGTCCTTAGGACTTTAGATTTACCTGGACGAAACTCTGACACAGAATCCTGGACCTTCGACGCTCTACTTTAAGATTAGAGGACTGAAGAATCTCCCTTGGGGTCAAGGAGTGACTCCCCTGCTTGGCAGGCACCAAAGAAGCAATTGTCTGGTCTGCATAGCCAAAGCTCCCGCTGGACGCCGAAGTCTTTGCATCACCAGAGGTGGATTTTCAGACTTCACCGAGGCTGCCCTGAGTCCCCAGGAAAGCTGAGGCCCGTAGCTGTCGTGGGTAATGTGAAACCGTGACCCCTGGACACCAAGCACATTTGGAAGTGCATCCTCTTCCTGGGCTCCCACGAAGTAGTGCTTTGGGCTCCGAGTAGCCCCCGCCTCCAGCACCGACTGCACCGAAGATCACTGGCGTCCACTCTACGAGTGTCCCGTGAGCCAGCTCCAAGTGCGTCCACTCGAGGCTCCTTCATGGTCGCTAGTCCGTTGGCTAGTAGGCCCTCCCGAAGGCCAATCTTATCCTGCTTGGGCTTCCCTGGTTGCTCCAGGCGTGCCCTGACTTACCCTTGCTCGGTGAGTCCCTCAGACCTTGCTGGTCTGCACCACCGTCCTTCTTCTATTTCCAAGAGACTTGCCGTTGCCAAGGCTTGTTGGGTCCAATCCGGTCGCCGATACCTCAGAAATCAACAAACTTTGTGGCATAGCTCGATTCCAGCTCCTGGTCGTCATCGACACCTCCTGGACCTCGTGGCTGAAGAGTCAAGACAACCGTCAACCTACCTGAAGCACCCGACATCGGTGGGCATTCGCTCATCGCCTTCCTGGTCACTGGCTAGTGACCCAGACTCTGTCCCCTCTGCTTTCAGGTTCTTCAGATCTTCGATCCACCTTTGGATCCACCCGAACACTTTCGACTTGGTCGCCAGCAGCACTTTGCAGCAGATCGCCATTGAAAACGACGACGAAACCCGACCCCGAAAGACACCTATGCACCCGGCTTCCCTGGGTGAGGTAACTCGAGTACTCCGGTGCTCCCGTGGGTATAGACTCTAGAACGACCCAGTTCTAAAAGGGTTTGCTCCAAGTCCTCCTCTAAGTGTCCCTTTTCTTTAAACTTCCAACCGCGACTTTCCCCTAGAAGTCAACGGCGATTCGCGGCTGTGTTATCACACTGCACGCGTCCCCCGTGGGTCCCCTGTGTCACTACCTTGGGTGGTTCCTTGTGGTCCAAGCACTTCTACAGGCTCTAGGCCTTGTGTCTAGCTCAGTCGTGGTTCTTATACCACTTTATTGGTATATGGTTTGGTACGCCCCTAGGGCTCAAACGTGTATTTGTGCTATTACTGTTAATAACTAACTTATAACTTATGTATTTCGAACTCTAGCCTCATAAAGAGACTAGAGGGGTGTGTTTAGCAATAAATACACATATTTTGAATATATACCTGGTGTGGTCCTCTTTCATTTGGTCACTCAAGAGATTATAGACTGGTAAAACAAGCTGCTTTACATTCCTTCAAGACTTAGCCTGAAGGCTGCTCTCCATAGCTACCACTAGGATAGCTTTCAATAAAGGTTGTCTTTAACCTATCTCCAATAGGGGGTTGTTTGGACTGGTGCAAGGTGCCCACTATAATTAGTGGACAGCATATACCAGGCCAACTTCTCACATTGGTGTGCAGCGTGTGGGATTCCAGCTTGCTATTGTTTTACCAGATAATCTCAATTGAATTGATCAACTGAAAACCACTAAGGGTACCTAAGGTACATATAAATCAAGCTTAGTATACAGTAAGTTCTACTGAACTTAGAGTTGTGTGTTAAGGGATAGCACACCCTTTCTACAACTCAAGAGAGTTTAGTAGGCCACACTAGAGTAGGTAGTGCATACACCACACCTCACTAGTAATGTCTTCAAAGCCAGGACCCAGTGAGTCCTTGCCAGAAGCCAGTGGGCTTCTTCCCTCCAAGTATGATAAACTCCCATTCTTGGAATTGAGAGCATTATGCAATACTAGGAAGTTGAAGGCAGGCAAAAGTGCCAGCACCCAGCACCTGAAGGAGGTGTTACTGGCTGATGATCTCAGCAGGCCCCTAGGGTCTGAAGGGGTAAGCAGAGAGGGTGGGGCAGAAAATGAGGAAGGGACCAGGGGTGAAGAAACCCAGGCCCCCCCCTCTGAAACTGGCCAGGAAGGTGAAAATGACCTTGACCTGGAAAACCCAATTCCTCCTGTGGAGGAGGAGGATCAGAATGACCTCCCCTTTGTCCCCCCAGGAAGAGTACTGAGTGTGCCCAGAAGGTCTAGATCTCCTTCTCAGGAGTCTAACCACTCTGACACCTCAATAGGGACCTCTGTCTCCTCTCATAGGAGGGAATCCTCTCATGAAAGGAGAAAGAGATTGCTTCAGTATGAACAAGCCCAGCTTGAGCTCAGAAAACAGGAATTGGCTATAGACAGGGAGTCCCTAGATCTCTATAGAGAGAGACAAAAGATGGGACTAGAGTCCCATGGTGGCAGCAATTTCCCCAGAGATAGGGAAAGGTCTTATGACCATAGAAACCTGAGCAAGATTGTCCCTCCCTACCAGAGTGGGGATGACATCCACAAATGGATAACTGCACTGGAGAGGGCCTGTAAAGTTCAGAGGGTCCCCCAGAAGCAGTGGGCAGCAATCTTGTGGCTCTCCTTTGCAGACAAAGGTAGAGACAAGCTCCTCACTGTAAGAGAAGAGGATGCTGACAATTACAAAGTCTTGAAGAGTGCTCTGATAGATGGGTTTGGCCTAACCACTGAACAGTATAGGTTGAAGTTCAGAGACACCCAAAAGGCTCTGTAGGAGAGTAGGATCTGCTTCACAGGGGTACCCCCACTTTTTGCTGATACTTCACTGGTTTTCGACATTAGTCTGGCTGGGGCCCTGCTATTCAGAACCCCAGCCTAGCTGTTTCCTCTTTAAAAGGGTCTCCATGTGCCTTAGGCACATCACTGATTGGGATCTGGAGTGCCCTTGTAAGTCCCTAGTATATGGTATACTATGTACCAAGGGCATAGGTACCTCAGAGGCCTGCCAGGGGCTGCAGCATGTATTATGCCACCCCTGGTAGGCCATCCAAACTGACACCACAGGTCTGCTACTGCAGCCTGGGTAAGGTGGTGCATGCACCCCTTGCTGTGGTATAGGTTACCTATATCACTAAAAGCATACACACATATAAACCTATAAGTCACTCCTAAGGCAGGCCTTATCAATCCTAAAGGCAGAGTGCATGGTTCCTATGTGAGAGAGTGCCCCTGCATGAGCAGGGCCCCTCTGCAGCGTTCGGAGACCATCTCTGATGCTGTTTGTAGTGCAGCCTGACCATATACTCTTAAACGCATTATATCCTCGCGGTAAAATGCTAACTATGGAATGGCTGCACCTAAACATGTCGTGTTTGGTGTCAAACATCTTGGAATACTACCCCCCGCCAATCCTGGCGGCGGGGGTAGCATTCCACCCTTCTAGAGGGAAAGGCATGTTAACTCTGACGAGTCCGGTAACTTCTTTCCAGAGCCTGGCATCACAAAATGGATGCTGCTGCCACAGACACGAGTCTGGCCTCCTGCTGCTGGATGAAACTCCGGCAGGGGAGGCCTGGACAATAGGTTTCCTGTCCCAGGGAGGTGTGACCACCTCCCCAGACAGGACAATGTGTATTGGGGCTGGGCGGGAGCACTTTCGGGTGCTTTGAAGTCCTGCACTGGGGGCACATTTGGTGTCCCTGTGCATACCCCAGTTCAAACCGGATCAGGGGCTTGCAGCCCCTGCTTTGGCGTGAACTGGACAAAGGGAAAGGGGTGTAGCCACCCCTCTGCCCTGACCCACCCATAGGTGGGGCCACAGAGTAGTCCATCCCCTATTTTTAGAATAAAGGTAGGAACCCAGTCCCTAGGACTTTAGATTATACCTGGACGAAACTCTGAAACAGAATCCTGGACCTTCGACGCTCTACTCACGATTAGAGGACTGAAGAATCTCCCTTGGGGTCAAGGAGTGACTCCCCTGCTTGGCAGGCACCAAAGAAGCATCTGTCCGGTTCGCATCACTGAAGCTCCCGTCGGACGCCGAAGTCATCGCATCACCAGAGGTGGATTCTCAGACTTCCCCGAGGCTACCCTGAGTCCCCAGCAAAGCTGAGGCCCGTGGCTATCGTGGGTGACGTGAGACCGTGACCCCTGGACACCGAGCACATTTGCAAGTGCACCATCTTCTGGGTCTCCCAAGAAGTCGTGCTTTGGGCTCCGAGTAGCCCTAGCCTCCAGCACCACCTGCACCGAAGATCACTGGCCCCCACTCCACGAGTGTCCTGTAAGCCAGCTCCACGTGTGGTGTCACGAGGCTCCTTTGCGGTCGCTAGCCCGTTGGCTAGTAGCCCTTAACGAAGGCCAATCTTTTCTTTACTTGGCAGTCTGGTTGCTCCAGGCCTGCCCTCACTTACCCTCGCTGGGTGAGTTCCCCAGACCTTGCTGGTCTGCATCATCGACGATCTACATCTTACTCGAGACTTGCCGTTGCCAAGGCTTGTTGGGTCCAATCTGGTCGCCGACACCTCTGCACTCGACAGACATCGAGCAACAGCCCGAATCCTGCTCCTGGTTGCCGACAACGCCTCCCGGACCTCGTGGCTGAAGAGTCAAGACGACCGTCATCGAACCTGAAGCACTCGACATCGGTGGGCATCTGTCCATCACCTCCCTGGTCACTGGCTAGTGACCCAGACTCTGTCCCCTCTGCTTTCAGGTTCTTCAGAACTCCGATCCACTCTTGGATCCACCCGGACACTTTTCTCCTGGTCGCCAGCAGCACTTTGCAGCAGATCGCCATAAGAACCGACGACGAAACCCGACCCCGAAAGGCACCTATGCACCCGGCTTCCCTGGGTGAGGTAACACGAGTACTCCGGTGCTCCCGTGGGTAGAGACTCTTCAAAGTCCTAGATCTCAAAGGGTTTTGTCCTAGTCCTCTTTTAAGTGTCCCTTTCCTCTATTTTCCCGATCCCGACTTTCTCCATAGAAGTTAACGGCGTATCGCGGTCGTGTATTTACACTGCACGCGTCTCCCGTGGGTCCCCTGTGTCACTACCTTGGGTGGTTCCTTGTGGTCCAAGCACTTCTAGAGGCTCTAGGCCTAGTGTCTAGTTCAGTCGTGGTTCGCATACCACTTTATTGGTATATGGTTTGGTACGCCCCTAGGGCCCAAACGTGTATTTGTGCTATTACTGTGATTTAAGATCTTATAACCTATGTACTTCGAACTCTAGCCTCATAAAGAGACTAGAGGGGTGTGTTTAGTAATAAATACATATATTTTGAATATATACCTGGTGTGGTGCTCTTTCATTTGGTCACTCAAGAGATTATAGACTGGTAAAACAAGCTGCTTTACATTCCTTCAAGACTTAGCCTGAAGGCTGCTCTCCATAGCTACCACTAGGATAGCTTTCAATAAGGTTGTCTTTAACCTACCTACCATAAGAGTCGATTTGGACTGGTGCAAGGTGCCCACTACAATTAGTGGACAGCATATGCCAGGCCAACTTCTCACATTGGTGTGCAGCGTGTGGGATTCCAGCTTGCTATTGTTTTACCAGATAATCTCAATTGAATTGATCAACTGAAAACCACTAAAGGTACCTAAGGTACATATAATTTAAGCTTAGAATATCAGTAAGTTCTACTGAACTTAGAGTTGTGTGTTAAGGGATAGCACAACCCTTTCTACAACTCAAGAGAGTTTAGTAGGCCACACTAGAGTAGGTAGTGCATACACCACACCACACTAGTAATGTCTTTAAAAGCAGGATCCAAAGATGCCCTGCAGGAAGCCATTGAGCTTCCCCCTCCAAGTATGACACACTCCCATTCTTGGAACTGAGAGCTTTGTGTAACGTGAGGAAATTAAGGACAGGCCAAAGTCCCACCACCCAACACCTCCAGGAGTTGTTGGTGGCTTATGATCTTAGTAAGTCCTCAGAGACTGAAGGGGTAGGAGCAGAGGGTGGGCCAGCAGATGAGGAAGGGGCCAGGGGTACTACTACCCCCAGCCCCCTCTGAAACTGACCAGGAGGGTGACAATGACCCTGACCTGGAAAACCCAATCCCTTCTGGGGAAGATGAAGATGAGGATCTGGAGAACCACACCTTTGTCCCCCAGGAAGGATTATGAGTGTGCTCAGAAAGTCTAGGTCTCCTTCTCAGGAGTCTAACCACTCTGGCACCTCAATAGGGAGCTCTGTTTCTTCTCACAGGAGGGAATCCTCTCATGAGAGAAGAAAGAGACTGGTCCAGTATGAGGAAACTCAACTGGAGATCAGGAAGAAGCAATTGGCTTTAGATAGAGAATCCCTAGATCTCCTTAAAGAGAGAAGAAAGTTGGGACTAGAGTCCCATGGTGGCAGCCATGTCCCTAGAGATAGGGAAAGGTCCTATGACCATAGGAACCTGAGCAAGATTGTCCCTCCCTACCAGAGTGGGGATGATATCCACAAATGGATAACTGCTTTAGAGAGGGCCTGTAAAGTACAGAAGGTCCCTCAGGAGCAGTGGGCAGCAATCTTGTGGCTCTCCTTTGCTGACAAAGGTAGAGACAAGCTCCTCACTGTTAGAGAGGAGGATGCTGACAATTACAAGGTCTTGAAGAGTGCTCTTATTGATGGGTTTGGCCTAACCACTGAACAGTACAGGTTGAAGTTCAGAGACACCCAAAAAGCACAGACTCAAGACTGGGTAGACTATGTGGATTGTTCTGCCAAGGCTCTGGAAGGCTGGTTGATGGGCAGTAAGGTGTGTGACTTCTCAGGATTGTATAATCTGATAATGAGGGAGCAGATTCTTAATAACTGTCAAAACCAGCTGTTGCATCAGTACCTGGTTGACTCTGATCTGACCTCTCCCCAAGAATTGGGAAAGAAGGCAGACAAATGGGTCAGAACCAGGGTGAAGCAGAAGGTACAGAACCAAGGTGGGGAAACCAAGAAGCAAGATGCTAAGAACTCTGACAAGGGTGGGGAGAAGGGTAAAGATCAAAAGTCTTCATCAGGCCCCCAAAAATCTTCTTCTGGTGGGGATTCCCAGTCTACCAAGGGTAAAGGCCAAAGAAAACCATGGTGCAAGGTCTGTAAGCAAAAGACCCACTGGACCAGTGATTGCACCAAGTCCAAAGACTCCAGTCCAGCACCCACCAATGCCCCTAAGGCACCTGTTCCCCCTAGTACAGTTGGTGGAGGTGCTCCAGCAAAGGGTTTAGTAGGGTTCACCCTGGGAACTGAGTTGGGCTCTGACTTAGTCAGGGAACTGACTCAGGCTGTGTTAGTCTGTGATGGAGGCATGGATGTGACCTCCACTGTGAGTCCCAGTAATCTGGGCAAGTACAGACAACAGCCTTTAATCAATGGACGAGAGGCTTTGGCATTTAGGGACACAGGGGCAAGTGTCACAATGGTGACACAAGACCTTGTGCTACCTGGGCAAGTTATACTTGGTGAAATGTACCAAGTGACCAATGCTAGCAATGTCAGAACAGACCATACTCTGGCAGTTGTTAACTTCTCCTGGGGAGGGGTAACTGGCCTTAAGAAGGTTGTGGTAAGTGCAAACCTACCAGTCGAATGCTTGCTTGGCAATGACTTAGAGACTTCTGCTTGGGCAGAAGTGGAGCTCAGGACCCATGCAGAAATGCTGGGGATCCCTGCAGATGTGTTTGCTGTGACCAGGTCACAAGCTAAACTGTCTAAAACTGAACAGGCCTTGGATTCTGGAAGAAGGGACCAAGTGCCTTCCAAGAGGAGGAGTAGTAGGGTTAAGGCAGAGCCTTCCCCTTGGCTCAGGAGGAAGATCAGTCCCTTGAGGGGGATGATCTCAGCCCTGAAGAAGGAACTGTCCCAGAGGAACTTGAACCTGAACAGGTTGAGTTCTTGGGGACAGGGGGACCTTCTAGGGCAGATCTGAGCCAGGAGCAGCAGAGCTGCCCCTCCCTTGAACCCCTCAGACAGCAAGCTGCTGCTGAGGCTGCTGGGAAAGCTAGTGGTCCCCATACAGTGTATTGGGATGATGGACTCCTGTACTCAGAGAGTAGAGACCCCAAGCCTGGTGCTACCAGGAGGTTGGTAATACCTTTGAAGTTCAGGGGCTTCCTATTGACCCTAGCCCATGATATTCCCTTAGCAGGACACCTGGGCCAGAACAAGACTTGGGACAGAATTGTCCCTCACTTTCACTGGCCCCACATGTCTGAAGACAGTAAGGAGTTTTGTCGCTCCTGTGTAACCTGCCAAGCCAGTGGCAAAGCAGGTGGCACTACAAAGGCCCCCTGATACCACTACCTGTGGTAGGGGTGCCCTTTGAGAGGGTAGGGATTGACATTGTTGGTCCCATGGATCCCCAAACAGCCTCTGGGCACAGGTTTATCCTGGTGGTAGTGGATCATGCCACCAGGTACCCAGAAGCTATTCCCCTCAGGACCACTACAGCACCTGTGGTGGCAAGGGCCCTCCTGGGAATCTTCTCAAGAGTGGGCTTTCCTAAGGAGGTAGTATCAGACAGGGGTGCAAACTTCATGTCTGGTTACTTAAAAGCAATGTGGAAGGAGTGTGGAGTTACTTATAAGTTCACCACACCCTATCACCCACAATGCAATGGTTTAGTTGAGAGATTCAACAAAACCTTGAAGGGCATGATTAAAGGGCTCCCAGAAAAGCTTAGGCGTAGATGGGACATACTCTTGCCCTGCCTTTTATTCGCATATAGGGAGGTGCCTCAGAAGGGGGTTGGTTACAGCCCTTTTGAACTTCTGTTTGGCCACCCTGTGAGGGGTCCACTGTGCTTGGTGAAGGAAGGATGGGAGTTACCTCTCAAGCCCCCAAAGCAAGATATAGTGGACTATGTACTTGGTCTCCGCTCCAGGATGGCTGAGTACATGAAAAAGGCAACCAAAAACCTTGAGGCTAGCCAGGAACTGCAGAAGGCCTGGCATGACCAAAAGGCTGTTCTGACTGTTTACCAGCCAGGACAGAAGGTGTGGGTGTTGGAGCCAGTGGCCCCAGCAGCTCTCCAAGACAAATGGAGTGGACCCCACACTATTGTTGAACAGAAGGGTGAGGTCACTTACTTAGTGGACCTAGGAACACCCAGGAGTCCCCAAAGGGTTCTCCATGTCAACAGACTTAAGCCATATGTGGACAGGGCAGACATGGGCTTGCTCATGGCTACTGATGAAGGGCAGGAGGAAGAGAGTGACCCACTCCCTGACCTGCTCTCACAGAACCCTGACGATGGGTCAGTTGATGGTGTAGCCTTGGCAGGCAGCCTCACTACCCAGCAACAAACTGATTGCAGGCAAGTCCTCAATCAGTTTAGGCACATGTTTTCACTGACACCCAGTCAGACCACCTGGTGCACTCATGAAGTGGACACTGGGGACAGTCTGCCTATTAAAAACAAGATTTATAGGCAACCTGACCATGTCAGGGACTGTATCAGGACTGAAGTCCAGAAGATGTTGGAATTGGGAGTGATTGAGCCCTCAGATAGCCCTTGGGCTAGTCCAGTAGTCCTAGTACCTAAACCTCACACCAGTGGTGGGAAAAGAGAGATGAGGTTTTGTGTAGACTACAGAGGCCTCAATGCAGTCACTAGGACTGATGCCCATCCAATACCCAGGGCAGATGAGCTCATAGATACTTTGGCCTCTGCCAAATATCTCAGCACATTTGACCTAACAGCTGGCTACTGGCAGATCAGACTAGCTGATGCTGCAAAGCCCAAAACAGCATTTTCAACCCCTAGTGGGCATTATCAATTTGTGGTGATGCCCTTTGGTCTGAAAAATGCACCTGCCACTTTCCAGAGGTTGGTGAACACAGTTCTCACAGGACTGGAAGCCTATAGTGCAGCTTATCTAGATGATATTGCTGTCTTTAGCTCCACCTGGGAGGATCACCTGGTCCACCTCAGGAATGTTTTACAGGCCCTGCAAAAGGCAGGCCTGACTATCAAGGCCACTAAGTGCCAGATAGGGCAGAGTCAGGTTGTGTACCTGGGCCACCTTGTGGGTGGAGGCCAGGTTCAACCTTTGCAGAGCAAGATCCAGACCATCATGGACTGGACTGCTCCCACTACCCAGACTCAGGTGAGAGCCTTCTTAGGCCTGACTGGGTACTATAGGAGATTTGTCAAGGGGTATGGATCAATAGTGACACCCTTGAATGACTTAACTTCTAAGAAAATGCCCAAAAGGTTCAGTGGACAGTTAGCTGTCAAAAGGCATTTGATGACCTCAAGCAGGCCATGTGCACTGCTCTAATTCTGCAGAGTCCTGATTACTCCAAGAAGTTCATTGTTCAAACTGATGCATCTGAATTGGGGGTAGGGGCTGTACTGTCACAATTGAATGAAGAAGGTCAGGATCAGCCAGTAGCTTTTATTAGCAGAAGGCTGACCCCTAGAGAGAAACGTTGGTCAGCCATAGAGAGGGAGGCCTTTGCTGTGGTCTGGGCTCTGAAGAAGTTGAGGCCATACTTGTTTGGTACACACTTCCTGGTTCAGATAGACCATAAGCACCTCTTATGGCTAAAACAAATGAAGGATGAAAACCCCAAACTGCTTAGGTGGTCCATTTCCCTACAGGGGATGGACTTTACAGTGGAACATAGGCCTGGGAGTAACCATGCGAATGCAGATGGACTCTCTAGGTATTTCCACTTAGAACATGAAGACTTAACTGGGCAAGGTTAGTTTAATGTCCCTACGTTTGGGGGGTTGTGTAGGAGAGTAGGATCTGCTTCACAGGGGTACCCCCACTTTTTGCTGATACTTCACTGGTTTTCGACATTAGTCTGGCTGGGGCCCTGCTATTCAGAACCCCAGCCTAGCTGTTTCCTCTTTAAAAGGGTCTCCATGTGCCTTAGGCACATCACTGATTGGGATCTGGAGTGCCCTTGTAAGTCCCTAGTATATGGTATACTATGTACCAAGGGCATAGGTACCTCAGAGGCCTGCCAGGGGCTGCAGCATGTATTATGCCACCCCTGGTAGGCCATCCAAACTGACACCACAGGTCTGCTACTGCAGCCTGGGTAAGGTGGTGCATGCACCCCTTGCTGTGGTATAGGTTACCTATATCACTAAAAGCATACACACATATAAACCTATAAGTCACTCCTAAGGCAGGCCTTATCAATCCTAAAGGCAGAGTGCATGGTTCCTATGTGAGAGCGTGCCCCTGCATGAGCAGGGCCCCTCTGCAGCGTTCGGAGACCATCTCTGATGCTGTTTGTAGTGCAGCCTGACCATATACTCTTAAACGCATTATATCCTCGCGGTAAAATGCTAACTATGGAATGGCTGCACCTAAACATGTCGTGTTTGGTGTCAAACATCTTGGAATACTACCCCCCGCCAATCCTGGCGGCGGGGGTAGCATTCCACCCTTCTAGAGGGAAAGGCATGTTAACTCTGACGAGTCCGGTAACTTCTTTCCAGAGCCTGGCATCACAAAATGGATGCTGCTGCCACAGACACGAGTCTGGCCTCCTGCTGCTGGACGAAACTCCGGCAGGGGAGGCCTGGACAATAGGTTTCCTGTCCCAGGGAGGTGTGACCACCTCCCCAGACAGGACAATGTGTATTGGGGCTGGGCGGGAGCACTTTCGGGTGCTTTGAAGTCCTGCACTGGGGGCACATTTGGTGTCCCTGTGCATACCCCAGTTCAAACCGGATCAGGGGCTTGCAGCCCCTGCTTTGGCGCGAACTGGACAAAGGGAAAGGGGTGTAGCCACCCCTCTGCCCTGACCCACCCATAGGTGGGGCCACAGAGTAGTCCATCCCCTATTTTTAGAATAAAGGTAGGAACCCAGTCCCTAGGACTTTAGATTATACCTGGACGAAACTCTGAAACAGAATCCTGGACCTTCGACGCTCTACTCACGATTAGAGGACTGAAGAATCTCCCTTGGGGTCAAGGAGTGACTCCCTGCTTGGCAGGCCCCAAAGAAGCATCTGTCCGGTTCGCATCACTGAAGCTCCCGTCGGACGCCGAAGTCATCGCATCACCAGAGGTGGATTCTCAGACTTCCCCGAGGTTACCCTGAGTCCCCAGCAAAGCTGAGGCCCGTGGCTATCGTGGGTGACGTGAGACCGTGACCCCTGGACACCGAGCACATTTGCAAGTGCACCATCTTCTGGGTCTCCCAAGAAGTCGTGCTTTGGGCTCCGAGTAGCCCTAGCCTCCAGCACCACCTGCACCGAAGATCACTGGCCCCCACTCCACGAGTGTCCTGTAAGCCAGCTCCACGTGCGGCGTCACGAGGCTCCTTCGCGGTCGCTAGCCCGTTGGCTAGTAGCCCTTAACGAAGGCCAATCTTTTCTTTACTTGGCAGTCTGGTTGCTCCAGGCCTGCCCTCACTTACCCTCGCTGGGTGGGTTCCCCAGACCTTGCTGGTCTGCATCATCGACGATCTACATCTTACTCGAGACTTGCCGTTGCCAAGGCTTGTTGGGTCCAATCTGGTCGCCGACACCTCTGCACTCGACAGACATCGAGCAACAGCCCGAATCCTGCGCCTGGTTGCCGACAACGCCTCCCGGACCTCGTGGCTGAAGAGTCAAGACGACTGTCATCGAACCTGAAGCACTCGACATCGGTGGGCATCTGTCCATCACCTCCCTGGTCACTGGCTAGTGACCCAGACTCTGTCCCCTCTGCTTTCAGGTTCTTCAGAACTCCGATCCACTCTTGGATCCACCCGGACACTTTTCTCCTGGTCGCCAGCAGCACTTTGCAGCAGATCGCCATAAGAACCGACGACGAAACCCGACCCCGAAAGGCACCTATGCACCCGGCTTCCCTGGGTGAGGTAACACGA
This sequence comes from Calotriton arnoldi, assembly GCA_963921515.1. NCBI lineage: Eukaryota > Metazoa > Chordata > Amphibia > Caudata > Salamandridae > Calotriton > Calotriton arnoldi. The sequence continues at coordinate 2,298,902 of CAWUFW010002202.1, forward strand.
GTACTCCGGTGCTCCCGTGGGTAGAGACTCTTCAAAGTCCTAGATCTCAAAGGGTTTTGTCCTAGTCCTCTTTTAAGTGTCCCTTTCCTCTATTTTCCCGATCCCGACTTTCTCCATAGAAGTTAACGGCGTATCGCGGTCGTGTATTTACACTGCACGCGTCTCCCGTGGGTCCCCTGTGTCACTACCTTGGGTGGTTCCTTGTGGTCCAAGCACTTCTAGAGGCTCTAGGCCTAGTGTCTAGTTCAGTCGTGGTTCGCATACCACTTTATTGGTATATGGTTTGGTACGCCCCTAGGGCCCAAACGTGTATTTGTGCTATTACTGTGATTTAAGATCTTATAACCTATGTATTTCGAACTCTAGCCTCATAAAGAGACTAGAGGGGTGTGTTTAGTAATAAATACATATATTTTGAATATATACCTGGTGTGGTGCTCTTTCATTTGGTCACTCAAGAGATTATAGACTGGTAAAACAAGCTGCTTTACATTCCTTCAAGACTTAGCCTGAAGGCTGCTCTCCATAGCTACCACTAGGATAGCTTTCAATAAGGTTGTCTTTAACCTACCTACCATAAGAGTCGATTTGGACTGGTGCAAGGTGCCCACTACAATTAGTGGACAGCATATGCCAGGCCAACTTCTCACAGGCTCAGACTCAAGACTGGGTTGATTTTGTAGATTGTGCTACTAAGGCTCTGGAAGGTTGGATACATGGCAACAAGGTGCATGACTTTTTAGGATTGTACAATTTGATTATGAGGGAGCAGATCCTTAATAATTGTCAAAACCAGCTTTTACACCAGTACCTGGTGGTCTCTGATCTGACCTCTCCCCAAGAATTGGGAAAGAAGGCAGACAAATGGGTCAGAACCAGAGTAAAGACTAAGAATGAGGGTGGTGACCAGAAGAAAGATTCTACCAAGTCCCAAGAGAAAGGTGGGGATAAATCTAAAGATACATCCACTACAGGGCCCCAAAAGTCCTCTTCTGGGGGTGGGTCCCAAACTCCTTCCTCTCCTGAAAAGAAACCATATTTCCATGTCTGTAAAAAGCCTGGACACTGGAAAACTGATCCCAGTTGCCCCAGGATTGGCAATAAAGAAAATGTTCCTCCAACAACTACTACCACCCCTCCTGGTACTACCAGTAGTAATCTTCCAGTTGGGAGTAGTGCACCCAAAAGTTAGGTGCTTTTGCAAGAGGAACAGAGGTGGGCCCTAGTTTAGACAGGACCCCCTCAACAGACTCCTCTGACTCTGATGGTGATATAGGATTTGCCACCTTTACCATGGGTCCCAATGCATTGGGCAGGTACAGACTGGAGCCAATAATTAATGGTCAGAAAGCTGTGGCATTTAGGGACACAGGGGCTAGTGTCACCATGGTGGCAGGGAAACTAGTCCCCCCTCACCAGCTTTTACCTGAGTTTAAATACCAGGTAACCAACATTGATGGTGTCAGAACAGATCACCCCATGGCCATAGTCAATCTCAGCTGGGAGGGGGTCACAGGCCCAAAAAGAGTGGCAGTGTCCCCAACCTTGCCTGTAGATTGCCTGATGGGCAATGATCTGGAAATTTCAGCCTGGGCTGAAGTTGAACACCAAACCCATCTGAGAATGCTGGGCGTCCCTGTAGAGTTAGTGGGGCTGTGATGGCCACAGCCCAAGCCCAGGGAAATTTTGGAGAGATGGAGCCTGGAAGAATGGCCCACTCTCCCCCAAAGAGAGCACAAGGGTTGAAGAAAAGTCTTCTTCCCTCCAGACAGTAGGTAAGGGTCAGCCTCCTCAGGGAACTGACCCTACCCCTAGTGAAGGAACTGACCCAGAGGTAGTCAGGCCTGGCCTGGCCACCCCCCTGATGGCAGAGGACCCTTCCAAGGTGGTACCCAGTCTGGAGCAGGTAACCTGCCCCTCTCTACCCTGCCTCAGTCAGCCCAGGGTTGCAGAGGTCAGGGAGGTCAGTGGACCCCCAGGGCCCCCTGTCCAGAGGAACCCCCCATCAGCAGATTAGGGGCACCCAGTATAGTAGCCCTAGCCAGGTGAGATTTCCTCAAAACACTGAGGGATCCCCCATACCTTTGTGTAGGGACCTCCCCCAGAAGGACTCTGTTAGGCAAGGGCAAACCTGGGACCAAAAGGGTCCAAACCTGCCATGTCCCTCCAGTGTTCCATCCAAAGGGACCCAACCCCCAGCTGTAGGCAGCCAAAGGTTGACCCTTAGAGCAAAGTGCAACTCAGTCATAGAAAGACAGGCCTACATGGTGACCAGTGGTCTGAGGAAGCTGAGACCAACCTTCCTAGGGCCTCACTTCCCTACTCAGACACCTCACCAGCCTTGTACTTTACCAAAGCACACCACAGGTAGTAATCCCCCATGGTGGAGACCCTCTCATACCCTTAGGGTGAGGGATTGCTTAGTGGACCATAAGACAGGGGGCAACCATGCTAGTGCAGGTGCTTCCTTATATGGCCACTTAGTCAATAAAGGCTCAACTGGCCAAGGTTAGCCTTATCTCCTTTCATTTGGGGGGGGTTATGTAGGAAGGTGGACTCTGACTATATGGTTGCCCCCACTGTTTTCCTGGTGTTTTGCTGGTTTATGACTTAGTTGGACTGGGATCCTGCTATTCAGGGCCCCAGTCTATCTGCTTCCTCTCTAAAATGGTTTCCATGTGCCTTAGGCACATCTCTGATTGGAATCTGGAGTGCCCTTGTAAGTCCTTAGTATATGGTATAATATGTACCCAGGGCATAGGTACCTCAGAGGCCTACCAGGGGCTGCAGCATGTATTGTGCCACCCCTGGAAGGCCAGCCAAAAGGACACCACAGGTCTGTTACTGCAGCCTGGGTAAGGTGGTGCATGCACCCCTTACTGTGATATAGGTTACCTATATCACTACATACATACACACATATAAACCTATAAGTCACTCCTATGGCAGGCCTTATCAATCCTGAAGGCAGAGTGCGTGGTTCCTATGTGAGAGGGTGTCCCTGCATGAGCAGGGCCCCTCTGCAGCGCTCAGAGACCCTTCTCTGATGCTGTTTGTAGTGCAGCCTGACCATATACTCTTAAGCGCATTATAACCCCGCGTTAAATGCTAACTTTGGGATGGCTGCACGGAAACATGTCATGTTTGGTGTCAAACATCTTGGAATACTACCCCCCGCCAGTTCTGGTGGCGGGGGTAGCATTCCACCCTTCTAGAGGGAGAGACATGTACACACCGGCCTGCCCGGTAACTTCTTTCCAAGCCCTGGCATCACAAAATGGATGCTGCTGCCACAGACACGAGTCTGGCCTCCTGCTGCTGACCGAAACTCCGGCAGGGGAGGCCTGGACAACAGGTTTCTGTCCCAGGGAGGTGTAACCACCTCCCCAGACAGGATAGTGTGTATTGGGGCTGGGCGGGAGCACTCTCTGGTGCTTTGAAGTCCTGCACTGGGGGCACATTTGGTGTCCCTGTGCATACCCCAGTTCAACCCGGCTCAGGGGCTTCCAGCCCCTGCTCTGGCGCGAAACTGGACAAAGGGAAAGGGGTGTAACCACCCCTCTGCCCTGACCCTCCCATAGGTGGGTCCCCAGAGTATGTCCAACCCCCTACCTTAGTATAAGTATGGGACCCCAGTCCTTAGGACTTTAGATTTACCTGGATGAAACTCTGACACAGAATCCTGGACCTTCGACGCTCTACTTTAAGATTAGAGGACTGAAGAATCTCCCTTGGGGTCAAGGAGTGACTCCCCTGCTTGGCAGGCACCAAAGAAGCAATTGTCCGGTCTGCATCGCCGAAGCTCCCGCCAGACGCCGAAGTCTTTGCATCACCAGAGGTGGATTTTCAGACTTCTCCGAGGCTGCCCTGTGCCCCCAGCAAAGCTGAGGCCCGTAGCTGTCGTGGGTAACGTGAAACTGTGACCCCTGGACACCAAGCACATTTGCAAGTGCATCCTCTTCCTGGGCTTCCACGAAGTTGTGCTTTGGGCTCCGAGTAGCCCCTGCCTCCAGCACCGACTGCACCAAAGATCACTGGCCTCCACTCCACGAGTGTCCCGTGAGCCAGCTCCAAGTGCGTCCACTCGAGGCTCCTTCGCGGTCGCTAGTCCGTTGGCTAGTAGGCCCTCCCAAAGACTAATCTTATCCTGCTTGGGCTTCCCTGGTTGCTCCAGGCGTGCCCTGACTTACCCTCGCTGGGTGAGTCCCTCAGACCTTGCTGGTCTGCACACCGTCCTTCTTCTATTTCCAAGAGACTTGCCGTTGCCAAGGCTTGTTGGGTCCAATCTGGTCGCCGATACCTCAGCAATCGACAGACTTTGTGGGACAGCTCGATTCCAGCTCCTGGTCATCATCGACGCCTCCTGGACCTCGTGGCTGAAGAGTCAAGACGACCGTCAACCTACCTGAAGCACCCGACATCGGTGGGCATTCGCTCATCGCCTTCCTGGTCACTGGCTAGTGACCCAGACTCTGTCCCCTCTGCTTTCAGGTTCTTCAGATCTTCGATCCACCTTTGGATCCACCCGAACACTTTCGACTTGGTCGCCAGCAGCACTTTGCCGCAGATCGCCATTGAAAACGACGACGAAACCCGACCCCGAAAGACACCTATGCACCTGGCTTCCCTGGGTGAGGTAACTCGAGTACTCCGGTGCTCCCGTGGGTATAGACTCTAGAACGACCCAGTTCTAAAAGGGTTTGCTCCAAGTCCTCCTCTAAGTGTCCCTTTTCTTTAAACTTCCAACCGCGACTTTCCCCATAGAAGTCAACGGCGATTCGCAGCTGTGTTATCACACTGCACGCGTCCCCGTGGGTCCCCTGTGTCACTACCTTGGGTGGTTCCTTGTGGTCCAAGCACTTCTACAGGCTCTAGGCCTTGTGTCTAGCTCAGTCGTGGTTCTTATACCACTTTATTGGTATATGGTTTGGTACGCCCCTAGGGCTCAAACGTGTATTTGTGCTATTACTGTTAATAACTAACTTATAACTTATGTACTTCAAACTCTAGCCTCATAAAGAGACTAGAGGGGTGTGTTTAGCAATAAATACACATATTTTGAATATATACCTGGTGTGGTCCTCTTTCATTTGGTCACTCAAGAGATTATAGACTGGTAAAACAAGCTGCTTTACATTCCTTCAAGACTTAGCCTGAAGGCTGCTCTCCATAGCTACCACTAGGATAGCTTTCAATAAAGGTTGTCTTTAACCTATCTCCAATAAGGGGTTGTTTGGACTGGTGCAAGGTGCCCACTATAATTAGTGGACAGCATATACCAGGCCAACTTCTCACAGTTGTCTTAAACCTATCTACCATAAGAGTCGAATTGTACTGGTGCAAGGTGTCCACTTTAATTAGTGAACAGCATATACCAGGCCAACGTCTCACACCCTCTTACCCCTTTCTGCATCTCTGTTGCTTGTTTCTGCACTTCTCTTGTCTCTTTTTCCACCCCTGTTCCCTCTTTATGCACCTCTGTTCCTTCTTTCTGTACTACTCTTGCCTCTTTCTCCACCATCCTTCCCTCTTTCTACACCTCTGTTGCTTCTTTCTGCACTTCTCTTGCTTCTTTCTGCATCCCTTGTGCCTCTTTCTGCATCCCTTGTGCCTCTTTCTGCACCCCTCTTCCCTCTTTCTGCACCTCTCTTGCCTCTTTCTGCACTTCTCTTGCCTCTTTATGCACCACTGTTGTTTTTTTCTGCACTTCTCTTGCCTCTCTGTTGCTTCTTTTTTAACCCTTCTTGCCTCATTCTGTACCCCTTCCCTCTTTCTGCAAACCTCTTCCCTCTCTCTGAACTTCTCTTCTCTCTTTCTGCACCCTTGTTGCCTCTGTCTGCACCCCACTTGCCTCTTTCTGCACCTCTCCTGCCTCTTTCTGCACCTGTCTTGCCTCTTTCTGCACTTCTCTTCCTTTTTTCTGCACCTTTCTTGTTTCTTCCTGCAACTCTCTCATCTGTTTTTTCACTTCTCTTGCTTCTTTCTGCACCTCTGTTGCTTCTTTCAGCACATCTCTTGCCTCTTTCTGCACTTCTTTTGCCTGTTTCTGCAACTCTCTTATCGCTTTGGTCACTTCTCATGCTTCTTTCTGCACCTCTCTTGCATCCTTCTGCACTTCTGTTACTTCTTTCTGCACTTCTATTGTTTCTTTCTGCACCTCTATTGCTTCTTTATGCACCCCTCTTGCCACTTTCTCCAACCTTGTTCCCCCTTTTTGCATCTCTGTTGCTTCTTTCTGCACTTCTCTTGCCTCTTTCTCCACCCCTCATCCCTCTTTTTGCACCTCTGTTGCTTCTTTCTGCACTTCTCTTGCTTCTTTCTGCACCTTTGTCCCACCTTTCTGCAACCCTTGTGCCTCTTTCTGCACCCCTCTTCCCTCTTTCTGCACCACTCTTACCTCTTTCTGCACCTCTGTTCATTCTTTCTGGACTTCTTTTGTTTCTTTCTGCACCTCTCTTACTTTTTTCTGCTTCCCTCTTGTCTCTTTCTCCACCCCTCTTACCCCTTTCTGTATCTCTGTTGCTTCTTTCTGCACTTCTCTTGTCTTTTCTGCACCCCTCTTCCCCTGTTCTGCATCTCTGTTGCTTCTTTCTGCACTTCTCTTGCTTCTTTCTGTACCCCTCTTGCCTCTTTCTGCATGCCTTTTCCCTCTTTCTGCACCTTTCTTGCCTCTCTCTTCACCTCTGTTCCTTCTTCCTGCACTTCTTTTGTTTCTTTCTGCACCTCTCTTGCTTCTTTCTCTACCCCTCTTGCCTCTTTCTCCACCCCTCTTACCCTTTTCTGCATCTCTATTGCTTGTTTCTGCACTTATCTTGTCTCTTTCTCCACCCCTGTTCCCTCTTTCTGCACCTCTGTTGCTTCTTTCTACACCTCTGTTGCTTCTTTCTGCACCCCTTGTGCCTCTTTCACACCCTTCTTTTCTCTTTCTGCACTCCTCTTGCCTCTTCCTGCACCTCTGTTCCTTCTTTGGGCACGTCTTTTGTTTCTTTCTTCACCTCTCTTGCTTCTTTCTGCTTCACTCTTGCCTCTTTCTCCACCCTCTTCCCCCTTTCTGCATCTCTGTTGCTTCTTTCTGCACTTCTCTTGCCTCATTCTGCACATCTCTTGCCTCTTTCTATAGTTCTCTTGCCTCTGTCTGCACCAATGTTGGTTCTTTCTGCAGTTCTCTTGCCTCTTTCTGCACCTCTCTTGCCTTTTTCTGTGCATCTCTTGCCTCTTTCTGCTCTTCTCTTGCCTCTTTCTGTACATCTCTTGCTTATTTCTGCACTTCTCTTGCTTCTTTCTGCGCTTCTCTTGCTTCTTTCTGCACTTCTCTGGCCTCTTTCTGCACTTCTATTGCCTCTTTCTGCACCTCTGTTGGCTCTTTCTGCACTTCTCTTGCCTCTTTCGGTACCCCTCTTGCCTCTTTCTGCACCTCTGTTTCTTCTTTCTGCACTTCTCTTGCTTGTTTCTGCACCTCTCTTGCCTCATTCTGCACCTCTGTTGCCTCTTTCTATAGTTCTCTTGCCTCTGTCTGCACCTCTCTTGTCTTTTTCTGCGCATCTCTTGCTTCTTTCTGCTCTTCTGTTGCCTCTTTCTGCACATCTCTTGCTTCTCTCTGTGCTTCTCTTGCTTCTTTCTGCACTTCTCTGGCCTCTTTCTGCACTTCTATTGCATCTTTCTGCACCTCTGTTAGCTCTTTCTGCACTTCTCTTGCCTCTTTCTGTACCCCTCTTGCCTCTTTCTTCACCTCTGTTGCTTCTTTCTGCACTTCTCTTGCTTGTATCTGCACCTCTCTTGCTTCTTTCTGCACCCCTCTTGCATCTTTCTGCACCCCTCTTCCCTATTTCTGCACCTTTCTTCCCTCTTTCTACAGTTTTCTTGCCTCTTTTCTGTACGTCTGTTTCTTCTTTCTGCACTTCTCTTGCCTCTTTCAGCACCCCTCTTGCCTCTGTCTGCACCTCTGTTGGTTCTTTCTGCAGTTCTCTTGACTCTTTCTGCACCTATCTTGCCTCTTTCTGTGCATCTCTTGCCTCTTTCTGCGCTTCTCTTGCTTCTTTCTGGACTTCTCTTGCCTCTTTCTGCAACCATCTTGCCATTTTCTGTTCCTCTGTTGCTTTTTTCTGAACTTTTCTTGCTTCTTTCTGCTCCTCTCTTGCTTCTTTCTGCACCCCTGTTGCTTCTTTCTGTACTCGTCTTCCCTCTTTCTGCAACTCTCTTGCCTTTTTGGGCACCTCTGTTGTCTCTTTCTGTACCTCTTTGCCTTTTTCTGCACTTCTTTTGCCTCTTTCTGCACCTCTGTTGCTTCTTTCTGCACTTCTCTTCCCTCTTTATGCATTTCTGTTCCTTCTTTCAGCAATTCTCTTGCCTTTTTCTGCATTGGTTACTTCTTTCAGCACTTCCATTGCCTCTTTCTGCATCCCTGTTACCTCTTTCTGCAACTCTCTTGCATGTTTCTGCACCTCTCACCTCTTTCTGCACCCATGTTCCCTCTTTCTGCACCTCTCGCCTGTTTCTGCAACTCTCTTGCCTCTTTCTGCAGTTCTGTTTCCTGTTTCTGCACCTTTCTTGCCTCTTTCTGCTCCTCTCTTTTTCATCTTTCTACACTTCTCTTGTCTCTTACTACACTTCTCTTGCCTCTTTCTGTACCCCTCTTGCCTCTTTCTGCACCTCTGTTGCTTCTTTCTGCACTTCTCTTGCTTGTTTCTGCACCTCTTGCGTCTTTCTGCACACCTCTTGCATCTTTATGCACCCTTCTTCCCTCTTTCTGCACCTCTCTTGCCTCCTTCTGCACCTCTCTTCCCTCTTTCTACAGTTCTCTTGCCTTTTTCTGTACCTCTGTTTCTTCTTTCTGCACTTCTCTTGGCTCTTTCAGCACCCCTCTTGCCTCTGTCTGCACCTCTGTTGGTTCTTTCTGCAGTTCTCTTGCCTCTTTCTGCACCTATCTTGCGTCTTTCTGTGCATCTCTTGTCTCTTTCTGCACTTCTCTTGCCTCTTTCTGCACTTTTCTTGCCTCTTTCTGCGCTTCTCTTGCTTCTTTCTGGACTTCTCTTGCCTCCTTCTGCAACCATCTTGCCTCTTTCTGCACCTCTGGTGCTTTTATCGGAACTTTTCTTGCTTCTTTCTGCTCCTCTCTTGCTTCTTTCTGCACTTCTTTTGCCTCTTTCTGCACCTCTGTTGCTTCTTTCTGCACTTCTCTTCCCTCTTTCTGCATTTCTGTTCCTTCTTTCAGCACTTCTCTTGCCTCTTTCTGCACCGGTTACTTCTTTCAGCACTTCTCTTGCCTCTTTCTGCACCCCTCTTCCCTCTTTCTGCACCCCTCTTGCCTCTTTCTGCACTTCTGTTCCTTCTTTCTGCACTTCTTTTGTTTCTTTCTGCACATCTCTTGCTTCTTTCTGCACCCCACATGCCTCTTTCTGCAACCCTCATCCCTCTTTTTGCACCTCTGTTCCTTCTTTCTGCATTTCTTTTGTTTCTTTCTGCGTATCTCTTGCTTTTTTCTGCACCCCACGTGCCTCTTTCTGCACCCCTCTTGCCTCTTTTTGCTCCTCTGTTCCTTCTTTCTGCACTTCTTTTGTTTCTTTTTGCACATCTCTTTCCTATTTCTGCACCCCACGTGCCTCTTTCTGCACCCCTCTTCCCTCTTTTTACACCTCTGTTCCTTCTTGCTGCACTTCTTTTGCCTTTTTCTGTGCATCTCTTGCCTCTTTCTGCTCTTCTCTTGCCTCTTTCTGTACATCTCTTGCTTCTTTCTGCACTTCTCTTGCTTCTTTCTGCACTTTTCTGGCCTCTTTCTGCACTTCTATTGCCTCTTTCTGCACCTCTGTTGGCTCTTTCTGCACTTCTCTTGCCTCTTTCGGTACCCCTCTTGCCTCTTTCTGCACCGCTATTGCTTTTTTCTGCACTTCTCTTGCTTGTTTCTGCACCTCTCTTGCCTCATTCTACACCTCTGTTGCCTCTTTCTATAGGTCTCTTGCCTCTGTCTGCACCTCTCTTGCCTTTGTCTGTGCATCTCTTGCCTATTTCTGCTCTTCTGTTGCCTCTTACTGCACATCTCTTGCTTCTCTCTGTGCTTCTCTTGCTTCTTTCTGCACTTCTCTGGCCTCTTTCTGCATTTCTATTGCTTATTTCTGCACCTCTGTTGGCTCTTTCTGCACTTCTCTTGCCTCTTTCTGTACCCCTCTTGCCTCTTTCTTCACCTCTGTTGCTTCTTTCTGCATTTCTCTTGCTTGTTTCTGCACCTCTCTTGCTTCTGTCTGCACCCCTCTTGCATCTTTCTGCACCCCTCTTCCCTCTTTCTGTACCTCTCTTGCCTCCTTCTGCACCTCTCTTCCCTCTTTCTACAGTTTTCTTGCCTTTTTCTGTACCTCTGTTTCTTCTTTCTGCACTTCTCTTGCCTCTTTCAGCACCCCTCTTGCCTCTGTCTGCACCTCTGTTGGTTCTTTCTGCAGTTCTCTTGACTCTTTCTGCACCTATCTTGCCTTTTTCTGCGCATCTCTTCCCTCTTTCTGCGCTTCTCTTGCTTCTTTCTGGACTTCTCTTGCCTCTTTCTGCACTTCTCTTGCTTCTTTCTGCGCTTCTCTTGCTTCTTTCTGCACTTCTCTGGCCTCTTTCTGCACTTCTATTGCCTCTTTCTGCACATCTGTTGGCTCTTTCTGCACTTCTCTTGCCTCTTTCGGTACCCCTCTTGCCTCTTTCTGCACCTGTGTTGCTTCTTTCTGCACTTCTCTTGCTTGTTTCTGCACCTCTCTTACCTCATTCTGCACCTCTGTTGCCTCTTTCTATAGTTCTCTTGCCTCTGTCTGCACCTCTCTTGTCTTTTTCTGCGCATCTCTTGCTTCTTTCTGCTCTTCTGTTGCCTCTTTCTGCACATCTCTTGCTTCTCTCTGTGCTTCTCTTGCTTCTTTCTGCACTTCTCTGGCCTCTTTCTGCACTTCTATTGCGTCTTTCTGCACCTCTGTTGGCTCTTTCTGCACTTCTCTTGCCTCTTTCTGTACCCCTCTTGCCTCTTTCTTCACCTCTGTTGCTTCTTTCTGCACTTCTCTTGCTTGTATCTGCACCTCTCTTGCTTCTTTTTGCACCCCTCTTGCATCTTTCTGCACCACTCTTCCCTCTTTCTGCACCTTTCTTCCCTCTTTCTACAGTTTTCTTGCCTTTTTCTGTACGTCTGTTTCTTCTTTCTGCACTTCTCTTGCCTCTTTCAGCACCCCTCTTGCCTCTGTCTGCACCTCTGTTGGTTCTTTCTGCAGTTCTCTTGACTCTTTCTGCACCTATCTTGCCTCTTTCTGCGCATCTCTTGCCTCTTTCTGCGCTTCTCTTGCTTCTTTCTGGACTTCTCTTGCCTCTTTCTGCAACCATCTAGCCATTTTCTGTTCCTCTGTTGCTTTTTTCTGAACTTTTCTTGCTTCTTTCTGCTCCTCTCTTGTTTCTTTCTGCACCCCTGTTGCCTCTTTCTGCACTCGTCTTCCCTCTTTCTGCAACTCTCTTGCCTTTTTGTGCATATCTGTTGTCTCTTTCTGTACCTCTTTGCCTTTTTCTGCACTTCTTTTGCCTCTTTCTGCACCTCTGTTGCTTCTTTCTGCACTTCTCTTCCCTCTTTATGCATTTCTGTTCCTTCTTTCAGCACTTCTCTTGCCTCTTTCTGCATCCCTGTTACCTCTTTCTGCACCTCTCTTGCCTGTTTCTGCACCTCTCACCTCTTTCTGCACCAATGTTCCCTCTTTCTGATCCTCTCTTGCCTGTTTCTGCAACTCTCTTGCCTCTTTCTGAAGTTCTCTTTCCTGTTTCTGCACCTTTCTTGCCTCTTTCTGCTCCTCTCATTTTCCTCTTTCTACACTTCTCTTGTCTCTTACTACACTTTGCTTGCCTCTTTCTGTACCCCTCTTGCCTCTTTCTGCACCTCTGTTGCTTCTTTCTGCACTTCTCTTGCTTGTTTCTGCACCTCTCTTGCTTCTTTCTGCACCCCTCTTGCATCTTTATGCACCCCTCTTCCCTCTTTCTGCACCTCTCTTGCCTCCTTCTGCACCTCTCTTCCCTCTTTCTACAGTTCTCTTGCCTTTTTCTGTACCTCTGTTTCTTCTTTCTGCACTTCTCTTGCCTCTTTCAGCACCCCTCTTGCCTCTGTCTGCACATCTGTTGGTTCTTTCTGCAGTTCTCTTTCCTCTTTCTGCAACTATCTTGCGTCTTTCTGTGCATCTCTTGTCTCTTTCTGCACTTCTCTTGCCTCTTTCTGCACTTTTCTTGCCTCTTTCTGCGCTTCTCTTGCTTCTTTCCTGACTTCTCTTGCCTCTTTCTGCAACCATTTTGCCACTTTCTGCACCTCTGGTGCTTTTATCAGAACTTTTCTTGCTTCTTTCTGCTCCTCTCTTGCTTCTTTCTGCACCCCTGTTGCCTCTTTCTGCACTCGTCTTCCATCTTTCTGCACCTCTCTTGCCTCTTTCTGCACTTTGTTTGCCTCTTTCTGCACCTCTGTTGCTTTTTTCTGCACTTCTCTTCCCTCTTCCCTCTTTCTGCATTTCTGTTCCTTCTTTCAGCACTTCTCTTGCCTCTTTCTGCACCGTTTACTTCTTTCAGCACTTCTCTTGCCTCTTTCTGCACCCCTCTTCCCTCTTTCTGCACCCCTCTTGCCTCTTTCTGCACTTCTGTTCCTTCTTTCTGTACTTCTTTTGTTTCTTTCTGCACATTTGCTTCTTTCTGCACCCCAGGTACCTGTTTCTGCACCCCTCATCCCTCTTTTTGCACCTCTGTTCCTTCTTTCTGCATTTCTTTTGTTTCTTTCTGCGTATCTCTTGCTTTTTTCTGCACCCCACGTGCCTCTTTCTGCACCCCTCTTGCCTCTTTTTGCTCCTCTGTTCCTTCTTTCTGCACTTCTTTTGTTTCTTTCTGCATATCTCTTTCCTATTTCTGCACCCCACGTGCCTCTTTCTGCACCCCTCTTCCCTCTTTTTGCACCTCTGTTCCTTCTTTCTGCACTTCTTTTGTTTCTTTCTGCACATCTCTTGCTTCTTTTGCACCCCACGTGTATCTTTCTGCACCCCTATTCCCTCTTTTTGTACCCCTCTTGCCTCTTTCTGCACCTTTGCTTCTTCTTTCTGCACTCCTCTTGCTTCTTTCTGCACCCTCGTGCCTCTTTCACACCCCACTTCCCTCTTTCTGCACCTCTTGCCTCTTTGTGCACCTCTGTTGTCACTTTCTGTACCTCTTTGCCTTTTTCTGCACTTCTTTGCCTCTTTCTGCACCTCTGTTGCTTCTTTCTGCACTTCTCTTCCCTCTTTCTGCATTCCTGTTCCTTCTTTCAGTACTTCTCTTGCCTCTTTCTGCACCGGTTACTTCTTTCAGCACTTCTCTTGCCTCTCTCTTCACCCCTGTTACCTCTTTCTGTACCTCTCTTGCCTGTTTCTGCACCTCTCGCCTCTTTCTACACCCATGTTCCCTCTTTCTGCACCTCTCTTGCCTGTTTCTGCATCTCTCTTGCCTCCTACTGCAGTTCTCTTTCCTGTTTCTGCACCTTTCTTGCCTCTTTCTGCTCCTCTCTTTTTCCTCTTTCTACCCTTCTCTTGTCTCTTTCTACACTTGTCTTGCCTCTTTCTGCACTTCTCTTGCCTCTTTCTACACATTTCTTAGTCTTTCTGCATCTCTCTTGTTTTTTTCTACACTTCTCTTGCTTCTTTCTGTACTTCTCTAGCCTGTATATTGAAATGGGAAGTGCATGCTAATAAGTTTAAAGGTCTGTGTGCTCTCGTGACTGAGGTATATGTCTACTTGTACATGTATTCTCACATGTGTAATGGATCTGAAGATGGTAGCTTAAAAAGCTGGTTGCTTCTCTTATAGGTGGTCAAATCTTGCTAGTTCTGCTCTCTCATTCGGTTGCACAGGCACACGTGTTATTTATATAGGTGTTATAGAGCCCCTCAAATGTACTATTGAATATGCATGTGCCCTGTATTAGGAGCAGAAAGAAATACATGCACCTTCTTGTACACACATTTACAGAGTATGCTGTTTGAAACACCAATATTTAAGTTTTGTATGTTTATTTTTATGTAACATGTCACTAGGTAAAAGCAGAGACACACGCATGCATACCTTCACAAACTTGGTCAGACTTACAATGGTGATATGGTTAGGATTGCTGTTTTTCATTTGGTAGGCCTAACATTCTGAACAGTCGATGAATAGTGAACCTTTAAGAGAAAAGTGAGGTTTAAGACATCTTGGGGGAAGTATTAGTGATTAGGCTATTTTGTGTGAGTCTGTTGTAAGGTGCAATCAATATAGGCCTCTCTTGCTTCTTTCTGCACCTTTCTTCCTCTTTCTGCACCCCTGTTGCCTCTTTCTGCACTCGTCTTCCCTCTTTCTGCAACTCTCTTGCCTTTTTGTGCATATCTGTTGTCTCTTTCTGTACCTCTTTGCCTTTTTCTGCACTTCTTTTGCCTCTTTCTGCACCTCTGTTGCTTCTTTCTGCACTTCTCTTCCTCTTTATGCATTTCTGTTCCTTCTTTCAGCACTTCTCTTGCCTCTTTCTGCATCCCTGTTACCTCTTTCTGCACCTCTCTTGCCTGTTTCTGCACCTCTCACCTCTTTCTGCACCAATGTTCCCTCTTTCTGATCCTCTCTTGCCTGTTTCTGCAACTCTCTTGCCTCTTTCTGCAGTTCTCTTTCCTGTTTCTGCCCCTTTCTTGCCTCTTTCTGCTCCTCTCTTTTTCTACACTTCTCTTGTCTCTTACTACACTTTGCTTGCCTCTTTCTGTACCCCTCTTGCCTCTTTCTGCACCTCTGTTGCTTCTTTCTGCACTACTCTTGCTTGTTTCTGCACCTCTCTTGCTTCTTTCTGCACCCCTCTTGCATCTTTCTGCACCCCTCTTCCCTCTTTCTGCACCTCTCTTGCCTCCTTCTGCACCTCTCTTCCCTCTTTCTACAGTTCTCTTGCCTTTTTCTGTACCTCTGTTTCTTCTTTCTGCACTTCTCTTGCCTCTTTCAGCACCCCTCTTGCCTCTGTCTGCACATCTGTTGGTTCTTTCTGCAGTTCTCTTTCCTCTTTCTGCAACTATCTTGCGTCTTTCTGTGCATCTCTTGTCTCTTTCTGCACTTCTCTTGCCTCTTTCTGCACTTTTCTTGCCTCTTTCTGCGCTTCTCTTGCTTCTTTCCTGACTTCTCTTGCCTCTTTCTGCAACCATTTTGCCACTTTCTGCACCTCTGGTGCTTTTATCAGAACTTTTCTTGCTTCTTTCTGCTCCTCTCTTGCTTCTTTCTGCACCCCTGTTGCCTCTTTCTGCACTCGTCTTCCATCTTTCTGCACCTCTCTTGCCTCTTTCTGCACTTTGTTTGCCTCTTTCTGCACCTCTGTTGCTTCTTTCTGCACTTCTCTTCCCTCTTCCCTCTTTCTGCATTTCTGTTCCTTCTTTCAGCACTTCTCTTGCCTCTTTCTGCACCGTTTACTTCTTTCAGCACTTCTCTTGCCTCTTTCTGCACCCCTCTTCCCTCTTTCTGCACCCCTCTTGCCTCTTTCTGCACTTCTGTTCCTTCTTTCTGTACTTCTTTTGTTTCTTTCTGCACATTTGCTTCTTTCTGCACCCCAGGTACCTGTTTCTGCACCCCTCATCCCTCTTTTTGCACCTCTGTTCCTTCTTTCTGCATTTCTTTTGTTTCTTTCTGCGTATCTCTTGCTTTTTTCTGCACCCCACGTGCCTCTTTCTGCACCCCTCTTGCCTCTTTTTGCTCCTCTGTTCCTTCTTTCTGCACTTCTTTTGTTTCTTTCTGCATATCTCTTTCCTATTTCTGCACCCCACGTGCCTCTTTCTGCACCCCTCTTCCCTCTTTTTGCACCTCTGTTCCTTCTTTCTGCACTTCTTTTGTTTCTTTCTGCACATCTCTTGCTTCTTTTTGCACCCCACGTGTATCTTTCTGCACCCCTATTCCCTCTTTTTGTACCCCTCTTGCCTCTTTCTGCACCTTTGCTTCTTCTTTCTGCACTCCTCTTGCTTCTTTCTGCACCCCTCGTGCCTCTTTCACACCCCACTTCCCTCTTTCTGCACCTCTTGCCTCTTTCTGCACCTCTGTTGCTTCTTTCTGCACTTCTCTTGCTTGTTTCTGCACCTCTCTTGCTTCTTTCTGCACCCCTCTTGCATCTTTATGCACCCCTCTTCCCTCTTTCTGCACCTCTCTTGCCTCCTTCTGCACCTCTCTTCCCTCTTTCTACAGTTCTCTTGCCTTTTTCTGTACCTCTGTTTCTTCTTTCTGCACTTCTCTTGCCTCTTTCAGCACCCCTCTTGCCTCTGTCTGCACATCTGTTGGTTCTTTCTGCAGTTCTCTTTCCTCTTTCTGCAACTATCTTGCGTCTTTCTGTGCATCTCTTGTCTCTTTCTGCACTTCTCTTGCCTCTTTCTGCACTTTTCTTGCCTCTTTCTGCGCTTCTCTTGCTTCTTTCCTGACTTCTCTTGCCTCTTTCTGCAACCATTTTGCCACTTTCTGCACCTCTGGTGCTTTTATCAGAACTTTTCTTGCTTCTTTCTGCTCCTCTCATGCTTCTTTCTGCACCCCTGTTGCCTCTTTCTGCACTCGTCTTCCATCTTTCTGCACCTCTCTTGCCTCTTTCTGCACTTTGTTTGCCTCTTTCTGCACCTCTGTTGCTTCTTTCTGCACTTCTCTTCCCTCTTCCCTCTTTCTGCATTTCTGTTCCTTCTTTCAGCACTTCTCTTGCCTCTTTCTGCACCGTTTACTTCTTTCAGCACTTCTCTTGCCTCTTTCTGCACCCCTCTTCCCTCTTTCTGCACCCCTCTTGCCTCTTTCTGCACTTCTGTTCCTTCTTTCTGTACTTCTTTTGTTTCTTTCTGCACATTTGCTTCTTTCTGCACCCCAGGTACCTGTTTCTGCACCCCTCATCCCTCTTTTTGCACCTCTGTTCCTTCTTTCTGCATTTCTTTTGTTTCTTTCTGCGTATCTCTTGCTTTTTCTGCACCCCACGTGCCTCTTTCTGCACCCCTCTTGCCTCTTTTTGCTCCTCTGTTCCTTCTTTCTGCACTTCTTTTGTTTCTTTCTGCATATCTCTTTCCTATTTCTGCACCCCACGTGCCTCTTTCTGCACCCCTCTTCCCTCTTTTTGCACCTCTGTTCCTTCTTTCTGCACTTCTTTTGTTTCTTTCTGCACATCTCTTGCTTCTTTTTGCACCCCACGTGTATCTTTCTGCAACCCTATTCCCTCTTTTTGTACCCCTCTTGCCTCTTTCTGCACCTTTGCTTCTTCTTTCTGCACTCCTCTTGCTTCTTTCTGCACCCCTCGTGCCTCTTTCACACCCCACTTCCCTCTTTCTGCACCTCTTGCCTCTTTGTGCACCTCTGTTGTCACTTTCTGTACCTCTTTGCCTTTTTCTGCACTTCTTTTGCCTCTTTCTGCACCTCTGTTGCTTCTTTCTGCACTTCTCTTCCCTCTTTCTGCATTCCTGTTCCTTCTTTCAGTACTTCTCTTGCCTCTTTCTGCACCGGTTACTTCTTTCAGCACTTCTCTTGCCTCTCTCTTCACCCCTGTTACCTCTTTCTGTACCTCTCTTGCCTGTTTCTGCACCTCTCACCTCTTTCTACACCCATGTTCCCTCTTTCTGCACCTCTCTTGCCTGTTTCTGCATCTCTCTTGCCTCCTACTGCAGTTCTCTTTCCTGTTTCTGCACCTTTCTTGCCTCTTTCTGCTCCTCTCTTTTTCCTCTTTCTACCCTTCTCTTGTCTCTTTCTACACTTGTCTTGCCTCTTTCTGCACTTCTCTTGCCTCTTTCTACACATTTCTTAGTCTTTCTGCATCTCTCTTGTTTTTTTCTACACTTCTCTTGCTTCTTTCTGTACTTCTCTAGCCTGTATATTGAAATGGGAAGTGCATGCTAATAAGTTTAAAGGTCTGTGTGCTCTCGTGACTGAGGTATATGTCTACTTGTACATGTATTCTCACATGTGTAATGGATCTGAAGATGGTAGCTTAAAAAGCCGGTTGCTTCTCTTATAGGTGGTCAAATCTTGCTAGTTCTGCTCTCTCATTCGGTTGCACAGGCACACGTGTTATTTATATAGGTGTTATAGAGCCCCTCAAATGTACTATTGAATATGCATGTGCCCTGTATTAGGAGCAGAAAGAAATACATGCACCTTCTTGTACACACATTTACAGAGTATGCTGTTTGAAACACCAATATTTAAGTTTTGTATGTTTATTTTTATGTAACATGTCACTAGGTAAAAGCAGAGACACACGCATGCATACCTTCACAAACTTGGTCAGACTTACAATGGTGATATGGTTAGGATTGCTGTTTTTCATTTGGTAGGCCTAACATTCTGAACAGTCGATGAATAGTGAACCTTTAAGAGAAAAGTGAGGTTTAAGACATCTTGGGGGAAGTATTAGTGATTAGGCTATTTTGTGTGAGTCTGTTGTAAGGTGCAATCAATATAGGCCTCTCTTGCTTCTTTCTGCACCTTTCTTCCTCTTTCTGCACCCCTGTTGCCTCTTTCTGCACTCGTCTTCCCTCTTTCTGCACCTCTTGCCTCTTTGTGCACCTCTGTTGTCACTTTCTGTACCTCTTTGCCTTTTTCTGCACTTCTTTTGCCTCTTTCTGCACCTCTGTTGCTTCTTTCTGCACTTCTCTTCCCTCTTTCTGCATTTCTGTTCCTTCTTTCAGCACTTCTCTTGCCTCTTTCTGCACCGGTTACTTCTTTCAGTACTTCCCTTGTCTCTTTCTTCACCTCTGTTACCTCTTTCTGCACCTCTCTTGCCTGTTTATGCACCTCTCGCCTCTTTCTGCACCCATGTTCCCTCTTTCTGCACCTCTCTTGCCTGTTTCTGCATCTCTCTTGCCTCTTTCTGCAGTTCTCTTTGCTGTTTCTGCACCTTTCTTGCCTCTTTCTGCTCCTCTCTTTTTCCTCTTTCTACACTTCTCTTGTCTCTTTCTACACTTCTCTTGCCACTTTCTGCACTTCTCTTGCCTCTTTCTACACATTTCTTAGTCTTTCTGCATCTCTCTTGTTTTTTTCTACACTTCTCTTGCTTCTTTCTGTACTTCTCTAGCCTGTTTGTATATTGAAATGGGAAGTGCATGCTGTTAAGTTTAAAGGTCTGTGTGCTCTCGTGACTGAAGTATATGTCTACTTGTACATGTATTCTCACATGTGTAATGGATCTGAAGATGGTAGCTTAAAAAGCCGGTAGCTTCTCTTATAGGTGGTCAAATCTTGCTAGTTCTGCTCTCTCATTCGGTTGCACAGGCAGACGTGTTATTTATATAGGTGTTATAGAGCCCCTCAAATGTTCTATTGAATATGCATGTGCCCTGTATTAGGAGCAGAAAGAAATACATGCACCTTCTTGTACTCAAATTTACAGAGTATGCTGTTTGAAACACCGATATTCAAGTTTTGTATGTTTATTTTTATGTAACATGTCACTAGGTAAAAGCAGAGACCCACGCATGCATACCTTCACAAACTTGGTCAGACTTACAACAGCGATATGGTTAGGATTGCTGTTTTACATTTGGTAGGCCTAACATTCTGAACTGTTGATGAATAGTGAACCTTCAAGAGAAAAGTGAGGTTTAAGACATCTTGGGGGAAGGATTAGTGATTAGGCTATTTTGTATGAGTCTGTTGTAAGGTCCAATCAATGTAGGCCTCTCTTGCTTCTTTCTGCACCTTTCTTCCTCTTTCTGCACATGTCCTACCTATGTAGGCATCTTTAGAAATTTAAAAAACCTTAGAAATTCACTGAAAAAAACATAGGTTTCAGGGACGTTATAGTTAGTAATTAGCATTTAAAAAGTCTCATAAATTCACTAAAAAAAACATAGGTTTCAAGGACGTTATAGTTAGAAATTAGCATTTAAAAACCTTGGAAAAAAACCACAGGTTTTAGGGACGTTACTGTTAGTCGGGCATTTCACTCGTACAAAACCAGAGAAATTCGGCTGTTATAGTTAGCTGAGCTAACTAGAACTCGCGCCCCCGCAATGCACTGCTGGTGACGTCATATATTACATCACTCATTACATGGTCAGTGACATCACTGATGACATCTCAAATGACCTATGTTTTTTTTAGTGAATATATATATATATATATATATATATATATATTCACTGGAAAAAACATAGGTTTCCGGGACGTTATAGTTAGAAATTAGCATTTAAAAAATCTTAGAAATTCACTGAAAAAAACACAGGTTTCAGGGACGTTATAGTTAGTTGGATATTTCACTCGTATGAAACCAGAGAAATTCGGCCGTTATAGTTAGTTGAGCTAACTATAACTTGCGCCCCCGCAAAGCACTGCTGATGACGTCACACATTTAATCATTCATGAAATTGCTCAGTGACATCACTGATGGCATCTCAAATGGCATCACTGATGACATCATCCAGTGACTGTGTATTTCCGTAAAGTTTAAATATGTTTTTATATATATATATATATATATATATATATATGCCATGGTGTATTGAAGAATTAGTGGGTGTATAAGTGTCTGAATGGATGATTTAGTAGGTGCGCGACTGACTGTATAATTTATTTGTTTATTTGAAAGGTTTTATATAGTGCTGGCTAGACCCGTGGGTATCAGAGCGCTTTACATGAACAGAGGAAATCAAGAAAAACTGTTGTTCAAGATAAACAAAAACAAGCGAGTACATCTCATATAAAGTTAAAAGGGGGCAAAAAAACTTTAGAAATTTATCAGGGTAACAAAACACGCTGGTACATCTCATATTAAGAAAAGGGGGGCAGAAATTCCAGGTGGTTGGCATGTAATTAACATATATATGATATACATGGGTGTAGCAATTAAGGTCAGAGAAGAGAGGATGATATGTAAAGATGGAGAGTGAAGAGAGGGTCAGGAAAAAACAGACGATAACCATTGCAGGGGAAATAGAAAGTAAGGTCAAATGAGAGATTATGGACCCCAGTATAGGTTGAGAAGGTGATGTTTTAGGTCTTTTTAAAGTTGAGGTAGGGGAGTTACAGCGCAGGTCCTGGGGGAGGGCATTCCAGATGTTTGTGATGTTCCCGGAGAAGGAGCGAGATTGGGTGGATTTCTTTTTTTAAAGCGGGGGTACAAGGAGGAGCACATTGGTGCTTCTCATCAGTCTGGTACAGCCTGCCTTATTGAGTTTGTTTGTTAGGTACAATGGGGTTTGTTGGTGAAGAGCTTTGTTCGTGATGCTTGCAGTCTTATAAAAGCATCTTCCTTCAACGGGTAGCCAATTTAGGGTTTTAAGGGCTGGGGAGATGTGGTCAAATCGATTACAATCAGTGATGAGTCTGTCCTCCAAGCTGAGAACAGCTCTAAGAGGGGCTAGGTGAACTTTGGGGGTTCCTGTGTGGATAGCGTTGCCATAGTCCAATTTCGATAGGACTAGTGATTGGACGACCCATTTGAAGTCATCTAAAGGAATGAAGGGTTTGATTTTCTTAACTTAAGGTGTCGGAGAGTGAAAAGTGCTCCTTTAGCCGAGTTTTTTATGTGGTCCTTCAGAGCCAGGTTTTTGTCAAGAGTAAAACCTAGGGATTTCACCGAGTCAGATAGAGAGAGCGAACAATTGAGGGCATTTAGATCCGTGATCCAGCCTTGGATGGGGAGCCGATTGTTTTTTGGTGAGAAGAGAATAATTTCAGTTTTTTAGGGTTCAGTTTAAGATGGTTGGAGTAGAACCAGGATTTGATCTTTCTCAGGGTATTGTTTAAATAAAGTATATCCGAGTGGGATTTAATTTTGTAGTAGAGATGGGTGTTGTCAGCATAGAGGTGATAGTTGATTCCAGCTTGTTTCAGAATGAGGGTAAGGGTTTCCATAAAGAGGTTGAAGAGAGAGGGGAGAGAATAGAGCCCTGGGGGACGCCCAGGGAGACAGGTGTAGGATTAGAGAGGCAGGCGTTGATTTTGATTTGTTGTGTTCTGTGTTGGAGGAAAGAAGAGAACCATTTGAGGACCACACCATTAAGGCCAAAGCGAGCTTCAAGCGAGTTAAGTAAGGAAGAATGATTATCTGTATCGAATGCTGCAGAGAGGTCGAGGAGTATGAGAAGGCAAGTCTCACCATTATCTAGGGATCTGTGGATGTCATCCACAATGTTCAGCATGGCGGTTTCTGTACTGCAGCCTTTCCTGAAACCGGATTGAAGGGAGTCAAGTAAGTTGAAATTGCTATGTGCTTGTCCAATTGAAGCAAAGCACATTTTTCAAGGGCTTTAGCAAGAAGTGGGAGGTTAGTGATAGGGCAGAGATTGTTAGGATCATTGGGATCAGCAGTGAGATTTTTAAGAATGGCAGTGATTTGTGCGAGTTGGAGGGAGTCAGGGACACATCCAGTGGCAAGGGAGGTATTGATGATTTTGGTCCAGTAAGGGGCAATGATGTGGTTAAGATTGTGAACTAGGGTAGAAGGGAGAGGGTATTTGGTGTGCGAAGTCGGCTTTAGTTTAGCTATGATATTAAAGACTTCGAGCTCGGTCATAGGACGGAAATTATGCCAGGAGGCATTATTTTTCAGTTGTGAGTTAGGAAGGATGTTAACGGGCGTAGTTGGAATGGGTAGGTGGTTGGTAGTATTAGGTGGTAGGGGTGGTGCCGACCAAGGAGGTATGTCTATGGCAGCGTCAAAGGCATATTGGTGGTTGTGCGGGTCCTGGATTAGAGGGAAGGATTGGTCAATTTTGGCAATTTTATCCGAGAGGAAGTTGGCAATTTCCTCACATCTCTCGATTGACGCTGTCATCTCTGGAGGGGCAGATGATGTTTGTTTTCTAACAATGTTAAACAGTTCTCTGGGCCTGTTGTTGGCACGATCAAGTTGAGCTCGAAAGAAGGAAGCCTTTTCATTGAAAATGTGCTTCTTATAAGTTGATCTAGCAGATCTGAGGAGGGCAAGGTGGGAGGGTGAAGGGTGTTGTCTCCATGTTCTTTCTGCCAGTCTAAGTTGTCATCTTTCGTTATTCAGTTCAGGATTAGACCAAGATTTGGATTGAATATTTCTTTGTTGTTTTAGTTTAAGAGGGGCAACTTGGTCCAGGACGTCACTAACGGTCTTATTGAAATGTTCGGTGAGCTCAGCAGCATTTTGGGAGAGTGGGGTGAGATGAAGTTGAGCTTGGAGTTTAGACTCAAGTTGGGTGATTTGTTTAAGGTTTCTGGTCCACATCATGGGTTTGTTATATGTTATAGGGGGGTAGGGCACTTGTTGCGATCTTAAACAGAATGAGGTGATGGTCAGACCAGTCAATGGGGATGATGTTGGAAAGGGAGGCCAAGTCAGTGTTGGAGATGATCGCGTCAAGTGTGGCCCCTTTGATATGGGTTGGATTGTGGCATAATTGCTTGAGGTCATTCATCTCTAGAAGGTTGATGAGGCGCATGACAGTGGGATCAAATAAATTATTCCAGTGGATGTTAAAGTCTCCTAAAAAGATATTTTTTGCGTCTGAAAGGGAGGAGTGTGTGAGAAGATTGGATAGTTAGTCGGCAAAGAGGAGAGGTTCACCCGGAGGGTGGTAGATTTTATGTAGTCTAATCGGAGAGGAGCCCTTGACCGTGAGTTCAACACCAAGGTATTCAAAAGTTAAGTGATCCCTGTTCTTTAAAAGGGAGAGTTGAAGTTCATTTTTATGGATTATGGCAAGTCCACCCCCTTTTCTGTCGGGTCTGTCTTGCCTAATGATGGCGTAGCCAGGAGGGGTGAGTAAGTCAAGAATGGCCGTCGAGTGGTCATTTAGCCAGGTTTCGGTGAGGAAGGCATTATCAATAGCCTCGCTGAGGATGGTTTCTGATAATTCAGTCGCATGTCGGACTGCCGATCTGCAGTTGACAAGCATGCAAGAATGGTGATTTGGGTTGTCATTGACGGGCTTAAGAGAGTGGATGGTGGTAAGTTGTGTTGGAGGTCTAGGTGAGATGGGTGAGGCAGGGACTCTGTTAATGCCCAAAATAACTGGGATGTTGGAGTAAGGGAGGGGGGATTAGTTATCGGAGGCTTAGGTAGGTAGGAGTTACATAGGATAATTAGTCAGAAGTGGAGAGGTAGCTAACAGTGCAGAGTGGTCTATGTGTTCGACTGCAAAGGGGTGTAGTCAACCATCGGGTGTGTTGGGAAAAGTTATGGGAGCAAGAGCAAGAGGTATCAGTGTGATTGGGGAAGGTTCTGGTGTTGAGGGAGTTGAAATCCCCTCTAAGTTGAGTTAGTTCAATAGTCATAGCTGAGAGTTTGGACTCTATGTTGATAAGAGTCTGTGCTATAATATTGGGGAGGAAACCAGCTGAAGAGGGCGAAGGGGATGAGGAAGGGTTAGTGTTGACAGGGGAAGGCAATCCTATAAGCGGTGTTCCAGGGGGAGGTATGTGAGTATGGGAGGTGTTTGAGGAGATTCTGGTAATCCTACAAGTGGTGTTCTAGGGGGAGGTATCTGAGTATGGGAGGTGTTTGAGGGAGATTCTAGGACTATGGAAAGGTCAGGGGGAGTCAGTCGCAGGAAAGAGGAGAGGTCGAGGTGCAAGATATAGCAGAGAGTGCGGAGGATGACCCCAGAGTGGGTAAAACAATAGGTAGAGAGTTGAGGGTAGGGTCAGGGAAGTTGGTAGGGGCAGGAGGGGAAGGATTGATGGTCGGAGTAGGAGGGGGAGGAGAAGGATTTAACAAAGAGGAGAGTACCGGCAGGGTCCTCAGAGGGGGTAAGACAATAGGTAGAGCGTTAAGGGGAGAGACAGGGAAGGTGGTAGGGGCAGGAGGGGAAGGATTGATGGTCTGAGTAGAAGGGGCGGAGAAGGATTTGACAAAGGGGAGAGTACCGGCAGGGGCCTGGGAAAGGGCAGGTGAGTCGGGAAAGAGTTAGGGGGAGAGTCGGGGAGGAAGGAAGGAGCAGGAGGGTAGAAATCGATGGTACGAGTGGGAGAGAGATCAAGAGTACTTTGGGGAGTAGGGGGGGAGGTCCAACGAGGATTGGGGCCGCGTCAGAGATGGTGAGAGAGGTTAAGATGGGTAGGGGAGGGAGGGCCTGAACCGGGGTGGCGAGAGACGACCTATCGGAGTCAGGCAATTGGGTTAATGAAGGGTTAAGAACTAGTTGGGAGAGTTGGTAGGACAAGGAACTGAAATGGTTATCGAAAATGTTGAGGTGGTATTCGGATGCTTGAATAAGAATGTTACCAGTATTAAATATGGAAATGTCTATTTCAGGAGAAAGTCTGGGGATGGTGTTGTTGACATTTTGAGTCCGTACGGAATTTTGCTTGATTTTGTGATTGTAAGGTAGAGAAGGAATCTGTTTTTCCATTTAGTGGGGCGTTTGGAGTAGAAAATAAAGTTTGTTTTCATTGGAGAGGACAGGCTGTGGTAGGTATCAACTATTAATGTTTCATGGTGACGTATCAATAATTTATGTTTGAAGTTTTTCTTGGCATTTTTAGAAAGATTAGACAGGTATAAGATGTTCCAAGAGTTGGGGCCATGTCTGGAGAAAGCAGGATCGGGGGAGTGAGTGGGGATTTGGGGGGGACATGGTCAGACGAGAGATGGGATGGGGAGACAGAAAGAAGAGGAAGGATATATAGAAACAGGATAAGGGGAGTGAATTTTGATGAGTAAGTAATTTGAGAGAGAGGAGAGTCAAATGCTGGGAGATAAGAGGGGTGAATTGTCCGATCAATAAACAATTAACGATATCTAAAATAAGAGAATATCAATATTGCGAACCTATCAACAATATATAAAATAAGAGAACATCAATATTGCGAACCTGGACAACAAAATTTGAAGGATGAAGATTAAGGAGGGGGAGTGTACAGGGAGACATAAAGTACGGGAACAGGTCTATTACTCTAGGCAATGCATAAAGAAAACAATTACATCAAAATAAGAATACAGCAATTAAAAATGGGGCAGTCACGATTTGTTATGACTACGAATTACACATATAAAGTACGGGAACAGGTCTAATACTCTGGGCAATGCATAAAAAAGAAAACAATTACATCAAAATAAGAATACAGCAATTAAAATAGGGCAGCCAGGATTAGTTATGACTACGAATTAGGAGAAACATCAACATAAGCAAAAGCAAATATTTTTTAATTTTTTTATAACCCTCAAAACACAGGCAATAAAGCACCAATCACCTGGAATCGAGAAAACTGGCTAGCCTTCGGATACTAATTGAGGCCACAAGGTGGTGCTCAAGGTTAAAACAAGAGACCGCTTCCTCTGCTGCAAGAAACAAAGGTTTAGGGGGAGCAGAGATAGGCGAGGCAATTATAGGCAGGGGACATGCCCGGAAAGACAGAGCCAGTTAGAGAAATACATTCCAGTAGTAAGTATTCAGCAAAGAGCGGCCATTTTGCGTGAGGGCAAAAAAGAAAGTCACTAAATGGCGGGCGATAGACAGGCAGTCAGGGAAATTCAGGGGAGAATGAACGAAGATGGGCGCCACCCCAGCATTGGCCGGACAAACATCAGAGCTCATCAGGCCGTGTGTAGAGAAGAGCCATGGCCTCAGCTCAGCGATAATGGGAGACCTCCGTCATTGTCTTAGGCCAGAGGAACGTCTCAGCAGGCTGGGCTAAACAGCAGAGTGTTGTTGGCCGGTTCTGAATTTCAACAGGTTATATTTCATGTGTCTTGCTACAAATAGATAGTTAGATGTCTGCCACCATGCTCAAAAGGGGGGGCTATCGCCAGCTCCAGAGTTGGAGATCAGGGTGGCACTTACCCTATCAACCGAGCGGGCCTGAGGAAACGTAGCAAGGTCAGCCACAGGATGCCCGATGCGTTGTGCATCATGGGAGGACGTGGGCGGTGGTGCTTATCGTCAGCAGACAGATCAGGGGAATGGGCTCACAGACAGCGGAGCCAGAGTGTCTCGGGAGGCCATGGGCTGTGGACAAACTCAGCGGCATACAGATCAGGGCAGCTGGCAGGGGGTTCACTAGATAGCGGCGTGGGAGCACGTGAGCGATTAAACGTGTCTTACTGAATGCATGGGTTAGTGACTAAACTGTGTGAATGTTAGTTGGTGTGTAAGCATCTGCATGGGTTGGTGAGTAGCTTCATGAGTGTCTATATGGGTTATTGATTGGTTGTCTGAGTATCTGTATGTGTGTTTGAGTGCCTATGTGGGTGGGTGGGGGTATGTGACTCTGTGCATAGATATGTGAGTGGGTGATTCACTGGGTGTATGGGTTCAAGCGTCCATCTGTGAAGGGCTGTATGGGTGGGTGAGTGTGTGTATAGGTGTGTTGGTGAGTAAATGAATGTCTCAGTGGTACATGTGTGAGTAACTACATATGTGAAAGGCAGTTTATGTGAGTGTTGGAGTATATAAATGACTATAGGTGAGAGTGAGTGATTGTGAGAGTGGCTGTATGGATGAGTGTGTGCTTGTATCAGTGATTGTATAAGAGTGTAAGTATATGTTAGTATCTGTATGAATAAGTGAGGTGGTGTGTGTATAAATGTATAGGTGAGTAAATGGGAGTGTAATTGATTATTTGCATGATTGACTAGGTGTGTGAGTAACTCTATGGATGAGTGGCAGTGTGTGAGTGTCTGTATAGGTGTATGAGTGCATATGATAGTGCTGTATTGATGAGTGACTGCATGTGTGAGTGACTGCATGGGTGAATGAGTGGAAGTGTGTGCAGACCTAGGAATCAGTGAGTGGGTATGTAGTAACTGGTATTGGTGTGTCTATGGCTTCGTAAATGGTAGTCTGTATTTTAGAGTGTGTGTATCAAAGGTTATATTAGGGTTAACTGTGCGTGGTGAAATCCGCTCCGCTCGTGGAGTTTTCCACACTTCGCGTTACGCGGAGCTCGCGGAGTTCCGAAAAACTCTGCTTCGCAGAGCGGAGTTTTTTTCCTTGCTCGCGTTCACCAACGTCAAGTTGGCGAGCGCGAGCGAGGAAAATCCACCTCCCAGTGAGATTTTTCCTCGTTCGCGATCGTAAACATCAAGTTGGCGAGCACGAGCGTGGAAAATAAACTTCTAGGCGAGATTCCTCAACGCGGGCGGGTCGGGTTTCTCATTGCGAGTGGTCGCGTATGCTCGCAACCGCTCGCGTTGAGAAACTGCCCGTTCGCGTTGAGAAAGCTGCTGCTCGAGTAAAAATCTACTTGAGTGGCAAAAGGAAAGCAGCGCTCGCTTGCGCTGTGCATGGTGCCGTTCGCAATGATTGCACAGTGCGGACAAGCATCCGGCACTGAAATTCACAGCGAACGGCATTTTTCTATCGCACTCCGCCGCTTGCGGTGCTCCGCGTAGCACAGCAGAGTTTTTTTCCACTTCGCAGAGTTTCGCGTAGAACAACTCCGCGAACTCCGCCCAGGGTTAATTAGGGTGTGAGGAGGTACATCAGATTATAACGTGGATGATGCCATCAGTGATGTCATCAGTGATGTCATTTGAGATGTCATCAGTGATGTCATCAGTGATGTCACTGAGCATGTCATGAATGATGTAATATGTGACGTCATCAGCAGTGCATTGCGGGGGTGCGAGTTATAGTTAGCTCAACTAACTATAATGGCCGAATTTCTCTGGTTTTGTACGAGTGAAATGTCCAACTAACTATAACGGCCCTGAAACCTGTGTTTTTTTCAGTGAATTTCTAAGGTTTTTTAAATGTTAATTTCTAACAATAGCGTCCCTGAAACCTATGGTTTTTTCAGTGAAATTCAGAGGTTTTTTAAATGCTAATTTCTAATTATAACGTTCCTGAAACCTATGGCTTTTTGAGTGAATTTCTAAGGTTTTTTAAATGAACATTTCTAAGTATAACGTCCCTGAAACCTGTGTTTTTTCAGTGAATTTCTAAGGTTTTTAAATGCTAATTTCTAACTATGCCAACAGAGGTAGGACATGTGCAGAAAGAGGAAGAAAGGCGCAGAAAGAATCAAGAGAAATGCAGAAAGAGGCAACAGAAGGCCAGAAAGAGGAAGAAAGGTGCAGAAATAAGCAAGAGATATGTAGAAAGAACCGACCGAGGTGCAGAAAGAGGCCTTGTTGCAAAGTCATCCTGTGCCCTGGGCACACTCCAACTTTTTGCTGACTGGTACGGGTGGTAACTGACTCTGACTGACCCTGGGCTCTGTCTAACCAGGCCGCAGCCAGTGCTATGCTGAAAGACACTTAGAATACAGTGAAAACACCTACATACACTAGGGTACACTACGGGTTGGGGTACCCCTGTGATTGGCATGACCTCCCCTGTAAGGCCCTACTACATAATAGGGCAGGGGGATTAAAACTACCTCTAAGTCCCTAGCATTTAATAGGGCATGGCAGTTTAGAGGCCAACCGCCCTTTTCTGCACTTGCATGTGTGCACGGCTGAGGTCAGTTTAAAAGTAACCCTGTGTGTGCAGAAAGAGGCAAGAGAAGTGCAGAAAGAAGCAACAGAGGTGCAGAAAGAGGCCAGAGAAGTTCAGAAAGAGGCAGCAGAGGTGCAGAAAGAGACAAGAGAACTGCAGAAAGAGGCACGAGAGTTGCAGAAACAGGCAAAAGAGGTGGATAAAGAGGGAACAGGGGTACAGAAAGAGGCAAGAGGGGTGCAGAAAGAGACAAGCGAAGTGCAGAAAAAACAAAAGAGGTGCAGAAAGAGGCAAGAGGGGTGCAGAAAGAGGCACGAGGGGTGCAGAAATTTGCAAGAGAGGTGCAGAAAGATGCAAGAGAAGTGCAGAAAGAAGCAACAGAGGTGCAGAAAGAGGCAAGAGGGATGCAGAAAGAAGCAAGAGAAGTGCAGAAAGAAGGAACTGAGGTGCAGAAAGAGGCAAGAGGGGTGCAGACAGAGGCAAGAGAGGTGCAGAAAGAGGGAAGAGAGATGCAGAAAGAGGCAAGAGGGGTGCAGAAAGAGGCAAGAGGGGTTTAGAAATTTGCAAGAGAGGTGCAGAAAGAAGCAAAAGCAGTGCAGCAAGAAACAACAGAGGTACAGAAGGAGGCAGGAGGGGTGCTTTAAGAGGCAAGAGCAGTGCAGAAAGAGCCAAGAGACGTGCAGGAAAAGGGAAGAAGTGTGCAGAAAGAGGCACGAGGGCTACAGAAAAAAGGAAGAAAAGTGCAGAAAGAAGCAACAGAGGTGCTGAAAGAGGCACGAAGGGTGCAGAAAGAGGCAAGAGAAGTGCAGAAAGAGGCAACAGAGGTACAGAAAGAGGCAAGAGTGGTGCAGAAAGAGGGAAGAGAGGTGTTGAAAGAGGCAAGAGAGTTGCACAAAGAGGGAAGAGTGGTGCAGAAACAGGTAAAAGCGGTGCAGAAAGAAGCAAGTGAGGTGCAGAAAGAGGCAAGAAAGGTGCAGAAAGAGGCAAGAGAGGTGCAGCAACAGGCAAGAGAAGTGTTGAAAGAGGCAAGAGAGGGGCAGAAGGAGGCAAGAGAACTGCAGAAAGAGGCAAGAGAGTTGCAGAAAGAGGCAAGTGAGGTGCAGCAGGAGGCAAGAGTTGCAGAAACAGGCAAAAGGGGTGCAGAAAGATGGAACAGGTGGGCAGACTGAGGCAAGAGCGGTGCAGAAAGAGGGAAGAGGGTTGCAGAAAGAGGCAATAGGGGTGCAGAAAGAAGCAACAGAGGTGCAGAAAGAAGCAAGAGAAGTGCAGAAATAGGCAAGTGAGGTGCAGAAAGAGGCAAGAGAGGTACAGAAAGAGGCAACAGAGTTGCAGAAAGACGCAAGCGACGTGCAGAAACAAGCAAGAGAAGTGCAGAAAGAGGCAAGAGAATTGCTGAAAGAAGCAACAGAGGTGTAGAAAGAAGCAAAAGAAGTGCAGAAAGAGGCAAGTGAGTTGAAGAAAAAGGCAAGAGAAGTGCAGAAAGAGGGAAGAGAGATGGAGAAAGAGGCAAGAGGGGTCCAGAAAGAAGCAAGAGAGGTGCAGAAAGTAACAAAAGAAGCGCAGAAAGAATGAACAGAGGTGCATAAAGAGGCAAGAGGAGTGCAGAAAGAGAAGAGGGGTGAAGAAAGAGGCACAAGGGGTGCAGAAAGAAGCAAGCGTGGTACAGTAAGACGCAAGATAAGTGCAGAAAGAAGCAACAGAGATGCAGAAAGAGGGTTGGAGAAAGAGGCAAGAGAAGTGCAGAAAGAAGCAACAGACATGCAGAAAGGGGGTAGAGGGGTAGAGAAAAAGACAAGAGGGGTTCAGAAAGAAGCAAGAGAGGTGCAGAAAGAAACAAAAAAAGTGCAGAAAGAAGGAACAGAGGTGCAGAAACAGGAAGGAGGGGTGCACAAAGAGGGAAGAGGGGTGCAGAATGAAACAAGAGGGGTGCACAAAGAAGCAAGTGAGGTGCAGAAAGAGGCAACAGAGGTGCAGAAAGAGGCAAAAGTGGTGCAGAAAGTAGAAGAAATGTGCAGAAAGAGGCAGGAGAAGTGTAGAAAAAGAAAGAAAGGTGCAGAAAGAAGCAACAGAAAGGCAGAAAGAGGCAAGGTAGGTGCTGAAAGAAGCAAGAGTGGCTTGCACACCATTAGTACCAATTTAACACCCACTTTAGCAATAAGTAACAGGTGACCATTCTACTAGGTTTACAAAGGACCTTCCACCACGCTGCAACACTTGTCTCTGCATTTTTGGCAACGTTTGAGCCGTTTGAGCTAGAAACAAGGGTTTTTTTGTTCAAATCTGCAGATTAGGCAGCAGATGATGGATTATGTGGCTAATGCGAAAAATGTATAATTGTGCGAAAGTCGGTGCAGCCAAGCAGTCGTATAATTCCAGTGGCCCTGCTCATACCTCTTACTAGGTCCAGAAGTGCTCCTCAGTGATTCCTTCTTTTTTTTGTCTCATTGAGTTCATAGTTTAGCTTCTATGGAAACGAGGAAGACTAAACCTGAGTTTACCACTCCACAACACAGACTACCATACCACATAATTGCTCTCCATAACACATAATCCCACTCTACATAATTCCTATACACTAAATACCACATACTTTCTATCCACATAATTTCACTGCATAACATACCACATAATTCCACTACACACAACCTACATCCAGTCCACTCCAACAAACATTAATAAAACACTTTTAGATTTACAACGCTAATAGCTCTAGCTCTTGCAAATGCGAGACCTATTACATTACAAATGCTTCTTTAACTGGTAGTCGCGTTTGCAGAGTGGTGGAGAAAGGGGGCTAGGCCTCCAACCAGCACTCAGGAATTCCGCTGCGTAGGACTTACAGGAGGTACTAGGAGGAATACTTGGCAGCCAAAGTCGCTCAGGAGTAAAGTGGACTTCATCCCCTAACCAGTACTGTGCCAGGAGGCGCGTTTGCAGAGTGGTGGAGACAGGTGAGAGTGGCCTCCGAAGACCTCTTAGCAATCCCACAGTGTGGGATTTACTGGAGGTAACAGGAGGGGTAGTTAGCCTCTCAGGTCAACCTTGGGGGCCAACTACCCCTCCTATTACCTCCAGTAAGTCCCACATTGCAGGATTGCTAAGCTCTCATAGCAGGCCATGCGCCTTTTCCCCACCACTCTGCAAACGCACTTCCTGGCGCGCTCTTGGATGGGGATTAAAGTCCCCTTCGCTGCTGGGGTCCTTAGAGGCCAACTACCCTACCTGATACCTCCAGTATGCCCCAGATAGTGGGATAGCTGACAGGTGGACACAGGCCACGCCCCCTTCCTCCACTCTGCAAACGTGCCTCCTGGCAAGTTTTGGATTGGGGAATTAAGTCCCCTTGAATCCTGAGGGTCCCTGGGGGCCAACTATCCCACCAGGTACCTCCAGTAGGCCCCACACAGCTGCATTGCTGAGAGTGTTCCGAGGCCATGCCCCCTTTTTACACCTCTCTGCAAACGCGCCTCCTGGCGCACTGCTGCTCGGGGGATGAAGTCCACTTTAGTCCTGAGGTCCTCAGGACACAAAAGGACCTCATCGCCCCACCAGCAATGCACCAAGAGGCGAGTTAGCAGAGTGGAGTAAAAAGGGGCATGGCCTCGGACCACCTCTCAGCAATCCCATTGTGTGGGGCTTACTGGAGGTACCTGGTGGGTTAGGTGGCCCCTAAGGGCCCTTAGCATTCAAGGGGACTTAATCCCCCAACCTAGAATGCGCCAGGAGGCGTGTTTGCAGAGTGGTGAAGGGAGGGGGCGGGGCCTCCGGTGAGATGCCGGGTTATCCTCTTTTTTTTTTTTTTAGAAGGGGGCTGTGTGGCCCTCCTTCTTTTAGTATTATTTGGGCCCTTTGGACCCCCTCCCCAGGGCCTGACCCATTTTTTTTAAACGAGAAGGGTGCCACGTGGCCCCCCTCCCAAGGCGAATTATGGCCCCGGGGACCCCATCCCCCGGGGCCTGGCCAGCCTTTTAAAAACAAAAATATGTATAAGGGAGGGGGCCTCGTGGCTCCCTTCCCTGGGCCACTATTGGCCCCGGGGACCCCAACCCCCTGGGCCTGGCCAGCCTTTTTTTTAATAATAAAAAATATGTAAAAGAGAGGGGGGCCACGTGGCCCCGCTTCCCTGGGCCACTAATGGCCCCGGGGACCCCATCCCCCGGGGCCTGGCCAGACTTAATTAATTTTTTTTTTTTGGAGGGGGGCCGCATGGCCCCTTCTGAGGCCAATTATGGCCCCAGGGACCCCACCCCCAGGGCCTGGTCATATGTTGGGAAAATAGGGTTGAAACGCAGATTCTTAAAAAACTTAGTAGAAAAATATGTGTTCAAATATGTTTTCTAAGCAGTGATTTAGTTAGTAATGTGTGTATTGTAATACTTAGAATGAATTTTTAAGTTAACATTTTTTAATGTGGTGGTGGTTGTTGAATGTCGGCTTTTGTTTTGCGATTTCGCGATGTGATTGCGATAATCATGACATCGTCGCAAATTAAAAAAATTCTAAAAAAAATTATTTAACAAGAAAATGAACAAAATGTTGGGCTCTTGGGTGGCTCTGACAAGAACCTTTTTGTTGAGAGTGTGTATAAGACAGCTACAGATAAGACTGTATGCAGAGTTTCAGGTTGCTTAGAAACACCCTATCCCTTCATCTATAAAGTGAACGCCATCACTTGTATAGATCCCATGCATGTTAAAATGCAGGTTGCTGTTGTAGCTAGAGCACATGTTATGGTCTCTGAGGAAAGCAGAAACAGCTTTATTAACATGTTTCCTGGCTTTGTCAATCAGTGGACAGAATTGATTTCTGTAGTTGTCATATGTTAGAGTACACCATGACAGTGTGAGGGAAAAGCATCATCAATTCAGCAAAGGTATCCTTCATTAGGATTTCCAGCCCTACTCCAGTTAATGTGCCTAGGTCATTGCCACCACAGTGCACAATCATGAGTTGAGGGGCTGGTGAATCCACATTGGTTTTATGCAAAGGTAGTAATTAATGAAACTTTAATCCTCTCTGTCCAATCCAAGTAATGTTCACATAAGCCAAACCCAAGTCCCTGTTAGTACTTCTCTTTCTTGCTGCCTCAGCAGCCCAATAGACATAGCTGTGGCCCACAGTCCACACTCTAAGCATTTTGTAGGCATTAGGAGTAACACACAGGACTGGTCTGCAGCTGAATATCACAGTTGGTACTATGAAAGACAATGAAAATGCATGTGTGCTGGTAATCTGAAAAAAACTAAAAGTTTGATTGGGTGGAGAGAGTATGCTAGTGAAAAAAGTAGGTAGCATTTTGAA
Source organism: Calotriton arnoldi (assembly GCA_963921515.1). Classification (NCBI taxonomy): domain Eukaryota; kingdom Metazoa; phylum Chordata; class Amphibia; order Caudata; family Salamandridae; genus Calotriton; species Calotriton arnoldi. The sequence goes on from CAWUFW010002202.1 coordinate 2,333,512, forward strand.
ATGATTAGTGAATAGATGTTTGATTGAGTCTGGTAAATAGAAAAAAAAGGTATAGAGAGTTGGATATGCTTTACAGTATATGCAGTAAACCACATCTGCTTTAGTTCATTTTGTAACTAGTATGGCCCTTCTGGAATGTGCTGTGAACTTGTGACCTACTGGTTCGAGTGAGTGTCTATGGAGAATCTGCAGAGGGTGTATTGGGAGAAGAGTGTTAAAGAGACAGGTATTATTTTTTTCAAATTAGAGAGGTTTAGGTTCATTGTTTTATAAGGTAAGTAAGATTACCTAGTGAGGATCTTGCCAAAAAGTGTACTATAGTATTAAAAATATAAAACTATAAAGGAAAGTAGGTTTTCTGACTCCCGTGTTTTTCCCCGTGAATTAATCTTGATGATCATGATTACGTCGCGAGTGTTGACACAAATGCGTGCATTTTGGGGTACCTCTAAAAAGGAGTGGAAGGGTTAACAGACAGTAAACATTCAGAAATGCAGTTACAAAAATGAAATATGAAAGGAATGTTTTTATTCCCTGACTTTTTTAGTATCTGGCAATGCAAAGTTCAGGAGGTTGCCAATAATGGTTGCTTTGCATGAGAGTAGTATGCCATTCTTGTGCTAAGTTTTTACACACCCTGAGAGTATTGCATCTGTATAACAAGAGGAAAAAAAGCGATTTTACCAATGAACTCAATACTCTGGCATGTAAGCAAAAAAAATTGATGAATAAGGTAGATAATTATGTCATATTGTGATAAAAGATTTTGAAATATATATAAATATTTAAAAAAGAAAGGATGATATATAATTGAAATTGTAAGTGTTTTTATATATCTATTAATAGGCAACTAAGATATAGTTTTCTCAGGTGCAGACTAGGTGTCTGTCAAGTTAGTTTAGAATGTGTTTTCATGGAGGTGTATATTGCACTTGTATTCCCTTACTTTATTCTGTAAGTGGTAGAAGAAAAGAGTGCACAGTAATCGTTAAACTTATATGTAATAATGTAGTATAAGATGTCAAAGTTTTATATGTGTATATATGATGTGCTGCTTATAACAAATGTTTTTATTTGAATTCTGGGAGTTGTAGTCTTAGTTGTTCCATTATAAAAGATGACTGGAACACTCATATTTGAAAGTGGAAAGTATGCACTGTAGCTGTATTTGAATTATGAATCTCTCAAAGTTGATAGCTATGTGTTACATACTCTTTAGTGTAGGATAATTACAGGGTAGATTTGTATGTGCAAACACGGGGTGGTATGTTCTTTAATTATATTCAGATTGAGATTTGTAATATAACACTGCTAGGCACTGTTATGCTAAGTACTATATAAAGTATAGCACTTATGATGCATGTAACATACATGTTTATAAATTATAGAGGCTCTCTCTCATCCACTCATGGATCAAATGAAACACATTAATATTCACTAAGATACTCACAAAGTAGATATATGTGTAGCAGTATCCAAGGCAGTTAGAGTGAGATATGTTTCAAATGTATAATACAGGTACTAAGGGTATTTAATCAGCAATGTACATTGATATTTCTAGAGCTTTCAAGACAGATAGTCAGATACTGGTACATTTTCTGAAACATGATATGGGACTGCTATGTAGGCCATAGCGCAGGGTGCTATATGGTTAATATGTAAGATATGTCCTTTGAATATTTGAATGAGCTATATGTGCTTATAAAGATTTTTGTTCTGTAGTGTTTATGTACTATGCCATCCACATTTTAATCTGACATACCTAAGTAGAACCCTATATAATATGTGTTGGATGTGGTGTAATTGACCTGTGCATGAAGTCTTACAATCACTCAAGCACTACCAATGAACTCATCCAATCAGCCTGTCACTACCCATACACTCATCCAATCACCCAGGCACTACCCATGCACTCATGTAATCACCCAGGCACTACTCATGCACTCATAAAATTACTCAGGCACTATCCATGCACTTATTCACTCAACCAGGCACTACCTATGAAGTCATATAATTACCCAGGCACTACCCATGCACATACCCATTCACCCCAGCACTACCCATGCACTCAGCCAAACACCCAGACACTACTCATGCACTCACACATTCACCCAGACACTAAACTTGCACTCATCCATTTATCCCAACACTACACTTGCACTCATCCAATCACCCAGAATCTACTCATGAACTCGTCCAATTACCCAGGCACTGCACATGCACTCATCCATTTACCCAGGCACTGCACTCATCCATTCACTCCAGCACTACCCATGCACTTATCCAAACACGCAGGGGCCGATTCACAGAACTAATCTGAGACAAAATCCTAACTTTACGACAATCGGTATTCACAGAAGGCATTTAGTAGTAGTAAAGTTAGGCTCTAACTTTATTACTACTGAATCCCTTTTGTGAATTTTGAAAGTCGTAAAGTTAGGATTTTGTCTCAGTTTAGTAGTAGTAAAGTTAGGAATTCTAACTTTACTACTACTAAATGCCTTTTGTGAATACCAAAAGTAGTAAGTTTAGGATTTTGTCTCAGATTACTTTTGTGAATCGGCCCCGCAGACACTACTCATGCACTCATGCATTCGCCCAGGCACCATACTTGCACTAATCTTTTCACCCTCAGCACTATAGTTGAACTCATCCAATCACCCAGACTCTACTCATGCACTCATCCATTCTCCCAGGCACTGCACTCATCCATTCACCCCAGCACTACCCATGCACTTATCCAAACACCCAGACACTACTCATGCACGCATCCATTCACCCAGGCACTATACGTGCACTCATCTTTTCACCCCAGCACTATAGTTGAACTCATCCAATCACCCAGACTCTACTCATGCACTCATCCATTCAACCAGGCACTGTCCTTGCACTCATCCATACACCCAGGCACTACACTTGCAGTCATCCAAACACCCAGGCACTGCACTTGCACTTATCCATTCACCCGGACACTATACTTACACTCATCCAATCAATCAGGCACTACACTCGCACTCATCCATTCACCGACACTACACTTGTTCTTATCCATTAACCTTAGTACTAGACTTGCACTCATGCAATCACCCAGGCACTGCACTTGCACTCATCCAATCTTCAAGCCACTCCTCAGGCACTCATCCAATCACCCAGGTGGTACCCATGGAGTCATTCATTCACTCAGGCACTACCTATGTAGTCATGCAATCACCCAGGCACTGCACTTGCACTCATCCATTCACTGAGGCAGTGCGCTCATTCATTTACCACCCAGGCACTACATTTGCACTCTATTCACCCAGGCACTACACTTGCATTTATACATTCACCCAGGCACTGCACTTGCATTTATCTAATCATCCAGGCACTGCACTTACACTCATACGTTCACCCAGGCACTACACAGGCATTAATCCATTCCCCAAGGCACTGCACTTGTTGTCATCTATTCACCCATATACTACACTTGTAATCATGAAGTCACCCAGGCAATACCAAGGCACTCATCCATTCATCCTGGCACAACCCATGCCTTTATCCAATCACCCAGGCACTGCACTGCTCTCATCCAATCACACAGACTGTACTCATGCATGCATCCAATCACCCTAGAACTACATTTGCACTCATCCAATCATGCAGACCCTACTCATGCACTCATCCATTCACCCAGGCACTACACTTGCACTCATCTATTCACCCAGGCACTACAATTCCACTCATGCAATCTGCCAGGCACTACACTTGCACTCATCCATTCACCCAGGCACTACACTTGTACTTATCCTTTCAACAAGGCACTGGGATTCCACTCATGTTGTCTTGTGGTTTGTGGCCTCCTGGCCTGCCTGGATACGTTGGCATAGGCCTGGCTGCCATGATGACTTTTTGCGCACGTTACTCTGAGCCCTTATTCTGTCGACCTCTGCTTATGCCAAGTTATTTTAGAACTGTCTGCATTTTCTGTCTCTCACCTTTTCTCCTGTTCCTTTTGGGCTCAGTCTGAACAACAGTTACAAGGTCGAAAAACAACGTCCCTGGTTCTTGCTGATCTGGCCAGTCCCTCGCACCTAGACATAACACTATGTACAGCTGCCATGGAGAAATTGGTGTGCTTTTAATATTGCGGTTTCCCCACTTAAGAATACACTTGGAGAAAACCTTTCCAGGGAGAAGAGCTGTGATTGTCTGCTGATGTAGTTTTGCATCTAGAGACTGAGGTATGGGGGTTCGCTAGTCCAAGCCCAGAGGTCTTCTATTTTTATAATAAACTAGCTTCTAGCACGGGGAGGGTGGTAAGGTCATTTAGTCCTATATCCACTGCTTTATGAGATGCTTTCCCCGTTTGTATTCTATGGAGTTGTAACTATGCTGATTATATTATTCTTATGCATTATGCTGATAGTACTGACACGTGTACTGTATCTTAGAGCACGTAAGTTGAAATAAACATTTTAACCTATACTGTGTCTCTTCTTACGCACGTTGTGGACAGGTACGAGTGAGTGACTAATGAGTGTTCTTGCTTCTGCGAGTCCTGAGAGAGAGATACCGTGTTCTGGGTTGTCTAATCATTGGTACATTGTTGCTAATGGGACGCTAAGGCTAGTTGGGTTGGGGTTTTAGGTGCTACGGTTTATGGTAGGCTCACCACTATATTCCGGGGTCCTATTATCCTGTGCATAGCTCTGTGTGTGCAGAATCCCTATAACATGGCGCGACCAACAAGTGGGCTGTTTATCTGCGAGACGCTTGTGTAGTGCTTGTGCTTGTCCACAACCCCCTCACATACGCTTCCGGAAGCGTGTGTGACGGTGATACCTCCTATATTGACGTTTTTGTAGGTTCTTTCAAGCTTGAAGTTGTTAAAAGGTTTCTTAATCGAACCCTATATTGTGCTGCCTCCTGTTAGGTTGTTGAACATCCCCGATCGCAATGGCGGGTGTAAACATACCGGCACATAGCCGCGCAGCGCTCTGGACTCACTTGACAGTGTATGGAGTGCCTGACGCGGGTGTCGATTTGATCTTTGTGGTTCAAGCCGATCCGGCTTTCCACTTTGAGGTGTTCTACTCTTGGGTCACCTTTCCAGCGGTGGACGCGAACGATAATTTGTTCCATGAATATGAGCCCACCAATGTTCCTGCTGTCTATAGACCTTATAGGAATCTTGAAGTACCGCTCACGGCTTGGCAGCACCGTGTTTGGTTTGATGGCGCCCTCCCCCAACCGGTTACCACGGTTCGTTTAGACCCCTTATCTATTGATGGGGCCACTTGGCCTGTTTTGGCCGGGTACACCCCACATCCGCGATATATGACGATACCAGTCGCGGACCTGCGCAACATGTATTCAGCTTTAGTGCGAGTGCATCGAGCCTTAGTGCAATATGTTACAGGCAACATCCAGGGAGCCCCACCTGGAGTTGCGGGCCATCCAGCTGTTGCAGGCGGTGTGACCATAAGTCCTGTCATGGTGAACTCGATGATGGGCAAGCGCCCACAAAATAAGGATGATTTTCCTTATTGGCTTGCAGAGAAATTTGACCAGCTGGAGGCAGTTTTTCCAAACACAACACCGGTGAATAAACATAGAATTCTTACGATTAGTTTGCCAAAAGACTTAATCCCCGAGTTGACAGCATGCAACAACTGGGGTAGGGTATTCGCAGCAGTGTATTCGAAGTGTTTCGGCACTCCTTCCATGACGGTTCTCCCCTCTGTAATTAAACGAGTGCAGGATGAACATGGCCCTGAAGCGGCTGTGGAATTAGGGATGAGACTGGTGGGAGTGTTCGACGTAGTAGCTGAGTTGATCCTTGCGAATGTCAAGGGCGATGCAGTGAACTTTCAAGTAGCTAATGCTTTGGCTTTGGTCCCAGAATTGGACAAGCCGCGCAAATTACCGAAAATTATTGCCCAGGCTTACAAAACTATTGGCAGAAATAGCCTGGGCAATAAGCCTTTTGCAAAACAGCAAACACAATTGCAACAACAACAACAACCCAAACCTCAATCTGAGAAAGATGAGAAACCAGTCTTCACTAAAAGCTGGAGGTTGAAAAAACAGGGTAAGCAACAAAAGAAGCCGGGGTCGAGAGGCGCATCCCCGGTTTCAGTCTCTTCTGAATGCACTTATGATTTACGCGATAGGGCGAGAATTAAATCTCCGGATAGGTTTCAGATCCCTGATACGCGTTCTCCTCGTTCTTCACAGGCACAGACAACTTCACAGGCCGGTGGAGGAGATCGCCAGGATAGAGGAAGGGGTCGAGAGGCTCCCCAGGGACGAGACCAACCTCGACAACAGGTCAGAGGGAAAGCAGAAGACTTTCAACATTCTCGCCCACAATTTCAGAAGAAGAAAGTTGCCGCTGTAACAGCGAAATATGCCACAGACGGTGAGAACGAGACTCCTGAACTGGACGTGGGCAGTGACCCTCCTAGACAGCGCCGCGGAAGTTACCATAGTGCGGGAGGCGCTACGTCCTCATATGGAGGCGACAGCAACTGAAACATTCATTACTGTTGAGACAGCAGACACCAGAGTGGCACCCCCTGACAGACTATTTAATATTGTCATTCAAATTGAAGGTGATATACAGCGTGTAATTAAAGGGATTTTTTGGGAAAATCTGACCTCTTCGTACGACATTTTGTTAGCGGAGGCGGATTGGCCACCCCCATTCGTTCTTGCTGCACGTAAAGGGGAGGAGGTAATCCTTCCGAGATTTTCTCGACATGTCCCAAAGGACAAAGCGGAGGCTCTTGCAGCTGAGTGGGCTGTGTCCCTGGCTCCAATGTTATACCGCAATCACGTGGGCTGGGATGAGGACTCTCCCCCCCATGAAATACCTTTGCGGTCGCTGCCACAGCCACAACCCCAATATCCCATTAAACGTGAAGCCAAAGGCCCCGTTTCCGAAATTCTGACTCAGAATATCAGGGAGTGATTGAAACATGTGTATCACCAATGAATAATCCCTTTTTCGCGGTTTCTAAACCCGATGGATCGTACCGCTTGGTTTTGGATTACCGACATTTGAACTCACATTGTTCGTCGGTCTTGTTGATTTGCCTGAAAGTATACTCGAACCCCCTGTCTCCCCCTGCATCGACGAGAACGAGTATACCTATCCCGATACCGAATCGGTGGCACACCTACCAACAACGCCACTGAGCCCAACACGTTATTCCTTTGACTCGGATTCCACCTTGTCAATTGTCCCGTCCAAGTTCAGTATTTTTGTATCCTGGTTCAGAGACAATTTTTTGATTCCCCCCTGGACATACATCTGGTTGGTGCTGTTCCTGATTTTTCTGTTCATGTCCATTGGCTTTGTCACAGTGTTTTTTCTACTCATCAATGGTCACTATTTGCCTGAACGCTCTGCTGTGAACAGTGTCGCTGGAACTTTGGCTCCACATTCCTCATCTCACATCATGAAGCGTGACCACACATTTGTGAACATTTCAGCTTTTCCAGTTGCTGATGGCATCGTATGGGATGCGGTAACTTTTCAAATTCATGGACCGACAGAAATTATTAATGTGCCAAATGTCCTTCGAGTTTCGATGGGTGATGTAGTAAAAAGTAGTATTCATTCTGACGATTGGGATGTGAATGCCGTTGAAGCATTTTTTGCTGATTTAAAATATTATGCTTCTTTTAATGCTGAGGATTTGTATATGAATTCTGCGAATTATGCCGATTTGTATTGCTACCAGCATTGGGGCAACCATATTGTCCATAAACCAAGTGCAGTACGTGGTTCTTTCGCCTACACCCAATGGGAACATTGCCCAAACCCTTTACCAGGTAGCTCCCAGACTCTTAGAAATAAATTTACATATTTCACTGATTTTAATAGATCGAATCCTGGGTCCTATTATTTTAAATTGAACGCCCCATCTACTCAGAAAATCATGTTGACCCACACCAAATTGCTATATTCGGGTTCCTTTTTGAGCGCCTTAGCTGTGGGTGGTTATGAGTACTGGAAGGACACTGTGTATTTGAAATCAATCTGGGGCTCAAAACCTTGGCAGGTGCAAAGCACCGAGGCCTTGCACCGTGCCTGCCTTATCCCGGCCCAAATTGTGTTTCTGAATGCTTCCATCTATCAGACTACGTGTTGGGGTTTGGCTACCACCAAACAATTAAACGCACCTTCAATTCCATCCCTGTCTTCCACTACAAACAACAGCTTGTATTTTAATATGTCCCTTGCGACTTTGCAGGCTTTGTTTCAGAACAATTCGTTTAATGTTTCTACGCTTGTTCAGTCACCTTGGTTGGCTTGGCCCACATCGTCTAATGCATGCCAACTGCGTTTTCACGACTCAGTCCCTGGCTATAAACAGGATAGGGCCGATCCGAGGTTTTCTGGCTCCCGTACCGTCACAACATATTCTGTTGGTAAATTATGTAAACAGTGGTTGCAGCATTCTTCTCTGGACTCTGTTAAACAACATTTGTCCCTCCTATCAGGCACTATTGATCTGTCCGACTTTATTTTGGGACCTCGTAGTCCACGACCAAAGAGATTCATTTATGAAGCTTATAATGAACTCTGGAAGCTGTCGCAAATGGAAGCTGCTTCCCGTCTACGGGAAATAGACCAAGCTAATTTGGAAAAGGTGCTTGCTGTTGTTGACAATAGTATTAATACCCTGTCTTCCCGCATTTACACGTTAGAGAATATTGTCTCCTCTGTTGTTGATATTGTGCAAGATGATGTTTCTGTGTTATATCATGGTCAAAATCAGTTACGTTCTGTTATGCAGTTTGCGTGGACTTTGCAGACACTTAAGTTGGGTAAAGTTCCCTGGCATTTTTTGAACACCACTGCCTTATTTCTGCCTTTTAATTTAACTGACAAACAGCAGTTCATGTCCATGAAAGATGCAGCTTACACTCTGTTACATATCGAGAAGGTGGAGCCCTTACCATTCTCTGTGGCGGAATTGGATTCTGCTGTGTGGCTAGTTCATGGGGTTATCGCTTTGCCTTTTTCCTTGTTTGAATTTAGTTCGTGCATGCAACATTATCCTGTGGGCCGTTTCCAGCCCTTGGGTAGTGCCTTCCTGCATGAACTTTGGTCCCTCCCTTTCATGTATAAATGCCTTAGAGACAAGAAGGAAGTTTTTCTCACGGGGGAGTCCTGCGATTCAACTGTGGGACATTCCCTTGTTTGTAAACATATTAAGTTACACGGAGCTTGTAACGTTTCCGCTCCGAATCTTGCTTGTGTGTTGATGGGTATTCCTGCTCCTGCTATTTCTCCTACCTTTACTTTGCTTACTAATGGTAGCTATTTGCTTTTAAATAACGAAAACTGCTGTGGCATGCAGGCCGGCATACCCTATATTGTCACGGTTTCGCACAGGGTTGTCTGCTGCAAGAATGTGCTTTTTCCTCCCCCTCACGACATCATAGATAATTCTATTTGGCCTTCCATTCCTACCATGAAGGCGGATTTCAATAAACTGAGCAGAATAAAGGCGCTATTATTGAACCAGGAGGTTATGCTCACATCCGCCCGGGAGACGTTCATTCTCCAGGTGGCAAGTACCCACAGTGAAATACAGGCCCTTTTGAACACTAACCTCCCACAACATTTCGGTGAATTAATACACCGTATTTTTAACGCATCTCACACTGAAGGTCTAGTCCACTTTTTTAAGGTGGTGGGGTCCGGCCTTGTATCCACTTTCCAGACTATTTTTGGTGTGATACTGGCATTTATTCATTCGATTTTTTCCAGCGTCTTTGGTGGCTTCCCATTAATCCTCGCTTTGGCGGCTGGTGTCCTGCTGTTGGTCTGTTTTCTACGCAATGGCTGCTCCCCAATGGGCCCTTCTCGACCCCGGATGCCTCCAGCTGCTCCGTGAGCGCCTCCTGTCTGGTTTCGGCGTTCTGCCATTGGCGACACTGAGTGTGTCCTATACCCTTTCTTTTTGCTTTGCGTATTTCACTTGCGTGCAACCTGTGATGTCTTGCATCCGCTGTCCTTTCACCTGGACCATGGATTATTGCCTCTCCAATACGTCGTTGTCTGTTCCGGATTTTGTTCAGTTGGTGGGTCCCTTAGAGGCTCATGAACGGGACTGTTCCGTTGCAGGCTGCATGACGCGTGCGGCTGCACTGGGGATTTTGGCGCAATGGGATATCTGGGCGGCTGCTCAGGATCTCCTCCGGCAAAGTTATATTGAGTATCACGCAAGTTGTCCCGCATTGCTTTTAGATGCTCCGTCCTGTGAGGAGCATTCCTGCAGCTTTGATCTATTGGACTGGATGGCGTCTATGTTTTCTGACGATTCCAATGATGTCCTCTTGGATGCTATTGCGTTTTTCTGCACGTACACGCTATTGGATTGACGTGGACTGCCTCGCTGACTCTCTCTTTTTCCATCCCATGTTTTTTTTTTTTTCTTCCCTTCTCTCCCTTTCGTTGTCTTTCATGGGGACGGCGTCCATTACAGACGTTTCTGTTCTGCTCGGTTCATTTGAACTCTGTCTTCGTCCTTTGTCTTGGCCGGTGGACTGCCCAGGGGAGGGTGTCTTGTGGTTTGTGGCCTCCTGGCCTGCCTGGATACGTTGGCATAGGCCTGGCTGCCATGATGACTTTTTGCACACGTTACTCTGAGCCGTTATTCTGTCGACCTCTGCTTTAGCCAAGTTATTTTAGAACTGTCTGCATTTTCTGTCTCTCACCTTTTCTCTTGTTCCCTTTGGGCTCAGTCTGAACAACAGTTACAAGGTCAAAAAACAACGTCCCTGGTTCTTGCTGATCTGGCCAGTCCCTCGCACCTAGACATAACACTATGTACAGCTGCCATGGAGAAATTGGTGTGCTTTTAATATTGCGGTTTCCCCACTTAAGAATACACTTGGAGAAAACCTTTCCAGGGAGAAGAGCTGTGATTGTCTGCTGATGTAGTTTTGCATCTAGAGACTGAGGTATGGGGGTTCGCTAGTCCAAGCCCAGAGGTCTTCTATTTTTATAATAAACTAGCTTCTAGCACGGGGAGGGTGGTATGGTCATTTAGTCCTATATCCACTGCTTTATGAGATGCTTTCCCCGTTTGCATTCTATGGAGTTGTAACTATGCTGATTATATTATTCTTATGCATTATGCTGATAGTACTGACACGTGTACTGTATCTTAGAGCACGTAAGTTGAAATAAACATTTTAACCTATACTGTGTCTCTTCTTACGCACGTTGTGGACAGGTATGAGTGAGTGACTAATGAGTGTTCTTGCTTCTGCGAGTCCTGAGAGAGAGATACCGTGTTCTGGGTTGTCTAATCATTGGTACATTGTTGCTAATGGGACGCTAAGGCTAGTTGGGTTGGGGTTTTAGGTGCTACGGTTTATGGTGGACTCACCACTATATTCCGGGGTCCTATTATCCTGTGCATAGCTCTGTGTGTGCAGAATCCCTATAACAATGTCATGTCCCAGGCACTACACTTGTACTCATCCAATCACCCAGGCATTACCTAGGCAGTCATCCAATCACCCAGGTACTGCACATGCACCCATCCAATTACTCAGGGAGGACCGATGCAGGCCTTGCAGATGCACTGATGGAACCGTACAGACATGCACTCATACAGCACACTTTTTCTCTTTTTAACTGTGAAATTTGCATTCAACAGGAACCTTTTTTTTTTTAGGGTTTTAAATGTTTATTTATTTTTTCAGTCTTTGGATGCTTAAAAAATAGCAACCTGGAGACGGAAACCTTGAAAAATACACACTCACGAAAGGTGCAAAAACCATAATCTTCATTAACAAAAACTTGCATTTGTGATTCTGATCAGCAGTGCGAAGTGCTGTGACTGACTGCTCCCCCGCACTCAATACTGTTCTACAGTCTATGCAGTAGGTTGCAACATAACATAATTCAGGAGCGATATATTCAGCAGTAGTGGTGACATCAGAAGGAACTTGCTGGCCAGGTCAACCTGGTGGAGATGATGCAGAAAACACCCCTCCTCTCTCTCGCTTAGTGCTCTTTTCAGGTGATTTCCTTGGAAAGTTTTAGGATGGTACAGCCATGATGTCGTCCCGCAAAAGAAGGTTTTACTGGTGCCTCTAGAGAGAGTTTAATCACATAGTGTGCATTGGAAAAACTTTGCTATTGTTTTCGATTCTCCTGTTGGGATTCTAAAAAAACCCCAGACAATGCTGGATTCCTTTTGGGAAGCCTGCTCCTCTTCAAATTCCTCTGAATCAATCTCCTGAACTTCCTGCTGCTCCTGCTGGACTACATCTTCTCCCTCTCCAACCTGAGTTGCCATTTTTCCATTAAAAGACACACAAAAAGACTTTTCTGAATGCAGCCTTGAGCTCTCTCTGAAATCTGCTGATAGAAAGATCAGGAAAGGTGAATGGGTGTGTACTTCCTGACCACATACATGAAAAGTGTAGTATTCAATCATATTGCCTTGTGACGAGGTCACATGATATTGATGTCATCGCGAATACCAGAAATTATAAAGATAAAAGTTTTCCTGTGAAATTTGTACACAAAAATAAGTGTAATCGATATAGTAGTAAACCTCTACTGCTCAACACCCAATATAAAATGTCTAAATATGCATTAAACACTTTCTGAAAAACATGCGGTAGTCGGAACTCCCGAATGCTTCATGGCTTCCATGGACATCCCGAATTCAGGAAAATATTTTAAACAGCATTGTTAAAATAAAAGGAATGAAAAACATAAACTTGCTTTCTTTTTTTAGAAAACCTCTAGGATACAGCAAACTTCAGGGTATATTAAGATATGCTTTCTTGGCACAAGCGTCGCGGATGACGGTGTCACTGCGACGGCTGGCAAAACCACGGAGGAAAATAAATTGGGGACTCATTTGAAACTAAAATCCTAAAGATACATTACTTTATAGGGTGAACTACAAAACCCCAAGTGAACATTACTGTGTCTGAAATTGTTAAATTTACATTTTACACTGTTTATAAATTAGCTACATTTCAAAACGTCACAGCGACACTCACGACGGCACTGCAAATATTTTAAAATTTAGAAACAAAAATACGAACAAATAGGAAAAAAACATGAGGCATACTAAAGAAATAAAAGAGGGTCATTTACAAATTTTCATTATGAAATGAAAAAATAAAAAAACAATTTTCATGCACGCATCTCTTCGCCCCATGATCTAGCCACAAGCAGACCCTGTTGCCAATAATCTGTTATGAATAAACAAAAAATGAAAAATTTGTAACGTAATCAAATGTTATAATTAACAATACAAGTAAAAAAAATATTTAAAAAAATTAAATTCACAGGGGAAAAAAAACTTACATGGGCGTTAAACTTAGGACATATGAGTTAAAAAAAAACTTTAGAAATTCACTCTCAGTGATGTCATTTGAGATGTCATCATTGATGTCATCAGTGATGTCACTGACCATTTCATGAGTAATGTAATATGTGAGGACATCATAAGCAGTGCATTGCGTGGGCACGAGTTATAGTTAGCTGAGCTAAATATTTTTTTTCAGCCACACTCACACAAGTTATTTTTATTAGTTTCATAGGGTATTATATCATGCAGGTATGCAGACTACTACTAAGTGCAAAACTAACATTTCATTATATCCATATCATGCAGTGTGTGCAAAAGAAGTTAGCAACTGAGATCTTTAATAAAATGTGGACAAATAGGACGGAAAATGTATCAAACCAAATATACCAAGAAATATTGCACGTGTAAACACATGGGCATGAAACCCTACTAAAATTGTCTGAACCCACAGAGGTGGCTTGGTGAACATCATTTAGGGGTCTCCCGAGATAGCAGCTACTGACCCTGTCTTCAGCAGTACACCAGAAACAGACAAGAAAATTCTATAAACTGCTATTTTTTTAAGTCTGGCCATTGAGACAGCTTTAGCAGTTGTGTCAGATGTTTTTATTTTAATTTTAATTCTACATAATGTATATATACATGCAGAGAGGTTTTACCTGTAGGCTTCATCCATTGGTCTGCTAAATTGCCATACACATTTTGCTTCTTTTTTCTTTTTTTAATTTCTTTTATTAGTTTTTACAAAGCATAACTGAATACAAAAGGAAACAAAGACGTCGGTCTCATAATAAAAGTAAAGTTATACACAAATCCAAGTGTGGTTCAGTTACCATTGTGTGGTTGCACATTTCTATACATACTTAACATAGTCATGTTACAACATTAGAATATACAAAGAGGGATACATGATCTCCATAGCACAGAGTGTCCGGTGAGCATAAAAGTGTGGTGTCTCTTCGCAGGGAGGGAGTGTGCATTATTGGAAAATGCGGTTCTTCACATGGTGGGGGCTGCATGAGGGGGGATGGAGGGGAGAGTAGGTTGGACATTGTGTAGAGCAAGGCTAAAGTCAGTTGTAATTGTTTGTCCCGCATTGTAATGTGTATCAATCAGGGGCGTGGTCTCCATTCTCAAATGGAAATAGCTGTAGATATGATCTCAGAGGCTGCCATACGTTTTTGGATCTGGATGCGGGTGGTTGAAGTAGATGTCACTTGTGTTATCGTGATTTACCAGGTCTTGCATCCATCGTTTGACTGTGGGGTGAGATGTGGCTCCCCAATGCATGGATACTTGCCAATTAGTTAATAACAGTGCAATGGCAGTATAGCGCCAGAGTCCCTTTGGTAATGGCTGAACATAACCCATGAGGGCTGTAAGTGGAGTGGGGTCAATTTCGGTTTCCACCATCTGCTACAAGGTATGGAATACTTCCTCTCAGTATGCAAGTATAGGTGCACAGTTCCAGGCTAAGAGTATAAAGTCAGAGTGGCCTGACACACATTTACGGCAGTAATGGGATTTGGTGGGATCGAATTTGGACATCAAGTGCGGGGTGGAGTATGATCGATGCAAATACTTAAAATGTAGTAGCTTGTGTCTGTGATTGCATGAGACTAATATGGTTTGTTCACAACAGTAGAACCACGTTTTATCCGATAAAAGGGCACCTAAGTCTCTCTTCCAGGCCACCCTCGTTCCTCTATCAGCGATAGTTTTCATATTGGATGCTGAAGTCTGGATACTAAATGTGCTCTGCCAGGAGTCATAATAACTTGTGACAACAAGGACAATTCATGCGGCTCAAGGGGAGCGGTAGGGATTGTGGCACGCGGCGCGCTATGAAGTCTATGCAGAACGAATCGGTCCATTTGTGTGACATCGTGTCCCTCCACGAGGGAGGAGACTGAGCATAATCCAGTCTCGTTGAACACATCACCTATTTTATGAATACAAGAGGTGGATATGGTTTTCTTGGTAAGTGTTTCAGTTGTGACAGGTAACCATGGGTTGGCTGCTATAGGAAAGTGTGGAGAATAATGGCATTCGAAACCAAGATATCGTTTGAGTTGGGTCCATGCCCAACATGGAGTTGCGATCATTTGGATATCTGAGATGCTTCTGGGTAGGCCGCGTGGCAGGTGTATAGCTAGTGGGTAAGGTGTAGATTTGTGAACTTTCAGGCTTAGGAAATTTGAATCGTGTGTCATGGTGATACCAGTAGTAGGCAAAATACACTTGTGCCACCAAATAATAAAGGTATAAGTCAGGGACTCCGAAACCTCTGCGTTCATGAGGTAAGGTCAGGGTACTCCAGCCAATCCTAGGGTGGATACCCGCCCATATTAGTCGAGTGAGTAAGCTTCGGAGGTTATCAAAAAATGCGTTAGTTAGTGCAATTGGGATGTTTAAGAATACATTTGAAAAATGAGGGAGTACTACCATCTTTATTATCGCGATTCTACCGGCCATGGATAAAGGGAGTTTTATTCATTTGTTGATTAGCGAGGTTAGTTTGTCCACAGCAGGGCCTTAGTTCAACCTTATTACCTCAGAACTTTGGCAATGCAGGTAGACACCAAGATATTTGGGGGGATCTGAACACCATTGGAGGAGGAAGTCCAGACGAGACTGGACTGTGGCATCTGTTAGTGGGAAAATCTCAAACTTAGTCCAGTTAAGCGTAGGACCAGACATCGCTCGAAGTGAATTACTTCTCTCAGTACTGGGGAGAGGTTAGATTCAGGGTTTCTGAGAAATAGCATAATGTCATCTGCATATAGTAATGCTAACAGTGGGCCGCGTTGGAATCGAAGTCCTCTCACTAAGTGGCGCTCTTGTAAATGTCGGACAAGTGGGTCCACAACTATTATAAATAGTAGGGGGGATAGAGGGCATCTCTGTTGCGTGCCCCGAGACAAAAGGAATGGTACCATAATGGTGCAGTTTACTATTAAATGCTCTATGGGAGCCACGTACAATAGGCGGATAAGATCGCAGAATCCCTTGGGACAGCCGAGTTTGCTCATTGTGGCCAGTAAAAAAGGCCACTCAGCGTAAAGTAGGACTGCAGCTGCGGGAAGTTCAGGGTTGATTTAATTAAGGACTATGAATACGGTTTATAGGTTTACCGATGTGGAATGGTTGGGAATTAAACCCAATTGTAGTGGGGAGATGATTGTGTTCATTAGGAGAAACAGGCACGTAGCTAGTACCTTGGCTAAAATTTTATTGTTATGATTTAATAATGACAACGGCAGATAGGATGTGCAACGTTCTGAGCTTGCCAGTTTTTAAAAGGAGGGTTATAACTGCTACTCGCATTGTTTGGGTGAGAATGCCGCTTGACAAGGCCTCTGCATATACCTCAAGAAGGTACACAGTTAATTCAGTTTTATATGCCTTATAGAAGGTAAAAGTGAAGCCGTCTAGTCCAGGGGCACGTGTGACGTTAAGGTCATCTATTGCTTGGGCAATCTCTTCGCAATTGATAGGTGCAGTTAAAAACTGCTGCTGTCCCATTTCTAGTCAAACCATGGCAATTTCCCCAAGGTATTTCGCAATGATTTCTTCGGTGGAGTTGCATTTTGATGTGTATAATTGAGTTTAATACTTTGTGAATGTGTGAGTTATGTCTTCCAGTGATGTGACGATGGTACCGCCTTCTAAGTGGAGGGATGAGATCATTGTCACCTGATATGGGTGTAGGGCATTGGCCAGGGTATAGCCAGGTCTCTCTCTCTCTCCATATGATTGCGCTCTGGAATATTTACTGAAATACTTAACTTCGTGGAAAGCCAGGTCTTGAAATTCCTGTTTTAATGAACCCCTTCTATGTAGATGAGTAGGGTGATCACCTGCGAGCATCTCAGTGTTGAGTATTTTTAGCGCTTGTTCTACTTGCGTCAGTTACCTACGTTTTCAACGCAGCACCACAGAGTGCTTTGCAATGCATACCTCTCTGATATATGATTTGAATGCATCCCAGAATGTCGAATAGTGTTGCACTGTACCCTCATTATGTTGAAAATATTCAGTAATTGCGTCTTGCACTTCAGTACGGAAGACCTTGTCCAGTAACGCATTTATAGGGAAACACCAGGGCGCACATGGCAGTAACCCTTCAGACATCTATAAAGTAAGTAGCTTGGGGGAATGATCTGAGAGATTACTGGGCAGGTTTAAAATATCGGTGAGTGCTACAGTTAGGTTTGGCATGAGGTACCAATGATCAATACGGGACCAGGTTCCGTGTGGGGCAGAGTAAAATGTGTATCCCTTTGCATTTGTGTGTTTAAAGCGCAATGCATCGGTTAAAAGGTGGGATTTTGTAAACGCGGATAAGGCATGCAAGGATTGTGGTTTCGTAGCATGGCTTGTGCTTGTTGTGTCGAGTAATGGGTTCGAGGAGAGGTTAAAATCGTCTCCCATGAGAATAGTGGAAGTATGTAATTGAGGAAGGTGCGCAGATATGTCAGTGTAGATTTCAGTGGAATCCGTGTTTGGTGTGGAAATGTTAACTAACAGGACAGGGATGGAGGTTAATGTGCCTGCAACACTTAGGTAGGGACCCCAGGGTTAGCAATCACTTCCCTCGCTATGAAGGGTATTGCCTTGTGCACAAGGATGCATACCCCTCTGGAATATGTGCTATAGTTCCTGAAGAACCGATTTGTACCCCAAGCAGAGGCATAGCGAGGTGTTGTGCAGGGGCGCAATGAGTTTCCTGGAGGAAAGCGATTTGCACTCCGTGTCTAGTTAAATAAGATAGTACTTGCTGGCCCTTCCACATGTTGGAAAGACCCCATACATTCCAGGCCATGCATTTTAGTGGGTAACATCCAGTAACCTTAGTGGGTGCACTCATTGACAAGGGGAATTAGTAAAAGAAAAGATGTGCAATGCAACCATCTAGAGCAAGGTAGCCAATTTGTATAAGAAACTTTGTGTACAGTGCACACTACTTGAGACCAATAAAGCAAAGAAATAAATAAAAGAAAAACAAGTAATGTTACATGTCGACCCCTAGTAAACTCCTCCCACTTCCGGCAGTGTAACAAATACTGTCAGAGAATCCCAATAAATGTACCCTTAACAAGAAAAAAGAGAAAATTAAAGGATTCATCCAGGGTGGGAGGCAATGCTCAAGGCGTGCACCTATTAGCTATGGTTATGTATATATGAGTAATGGCCTAGTTAGAAAAGAGTTTGCAGCGTCTATCGGATCTTCGATGCAGCAAGCAGTCAAAAACCATTACTCCGTATATTTGGAGAAGTATGCTGCTTCATTACTGCCATTGAAGGGGGAGACCCCAGTCCCCCTTTAGAAGCGAAAGGAGAAAAGAGAGGAACAGGCAATTCTTGGTATTCACCGAGTCTAGTGAAGCATTATATAGGTGATGGGTGGACGAGAAATGAATTACCAGTCGCCAAGTTCAGCTCGATTCCATTTGCAGAACTGGGCAGCCTCATCCGCCGTTTCAATTATAAGCATTTTACCACTGTATTGTATGCAAAGTTTTGCTGGGTAGAGCATTGAGTATTTCACATTGGCACTGCATAAAATCCGTTTGACGTCTGTAAATTTGCACCTTGCCGCTTGCACAATTGGGGTGTAGTTGTGGTAAAATGCTGGTGTCATGCCTTGATACTGCAACAAGGCTTTTACCCGGGCTAGAAGTAGTACAGTGTCACGATCTTGTTAATTGATTAGTTTAGCAAAAATCTATCGAGGAGGTGCACCAGGAATCGGTCTCGGCCCAAGGGATCTGTGAGCCCTTGCGATTGCAAACGTGGTTGAGATGGCATCTCTACTAAAAAGATCAGTGAGTAGTTGTTCCACATAGATGCACATGCGCCCCATGTTAGTGAATTCTGGGATTCCTGCTATACGTATATTATTTCTGCGGGATCTCGCCACTAAATCTTCCACTTTTGCTGTAGTTTGTTTAAGTTGTTTCTCCAGTTTGTCAATCCATTTGATGCTGGAAGAACTTACGTCCTCCATATCCGAGATTCATTGTTCGGCTGCGGATATGCGCACTTATTGTTGATCGATACGCTCATGCATGCCCTCCAGTTTAGCAGATATATCATCTGGACGAGAATCTACAGTTCCGGTATTCGCTTTCAGGCTCACCGAGAATGACTACAGTTTCCTCAGTTGTCGCAATGTCTGTATCCTCTGAGAGAGAGTCAGTGCCACCACGAGGCTCGTTGTGTCCTCGTCTGGGGGTCTTGGAAGAGTTATATGACAGTGGGCGCTGGTGACGATCAGTGTGCCCCATTGTGGCAAGCACCCATCCGGGGGGTAGTAAATGGTGTGCTCAGATGTGAGCTGGGGCCCTGTTACTGCGTCAGTGGACTAAACTGCCTTCTCAGCAACGAAACCAGCCCCCTTGTGGCAGTTGGTCACAGCGCGAGAAAGAACACATCTCTAGTGCGTGGTAATGCAGTCACAATATTAGCACTTTTTCTACCTTATTTATGTTTGGACTTGGCCCTTCTTGCAGGGTTATCCCCAAACTTTCAGTTTCTTCCTCATATTTTTTCCTGATCTGTTGTTGTTGCTTTTAGGACTCTGGGCACTTTACCACTGCTAATCAGTGCTAAAGTGCATATGCTATCTGTGTAAATTGTTATTATGATTGGTTCTCCCTGATTAGCATATTTTGATTTACTGGTCAGTCCCTAGTAATTTGCACTGGGTGAGCCGGGGCTGGTAAATCAAATACTACTAGTGAGCCAGCAGCACTGATTGTGCCACCCGCATGAGTAGCCCTGAAAAGATGCCTCAGGCCTGCCACTGCAGTGCCGTGCGCAGTTTGCTAACTGCCATGTCAACTTGGCAAGTGCACCCACTTGCCAGGCCCTAACCTTCCCTTTTCCTACATATAGGACACCCCTATGGTAGGCCCAAGGTACCTCCCTGGGCAGGCTGCAGTTTTGTGAAAGGTAGGGCATGTACTGATGTGTGTAACATGTCCTGATAGTGAAATACTGCCAATTTCGTTTTTCACTATTGAAAGGCTCTCTTGCCCCATAGGGCAGAATGGGGAATGCTTTGTAACATTTTACAAGCATATCTTCCCATAGGGATAAGATTGAAATATAAAGTTTAGGCTCTCTGAACTCAGAATTTAATAACACATCTTTTATTAAAGATGGTTTCTAAATTATTTTTGAAAATGTCACTTTTAGAAAGTAGTCCAAAAGGCACTTTCTTCATGTACCAAACTGTCGCACTTTACTTTTAGAAAGTAGACATTTTCTTGTTTAACCATTCTGTGTGCCTCTGCCTGTTTGTGTATTGACTGTCTGGTTTCGGAGTGACAGGGGCTGGGGAGGTGCATTCTCTCAGACAGCCACCGGAGGTGGAAGGGGGGTTGATGTGTGTCCTGCCTTTTCTGAATGAGTCAGGGCTGGGCTGAATAGACCTGGGCTGCATTCAGAGTAGGGGGAGGAGTTCTCACTAGCACCTGAATAGGCCCGGTCTGCATTTAGAATGGTGGGAGGAGATTTCCCTTGCACCTGAATAGGGCCTGTCTGCCTTATACAATGCTGTCTCCACCTCCTGCCAGGCAGCTGCAGCAGAGAGGACAGAACTGGTTTGGGCTGGGCTCAGAGACCCTTGCACAAAGAGAACAAAGATATTTTGGAGTATAAGTATTAGACCTAAAACCCCTGAACTTTAGACTTCTTCTGGAATCAAGACGAACCTTTGCCAAGGAGAAGAGCTGGAGAAACTGAGGAGAAGTACTGCCCTTGCTGTGTGTCTGGGGTTGGCCTGCAGTTGCTGTTTCTGCCAAGGAAAGGAGAAGGACTTTGCTGTGTGCTGTGTCCCCTGCTTAAGGAAAGTCCCCAAAGGCTTGAGTAGAGCTTGCCTCCTGTTTTGAAGTCTCAGGAACACAAAGACTTCACCCCCAGCTCCCCTGAACTTCCTTGCTGTGAGTTCTGACCTGCCAGGAGTGCCTGTGACTGTGTGGGGCCTCTGGAGGTTGTTTCTGCTGCTGGGAGCTGAGCAGCAACGCAACAACAAGAAAATCGATGCATCGCTCTTCTTGCGACAGTTTTTCCGATGCAACGCCCTGGTGCGGGATGAATCTCCCCGCACCGCCGTGCTGCTGCTGAAACCAAAGCAGCGACTGTCACCACTGCAAGAATTGACGCATCGAGGGATTGCGGCTGAAGAAACCGATGCAGCACCGCTCGATGACGCCACATCGTTAGCCGTCGCATCCCGGATTTACAGGCATCGTCCCAGTGCGCCAAGTTTTCCCCGATGCATCACCCCCGGATCGGAGTCATCTCAGAATCGACGCATCGCTTCCCCCTACAGACCAGACCTGACACACCGCTCCCCTGTGTCCAGCGGATCTGTCGCATCGCATCCACGAAGATCTCAGGAATCGACGCATCTCTTTGTTTTTCAACGCTTCCCATCGCTGCGGCTGTTTGGCTTGGTGAATTTTGTCGCAACGACAGGTACTTTGCAAGAAATCATGCACCCATAGTTTTCTATGGGCTCAGGTGCTAAAACCTTTTTAAAGACATTTTTCTTAATAATTGTATGTTGGATTTTTGTCGTTTCGGTCTTGTTAAGTTTAGATAAAGATACTTTATTTTTCTAAACCGGTGTGGTGTCCATTTGGGGTGTTATCACTGTGTCACTGTGAGTGTTGGTACAAATTCTTTTCACATTGCCTTTGGGATAAGCCTGTCTGCTTGTGCCAAGCTACCAAGGCTGTGAGCAGGGGCTATCTAAAGTGTGTATCCCCCTTACCCTGACTAGAAGCAAGGGTCCCTATTTGGACACAGGTACCTACCTCTTCCAACTAGAGACCCCCATTTCTAACATTTATACAATGAGATAGCTGAGGCAGTATGATGCTGCATAATAGTGCTGGACAGGGT